>JAHWFO010070218.1:1651108-1781457 GCA_023313115.1 Rhysida immarginata | reverse complement strand
CTCCGTGAACATTTGGTGTGGAATTGTCGGAAATAACTTAATTGGCCCTTATGTGTTGCCGCCACGATTGACTGGGCGAACGTATCTTTTGTTTCTGCAGAATGCATTGCCAGAATTACTGGAAGATGTTCCTCTTTTGATAAGATCTAACATGTGGTTCATGCATGATGGCGCTCCAGCACATTTCAGCCATGTTGTGCGAGCACACCTTAATGCTGCATACACAATCGGTGGATAGGTCGAGGTGGACCGGTAGCCTGGCCTGCAAGATCACCCGACCTTAATCCCTTGGACTTTTTTCTGTGGGGTCATGTGAAAACGATCGTCTACAGCACAGAAGTTCCTAACATTATGGATCTGCGACAACGAATTGAAAATGCATGCGAAACCGTTCGTAATGCTGGCGACGAACTCTTCCATGACATCAGACGGTCGTTCATGCAACGAGCCGAAGCGTGCGTGCGAGCTGGTCGCTCATGCAACAATTCCTGTAATTTGGAGCCACGGGTTTAGTTGGCTGTATCGCGTAAATAAATCGTTTCCAGACAAAGTGCTATAGAACATTTTCGTCTTTTTTTGACCTGAAGAATATGTCACTAAATTTATTGTACATAATTTTGAAACACCCTGTATATTAGCTAAATTTTTTAGTAAACTACTAAATTTTCAGATTTCTAAGCCTTTTCGTTCAAACATTATAGCTCTGTTTACGTTTAGGGCCCCTACCAGGGCCCCAGAGGACTATATAAGTTTTAGTGTATAAGAGCTAAAATTTTAAGTAACACACCATAAATATGCAAGAATTCAGATTTCTGGACTTACGGTTCAAAACTTATAGCTTGATTTGTGACTGGGGGCTCAGGTCCCCTCTCGAGACCCAAGAGCCTTATACCAGTTTTTAGTAAAGCCAAATTTTTAAGTAATTTTCTATAAGTAAAAAAAAATTTCAGATTTCTAGATCTTTTCGTTTAAAAGTTGTAGCTTTGCTTGTGTTTGGGGCCTGTGGGCTTGTGTTACTTTTTTTTGTATATTTGCAGTATTTTTTTAGTACCACACTATGAATATACAAAATTTCAGGTTCCTAGGCGTTTCCGTTCAAATGTTATAGCTTCAATTTCATTTGGTTCTAGAGGCTTATATCAGCTTCCTTCTATATTGGCTATATGTTTCATTAAGAAACTAAAAATATACAAAATTTCAGGTTTCTAGAGTTTTCCGTTCAAAACTTTAACTTGATTTGTATTTGAGGCCTCGGAGTCTTCTGGCGGGCCCCATAGGCCTACATCATATTTCTTGTATATTTGCTATATTTTATTAGTACTACACTATAAATATACAAAATTTCAGGTTCCTAGGTCGTTCCGTTCAAATGTTATAGCTTCAATTGCATTTAGGACCTCGGGACCTCCGGCGGGGTCCTAGAAGCTTATACAGTGGTCGCCGCTTAATGTAGCCACCTTTAATGTGGCTACCCGCTTTTTATGGCCACTCCAGCTCGGTCCGGAATTTTCTAACTGTTTCCTATATAAAAAATTTTCGCTTTATATGGCCACACTCTGCTTAATTTGGCCACTATTTTCAGAGGTAGTTCACGAATTCTACTTTTTCATCTCATCTTACTCTGGATAAATGAACACTCCGCTTATAATATCCACATTTCATTTCCCTCAAATCCAATGGGCACTGCTGTCCAAAATTACATATTGTACTGACTGATTAATTACATAAAAGCTGCAAGTGAAGAGACAGGCAGGAAGCGTAAGCTAAATAGAAAAGATGCTCAAGTTGAAGAAGATCTTTTAAGTTGGTTTCAATATGTTAGAAACAGAAATGCTCCAGTGAACGGTCCTCTCTTATGTCAAAAGGCTGATGAAATTGCAAAGACATTAGGCCACATGGGCTTTAAGGCAACTGAAGGCTGGTTTCATCGCTGGAAAAAACGCAATGAGCTAATCTTTAAGAAAGTTCATGGAGAGGCTGCTGATGCCCTTGTTTGTTTCAACTTGGAGGGACAGAGTCATTAAAACTCCACATCATTGGAAAGTCAAAATCTTCACGCTGCTTCAAAAATGCAAAAACTTTCCTAAATCATTATGAATCGTTTATCAATGCATGGACGACATGAGAGATCTGGATTAATTGGCTAGCTCAATTGAACAAGCATTTTAGAAGACAAAAAAATTGATCTTCTAATTGATAACTGCAGCGCCCATGCTCATGTTCCTGATGACCACATAGAAATCATACGGCTTCTACCCAACACAACTTCACTAATGCAGCCAAGGTTGCTAAACAAACAGTATTTAGACAATATTTTAAATAAACTATTTTGACGAGATACTTACGTGTATAAATGATTATTTAAGCAAACAAATTTGTCTATATGTAAGTACAAACACATGCTCGACTTGTTAGATAAAAAAATAAGTACTTTTGGTAACCTCGCTTAAAACAGCCACCGGGTAATGTGGCCACTTAACCATGGTCCCGAGATGGCCATATTAAGCATGGTCCCGAGATGGCCATATTAAGCATGGTCCCGAGATGGCCATATTAAGCGGCGACCACTGCATCACTTTTCTTGTATATTGGTTTTATTTTTTTAGAGCCGCACTACAAATTTACGAAATTTCAGGATTTTTTCCCTCCTTGTTCAACGGATAAAAAAGGAACCATGAAATTGATACAAGTGGCCCCTGAGAGGCCCCGGGCCACCCAAGAGGATTCGCTATATTTTTCACACCGTCTTCTTTATAGGGCTACGTGTGTAGAAAATTTCAAGCCTCTAAGTCAATCCTTTCAGAATTTATGGCATCAAAATGTTACGAGCAGTAGTGGGAGGAATCGCTATACTTCAAATAGAGTTCTTTAAATCCTGACGTCAAACAGTCAAACTCTGACGTCACAAATTGCTCAAACGCAATGAAAACTCCATAGACATGAAAGGAAGTCAGTTGGGGAACCACAAAAACACATGGTTTGGTCCACCCTAAAGGATTCGCTATATTTTTCGCTCCGTCCTCTGTGTAGGGCCTACGTGTGTAGAAAATTTCAAGCCTCTAGGTCAATTCTTTCAAAAGTTATGGCATGTGACATACATGTTACATACATCTCTACCGTCGTTAATAGGGTTTTAGATGATGCTAAAACCCTAAAAATAGCTGTTTTACCTAAGCAATTCAATAAGGAGTGAAAGATGAAGTTATGAACTATTTTCTACACGCTTTATATCCCCCTGTTAGTGAAAATAACCTCCCTTTAAAAGAGCAATTTCTCAATTCCACGCCGACTGCTTCTTATTTTTCTCCTCCTGTCTGTTCTAGCATTGTTATAGGACTATTAAGTCACTTCCGAATAATAAGTAAACCGAGTTCTCGGTATTCGACAAGATACTAACAAACTCTTCCGTTAATGAAGATTGATAACTCTTCTGTTAGCACAGGTATATTTTCGCGTAAGCTCAAATATGCATATATTATACCTATTCATAAAAAAATGATCCCAATGATTTCAATAATTATCGTTCAATAACAATTTTACCCGAATTCTCTAAGATTTTAGAAAAGCTTTTTCACCATAATTTTAAATCATATATTGCCTCCAACAATTTTCTCTCCCCAAACCCCCAGCATGGTTTTCAGCCTAAAAAGAATATAGATTCTGCATATTTAGAGTTTATCGATTACGTTACAGCCGAAATGGACGCAAGTAATGCACCATTATTGATTATCTCAGATCTAAAAAAAACACCTTCATTCGTGTTTCCGACAAGATTTTATTACAAAAACTTCAATAAATATATGAAATTCATCTTTTATCAAGAATAGAATGGTGGTTCTTAAAATCCATATCTCGAAGACCATTAATTTTACAATGGGTGTTCCCCAAGGTTTAATTATTTCTTCTCTTTTATTTAGTTTGTTTATTAATGACTTAACTATTTTTCTCAAATTCCTAAAATTATTTCTTATGTGGATGATACAGTCTTATTGATCTCTACTAGAGATGAATACATATATTCCCTAAACTCAGTTATAAATATCTTGATTAGAACGAATAAACTCAGTATTAACTACACTAAAAATGTTTTTATGATATTCAGACAACGAAATAAAGAATTTAAAATAGTCTATAAAAATTCTTCTGGATGAGAATCAACTCGCTATTTGCCTTTTGCAAGCTGCACGGGCGCCACCATCGTGAAGTTTCTAAAACTATTTGTGGCCATGAGACTGGGATTTTCTTATTAAATACGGTTTTCAGTGTGTTAATTTTAATTTCACAAGACACGAAATACTGCTTTCTTTTAATCGCTTTGTCCATAGCTGTCTTTGCTGACGACACCTGTTTTCAGATGGAAATGAATAATATTTTGTTCCTTCTGGGCGTCTATAATATGAATTTGAACATTCTACTACGCAGTACATCATACAGGGCATATTTGAGTCAATTCAGCAAATTTATACACAAAATAAAATCGTTCAAATTGAGATAAATGTGTGCGAGCGCCCATAGAAGAGAACTAACTGCAACGTGGCCACACGTAGTTTACTCACTCCCGCTAGGTGGTGCTTCGATCGAACTTGCAAGAGGCGAATAGTTGACGAATATCGTACTTAAGCATTATCATTTCATATAATCTATCTTGGAACTCACATATTTCCTCTTTAAGCTCTAAATTGAGAAAGAGTTTGAGAACTATTTCGTATTTTCTTTTATCTTCCTCATTCTACCATAATCCTTTGATACTGTATAATGCACTGATTTATTCTAATCTTTGCTTTGGAATTATTTTTTGTGATTGTTCATCCAATCAAAATTTAAGCAGAAGACTCAATCTACAGAAGTCCTTGTAAGAAGGAACTGGTTTTGTAAAATTAAAATCAATTGAAGTTGAATGAAAGGAGCCTCGTGAATTAAAAAAATATGGGTTTCCGTGCCCCGTTGAAACATTGAATAATTCGTAATTCTATGTAAAAATTTAGTGATTAGTACGTATGATCCTACGTGCTTCATACAAAACACCAATTATAGATCTATTTCATCGACACAAACATATTAATGTATACGATAGTTACTTCATACATTCGTAAATGTTTAGAAATAAACCTCTGGGGCTGTGGTTACTAACAGCTGGAAGAACTAGGAGACAAAAAATCCAACTGACCACAAAAAGTTGACATTTATTGGCACAGATGTACATTACGATCACAAGGTGATCATAGGTCAGTATACACAGATTTTCCAATTCGTAAAGAATTTATACAGGTTCGTGGCCAATCAGAGAAAAAATAATAAATAAAAAAAATAAATAAAAACGAACTAATTTCTCTGATTGGTTACATAAAGAAAAGGATTGTCAAGATAAAATAAATAAAAAAGATGGGCCAATCAGAGACCGAAAATCTTTGATTGCCTACAAATGGAAAGAGCAAGCTAAGATCTGATACAATTAAGCAGACACGTCCAATCTGATAAATTTATTGGATCTCTGTCTTGATTCATAAGGTCGTCTGGGGAGTGTTTAGAAATCTCGAGGATACCAAAAAATTAAGGCTTCTATAATCCTCCTTTGTATGGGCAATCTTGAAATTGCCTTTATCTGCTATGTGTACACTTGCCAGGATGTGCTGGACATAACCTGGCATCTCGGGTCTATAGTTTTTAACATCGACAATCGACAATCGAACAGTGTAGTGTATCGGTATTCGTGTGGAACTTGAAGCATAGCTTCCATAATCTCACCCTTCATAATCATATTCCAAGGGAAATACACTGAACTAGAAAAGAAGCCTGATGTACCCACAATGGTCATCCAAAGTATGAAAGAAAATTGCCTCCTCTTGGTGGAGGAAAATTTGATTGACGACTGTCTAGACTAGAAGCAGACCACTAGTATTAAATAAAACACGACCTATGAAGTCCAGTAATTTGGAAATATGACATTATCAATGTCTTCAAAATTAATATCAAGTATATGCCTTGGATCACGATATCTCTTTCTATGTATAGGATGATTTAAGATGCCCGAGACTAGCTCGTTGCTATGATTTTCTATATTGGGCAGCATGGATTCCATGAGCCCTTGAACGTATTTGCCAATATGAGTCATGTTGAAGTCATTATAAATGGAGGAATTGAGAACAATTCTCCGATCTCTTTGCGCAATAGTCCTAAGGGTAACGTTTTGGAACGTTTGCAGTTCTTTCCACCTAGTCTTACATATTGTGGCCCAGACGGGCATACCATACGTCAAGATGGTCCGAACAATGACCTTATAGAGTAGGAGTTTATTATCAATGTTTAGAGCACTATTCCGGCCCAGCAGAGCAATCAAGCTAAACTTGGCTCTCTTGGCCTTATTCAACGCATAAGTTGCGTGGGGAGTCCAGGTAAGTTTAGAGTCAATGACAATACCAAGATATTTATAAGTTTCAACCCAGTCCAGTTTTTTGCCATATAGTGTTAGAGAATCTACTGATCTCTTTCTCTTCTTGGACAAACATCGCCTTGCATTTGTCTACATTCAATTTTAGCCTCCACTTGCTAAACCAGCTTTCACACTCCTTTAGAGCCTTCTGTAGCCGCGAGACTACTACGGCTGGTTGACGAGCACAGGTCAGTATAGCAGCGTCATCTGCGTAAAAAAAGAGCTTACATTTGGAAGGACTTGGAAAGTCTCGCATAAAGTAATTGAATAATACTGGCCCCAGGACTGAACCCTGTGGGACACCAGCTTTTACTTCATACATAGGAGATAGACTATCTCCAACTCTGGCCTGAAAGAACCGAGTTTTTAACATAGCTGAAATGTTCTTAAATCCTGGTTTCCATTCTTCTCCGAGATTGTCCTATATATTTGAGTTTGCCAGTCCCACATTTAAGTTCATAGATTCCTGATCTGTGCAGGGGTGGGATCTTGTCTTTAGTCGATCCTAGCAACTTAAGTGATTATTATTTATAAAATATTTCAAACTGGAAATTAAAGTATGTTAAACAGTTATATTTATTTTCACACTGAATTTATTCATAAAAATTGAGAAAAACCCCAACGAAAAACAAGAACAGAAAAAATAATAAAAGAATATTTGCCCATTATGGAAATATTTTTAAATGTAAATTAATTTGACATTTTTATATGTAATTAATTTGATAATTTTCGCCACTTTTTATGTGGCTAGTTCCAATGTAAATAGGGAAGGGGTAGGGTGTTTTTTAATATTCTTTTATTATTTTTTCTGTTCTTGTTTTTCGTTGGGGTTTTTCTCAATTTTTTTGAATAAATTGAGTGTGGAAAATAAATATAAGTGTAGAAATTTTCCCCAACATAAATTGTATATATGTTAAACAGTATTTTTTGACTGAAACGGAAGTGACGTCACGAAACTTTTTAACGGAGCCTCGGATCGAAAAACGAGACTAGACATTTTTGCTCAGAATTTCAACCTCTATCTAACTTTTTATTTTGGCACGACCTATCAGTATAACTATACCTGGATTCACTAAGTTTGCAGTGGAAAAATGTGTTACCTGCCCTTTTGAGTAGTAGTTTGGAGGGATACTTCCTACCCAAAAAATTAGTCCATACCTAAAATAGATATTAATCCCCATAAATGTGATATTAATCTACATAAATGTAAAAGAAGCTTCTATGTTAGCGAATTCTTTATTATAGAAAAAGAATTTTTTTTAAACATTGGCAATAATTTGATTTCGCGCATGTACTGAACGACTAATTCATTAGAGATACCCCGCTAATAGCGTGTTGCGCCTCCTTTAGCAGCGAGATTTGCCTGAATACGTTCTGGCATGGATTCAACAAGGTGTTGAAACCGTTGCGGAGGAATAGCAGCCCAGGCTGACATAACAGCGTCCCGTATTTGGTGCAGGTTGGACGGTAGTGTCGGAAGGCGTCGGATGGTTCTTTCCACTTCATCCCACAAATGCTCGATCGGGTCGAGATCGGGCGACCAAGCTGGCCACTGAAGACCATTCGAGCACGGTGACAGGGAGCACTGCCCTGCTGAAACTGTCCGTCACCACCAGGGAACACAGTCATCATAAACGGTGCACCAGATCGGCAACAATATTCAGGTAGTGTGTCGCATACAGGGTTGTGTCTACGGATATCAGAGGACCTAGTGTGTCCCAAGAGAAGACACCCCAGACCAGCACTCCTCCTCCACCCGCCTGTACGGCTGTCTGCTGACAGGATGGGTCCATGGCCTCGTGCTGTCTGCCCCAGATGCGCAGTCTGCTGTCCGCTTGATGAAGTAGGAACCGCGATTCGTCGGACCAGGCGTCCTTCTTCCATCATCCAGTGTCTAGTGGCGATGCCTGTGTGTCCATAGCATGCGCGCTTTCCTATTTGCGGTGACAGCGACGGTACCCGTACTGACCGCCTGTTGTTAAAGCCAGCTCGGTGCAAGGTGCGCCGCACAGTGTGCTCCGAAATGGGTTGGGATGCACCCTCATTGAACTGCGCTTCAATTTGTTGGGCTGTTCCCGTCCTGTTGCTGTGGATGATTCGTGCCAGTCGCTCTTGGCCTCGTTCATCCACGGCCCTGTTTCGTCCGGAGTTGTGTTTGTTGGAGGTTGTTTTTGGGCATAACTGCCATTCACGGAATACCCTTGACACTGTTGCACGGGAAAACCCGAGGAGGTTCGCGTTTTGCGAAATGCTCAACTGCGCCCGTCGAGCTCCAACGATCATGCCTCGTTCAAAGTCGGTCAAAGGTAACATATGAAAGCTCTTTAACTGTAGATTCTATATGAAATTTTTAAAATTATATTACGCATGCGCAGATATTTGAATTTAATAAAAATATTTTATTTATGCAAATTTCTCAAAAGGTGGGTATTTTTTTTTCGTTAAAAAATTATTCAGTCACTTTTGCTGCTGACTGCAACTGGTGATTCAATGCATCATTTTTATACACCGCTTCGGCCTGTTCCATTGTGTGTGTGTCATTGGCAGGCCGATCCATTTATCTTAACAGATGTCTCGAATAAATTGGTCATTCAGTGTACATATCGCTGTCATAAGAAATTAAATCATCATATATGGAAGCAACATCACCTCATCTATTTCGCCAAATGTAAAGTTATAAGCTTAAGGGAATAATCGAAAAGGACGGGGAGGAGATTAACTTAAACAAAATAAAAGGAAATAGAGGTTGCAAATTCCAGGAAATAAAAGCGATAGAGAAAGAGGGAGAAAATAAAGAGTGGGAATAAGTTTTCTGTAAATATATGCGATAAGAGCTTTGCAAAAAGCCTCCCATAATACAATGCGTAACACTTTCTCCACGACAAACTCTAATTCAGGTATTAGTGAATCCAGGTATAGTTCAAACCCCTTTAAAAAGTGAAATCCTAATCCACCATCCACCCTCTACAAAATTACTACTCCATTAAATCGGTGTATTCAAATATCGAGAATAATTTAAAGTTGGATACTATAATTTTTGGAAAAATAATGACACGTTTATTTAATTTAGCATACAGGCATTATTTATTTGATTTTAACAAGACTGTCAAAATTACCTTTCAGTATTGTCATTCAATCAAAGTAAATAACACTAGTCAACACACATTTTGTGACTAAGACCACACAAAGTGTTCATAGTAGTAATTTGTAGGTAAAATCCGAATCTGCTTTTAGATTTTTTTCTATCACGTCAAGTTTCCAAGTTATGCACATCGAAACTTCTATGTTAAAGTAATGGGAGTGAAGAGAAGCGGCTACATTGTTAAAGTATCCATATTTTGGGGCCGCAAGGAAATTTACCAGGCCCCAAACACTGAATGATTTAAAAATGTTTCATTGTAAAACAAGAAAACTGTGCGTGCTAGAGAAATTTAAAAATTATATTCGTAATCAGCAGAAAAAATACTACCAAAAATCACCCACTTTCATTTTGTCACAAGAAAAATCTTAAATTTTGTTGACCAGTGTAATTAACGAAATATTGTTGAACCAGGTCATTGTTGGGTTATTTCATTGTTGCCATACAAAAAGAAAGAAAGAAATATAGAAAGTAAGAACGAAAGACAAAGAGAGAGAGATACAATTATTTTTTTTTATAATAAATGAAACTTGAGATGTAAGTGTAGAGGGAAATTAAAAAAAAAAGTAAATAGAGATTTACAATGCAGAAAGTATCACATAACCTGATAAAAAGTGAAGATAAAATTTTAAAAAATTATAAAAAAAACAACAAAAATACGCCATTCGAATTGGCGATCACAGATCTATCGCGAAACAGACATAAACACATGTCAAATGTTATACAGCCTGAGTCGTTACTTATTGATCTTGCTGGTGGCTTTTTTATTTCTGTACATATGTCTGGAAGCATTTTTATATGAACTTTATTGCTTAGAATCACCCATACTGCCATTTATCAAATTTTCGTTCACTCATTACGGGACACTCAGCAAATAGCGAAAATTTTCTTTTAATTATATAATTCTTCTATAGATAGGTTTCTACACTGAATTAATGATCTTCATTGTAGTACGAGGGGCGTTCAAATTTGACCTGAACTTTTTTCTTTTTTTGTAAATTTCAATGTTGTAGAAATCTAAACTTTCATTGTTGGGATGACCAATACTGCCTGTCATGCAAATGTAGCACCACTCGCCCGGTTGCCATGACAAACGATTGTTTTTTTAAACAAAATGGCGGGCAGCGATGTATCGACCAAAGTGGAACAACGAATAACCATAAAGTTTCGCCATAACGAAGGTGTGAAAGCATCTGAAATTCATCGGAGACTTCAAAGACAGTTCACCAGTCATGTTTGTCTCCATCATCCTTCTTTGCTTGGTGCCAAAAGTTTCAAGGAGGGCGAGAATCCATTGGCAATGAACCTCATAAGGCCAGTAACTGATGTCAATGATGGCATCATCGCACGAACAAATGCGCTTCATGCGGATTCATGTCCGAGGATTGGCTTCAATACTGAACATCAGCACTGGCATTGTGGAGACCATCATCAACGATAGCTGACATTCAACAAGATCTATGCCAGATGGGTCCTTAAGCAACTCTCCGAGGATCAGAAAACCACCCAGGTGGAAATCTATTCCATGCTGCTGCAGCGATATGACAGGGAAGCTGGCATCTTCCTAAGGCGTGTTGTGACCATCGAGGAGACATGGATTCATCACCATACTCCTGAAATCAAGCGTGCCAGCATGGAGTGGCGATACACATACTCACCACGACCCAAGAAATTCAAGATGACACCGTCGGCAACGAAAGTGTTGGCAACTGTATTCTGGGACATTATGGGTATCATTCATGTCGATTTTCTGGAAGAACGTCAAACCGAAAATGTACCTACTACTGTGACATTTTGAGGACGTCCCTGAAGTCGGTACTAAGGAAAAAGCGACCAGAACTCCTTACCAGTGGTGTTTGTTTTCTGCGAGACAATACCAGACCACACACAGCCAAACTAACTATGGACACACTGACAGAACTCAAATGGGACATCTTATCACATCCTCCATACAGCCCGGATCTCTCCCGTTGCGACTATCTCTGTTTTGGACCATTGAAAGAGTTCTTGGAAGGGCAGAGGTTCGACTCCAATGAGGAATTGAAAAAGGCTGTCCTGACCTGGTTTCGACATCCGCCTGAAGATTTCTACAGAACCAGATGCTCTCAGAACGCTGTAGAGAAGCAAGGGGAGTTCTTTGAGAAACAACTGGTGTGTTGGTGTGTGTTTGTGTGGTTTCCTGATGTTATAAAAAATAAAATCCAGGTCAAATTTGAACGCCTCTCGTATTTCTTACGCAGTAAGAGGCTTTTATGCGTTCCCGTAAAATTCACTCCGAATCAGATGATAAGAGATTCCAGTTACGAGAATAGGAAGAAACAGCGCTATGGACTTAAGAGAAAAATTTTCCGAAGTCTGGAATTCTAAGTTACCCGACTCCGACTCAAAATATCAGTTTCTTATATTTACGACACCGTGTCCAACAGAAAGATTTGCTTAAAGGACAAAATATTAGTTTTTTTAACTTTTAGATTACTTCCTGGATAAACATCTACGGTTGAAGATATGCTTTGTGGGTTGATTTATTTCTTCCATATAGGGATCTAAAGTGATCTTAATCTTTCATTTTAACTTAAATTAAAGTTACTGGTGAATTGTAAAATGGAGGGAAACATATCAAAATCAGAATCCCATTTATCAAAAAGTAATTTTCTAAACAGATTTTGAATAGTCCATGGAAGAATTAAAACAAATTTAAAACCAACATAGACAGAAAACACAACGTTTTTTTCTTAATTATAACTAAAAATAAATTTATATGAAAATTAATTTTAAAATTCATTCTAGCATTTTAAATTTCTTGAGCCCTATCTCGACTTCCGGTAGCTGTTGACATAAAACCCTTTCTATTCTGCAAAGAGAAATCATGCAAATTGTAAAGAAAATACTAAAAATCAGAAAATCTGAATATATCAGAATTTTTTTGTCTATATAAATCAAATTTTCAGAATAAATATTAAAAATTGCAAAAGTCATTTAACCAGTATGTTCAAATCAGAGGAGACGAGGAAAAGAAATAAGGGTCGTTGTTTAATATTCGTCTTCTGAGTTTTAACATTTTCATGTATGTTTACAAACAGAAGGCTGTCTTTGGAATTTCTTTTTGATATGTTCACATGGATTTCTGCGTTTGTTAATTTTAAAAAATTTAATAGTTAACACCTAATCAAAATCCTGGAATTTGCTTATACAATGTAGGATTGCTATAAAGAAATATGTCAAGTTCAATAAGAAGTTAGTTTTAGTAATTTTCTGTATCTTTAGACTTCTCTTTTTTAAACCACAAATTCATAAAATTTTGCTTAAGAAGTACATGAGTATGTATTTTTAACTAGGAAAACAATAAATTAAACAATAAAATTAGGGGATTGTCGAGCATGGCAGTTGAGATGAATATAAACAGTTTTCAAAAGTTGACGTCAATTGTAGGCAACCACTTCCATCTCCTCTTATTACGGAAGTAAAATCATGAATTTTGCCAGTAATTTGCACAGCATGTTGACTCCCATTAAACAAACCACATGAATCGGTCTTTTGATTTTGCCTGTAAATGATTGAATAGCTTTACACGAGGAAGCAGACTCTAAACCCGAAAATCGAAAAGCACTGAAATGAATATTTAACCTACAGAAATCCCTATTAGAAAAGAAAATTTATTCATCCATGAAATTAAAGATTTAAGCAGGACATTCTCTGGAAAAATTCTAAACGAACAACTAAATAAATAATCTCATTTCCATCACTGTTAATTCTTTCTATTGGCTGTGTTTCATAAACATACATTTGGTAAAACTGAGATTGTTTTGAAGATTATTAAAATGAAAAGTTAAATAATTTTAGGTAAAGTTAGTAATAACGGTAAGCCAACTGTCATTAATTGAATGGTGGACTAGCATTAAGCAAATTAATCTTAGCATTAGGCATCGAAGGCTACCGGTTTTAATATTAATTTTAAAAGCGTAAGAATAAATCTCCGTGAATTTATAAAATTAATTTTTTTATGCAACATTAATTTTGAATAACTAAATTCAAGTAAATAATAGTTATTAAATAAAAATGAAAAATAAATAACAAAATAATTAATAAATAATAAATAAAATCAAAATAAAACTAGAAATATAAAATCAAATAAAAAGCTGACGTTTCGGATAGAGACTATCCTTTATCAAAGCAAAAAGGACAATTCTCTAAAAGCAATTCGAATATTAGAGAATTATCCTGAAGTTATGAAAGTTGCACAATCGAACAGTGAAGTGAAAAGAAAGATGTGAGTGGTCCAGGAGCCAAGCTCACTTTGCACGCTCGTCCAAAGAGTAAATCAGAGGAGGTACACTGAACTGGGTGAGAAAATGATGAACCTATTAAGTCTCCCACAGAAGAAGTCCCCAGAAGGGACGAGAGTCAGATTGTAGATTGACGAATAGAGTCCTCAAAAATCAGCAGGATCTAAAAGATCCAATAGTTGGGGAAGGCGGCCTTGTTAACGTCAACAAAGCAGACATCCAGGATATGTCGAAACCTGAGGGGATTCTTTACAACGAGTGGATGGTCCAGAATACCAGAAACCAGGGAGTTTTCATGATTCTCCATCTTGGGTAGCAGGTTCTTCATAAGTGTCTGGACAAAGGTGCCTATGTGGGTCATCCCCAAATCGTCATAGATAGAGTGGTTGTTAGCAACTCTTCTATCAAGTTGGGCAATGGAGCAGAGAGCAACATTTTGGAAGGTCTGGAGATCCTTCCACCTAGATTTGCAAATAGAAGCCCAAGCAGGCATTCCATGAAGCAAAATAGTACGAATCACAACCATGTATATCAAGAGTTTGTTATCTACACCAAGAGCGCTGAGATGAAAGGTGTATCGACAATCGACAATCGAACAGTGAAGTGTACATTCGTTAGGATGGGACGAAAGCAGCGCTTTCACAAAGCTCATCTAACCAGAATAAACTCCAAAGGAAATACACTGAGGTAATCAAGAAGCCTAACCAACCCAAGCGGTCTTCCATATTATACAAAAAAGAAAGTAAGATTGACGATTGTCAGAAACAAATAAAAAAAACAAAAAAAAAACAAAAAAAAAACAAAACAAAACAAAAAAACAAAAAACAAACAAAAAAAAAACAAAACAAAAAACAAAAAACAAAAAACAAAAAAACAAAAAACAAACAAAAAAAAGGTGTATTAACGGACGGGTTTATATATAGTTTGCATAGGGAATAGTAATACGGTATTGTCTGAAAAACAAGAAGAGAACAAATGAGATTAATTAGAAGACTTATTAGGATAGGACAGGACGAAGAACAAATAGGAAAAAATAAGATGGCGGCAAGAAAAATGCAATAGGATAACACATATGAAATTAAAATTATAAAAAAGATTAGGAATGATAGGGTGCCTAGAAAAAAGATTTCGTAAAATTTCTTGAATTTCGCTTGATTTTTCCTGATCATCAGCAGACAAATAAAGGCTATCATGAAAGAATATTATTGACATTGTTCAAAATTTTCGATTTTATGATTCACTGACTGTTCCCGGTTGCCTACAAAAAAAATTCCCTGACAGTTCCCGGTCGCTAGTCACCCTGTAAAAAAGTATCGCATAAAAAGGTCACTAAAATAAAAGAGTACAGAGAGTCTACGAAAAAAAGTACAGGGACGGACACAAAATGAACATAGAAGTAGAAAGATATGACGGAACAATAAAACTGAGAAAAGATAAAGAAAAAGAAAAGGGCCCAGAAAGCCTACGACAAATTAGGGAATAGCTGAAGTTGAAGAGGAATATGGGAAAGGTAATGAGGGAATGGTGCCTTTGCTAAGGTTAATGCCATTAGGGGTGAGGGAATTAAATTTCCAAATAAGAAAAGACTCGAATTGCTTTCTTTCTTTTTTTTATGGAAGTTACTACGAAGAATATAAAGGCTGATGGCCTGTAAAGAGTGACCAGGGGAATTAAAGTGTTCAGCGACAGGGGTGTCAGCATCGCTAAGGATATCGAACTTATCCCCGGCAAATCTGGAGCGTATGGTATTGCCTGTCTCTCCAATATACTGTTTCTGGCATACTTTGCAATGTAACAGGTAAATTAAGTTATGAGAAGTGCAGGTCAGGTTCTGGTTAATCTTGAAAGTAAAGGAGGAAGCACTGCTGGAAACGGAGGTAGCAGGGTTAAGAAAATGCAAACGCTACAACGCTTTGCATTGCAAGGAGAACATCCCTTAGTGGAAGGGCGTGGTTTATTTTTCATTTTTATTTAATAACTATTATTTATTGTATTCCGGGTTTTTTGGGTCTTGTCCTTTTCTCTTATAAATATCCGTAAATTCAAGTAAGATTTCTGAAAATAAATTTATATTTTTATTCAAAGAACAAAATTTAAAGACGTAAACAATAAAAAGACTTTATAGTACTACCATCTGCATCATATCAGCATTCTTAGAAATTAAAAAGGTTAAATAAAGATACGCGTACAACAACCTACAGTCATATGGAAGATACGTGAAAAATGTTTATCATTATCTTAAAAAATAAAAACTTTGTTAGTTTATATGAATAAACTAAATATAAAGGTTTATTTATATAAAAGGTGATCCGAAAGTCAGGAAAACTTTAAAATTCAATAATTCGCACACGAATGCAGATAAAAAGATTTGGTTTGCACAGAAACGATTGAAATGAAGTCGGTTTTTTTTCCAGGAAAAAAAAATTAATGCTCAGATTGTTCGGTATTTGACCAACAGATACCGTTGTCAGGATACTGGCACCAGTTTATGCACATATTTAGACGGTAAGATGTCGGATTAACTATCTGTGAGACGGAACTATCACTCTCTGTTTCCGAAATAGAGATTGCAGCGAATGCTTTTTTTTATACCGCCTGAAAATGTGCATAAACCGATGCCTGTAACATAACAGCGCCATATGTTGTTCAATTTTAGCATTTATTTTTTTCTGGAAAAAAAAAATCGATTTCATTCCAATCGTTTCTCTGCAAACGGAATCATTTTATCTGAGTTATAAAATTGTGTGCAAATTCATTCCAATCATTCGTGTGCAAATTACTGAGTTATAAAATTTTTCCTTATACAGGCGTACCCTATACATTAAACGGTTTGGTATATTAAAGTTGGATTATTATTAAAGTCCGTCCGGCCGCCGTTTGCACGATAACTTGAAAACGGATTAACTTTTTTAAATTCTGTTTTCAGAAATATGACCATCAAAGTCTTATCTCGGCCGTATCAACTTTTCAAAATTTTTCGTGGACCCTTCAAGTCGAATTCACGTGCTAAAACAGTGAGTGTAAAGAATACAAAGATAACAGCATGTCATATAACAATCGATTTGTCAAGAAGGAATACATTGTTACTTTCTATTGATGTTTTAAGCATTATCGACATCGGCGCGCGCACGTGAAATCGCTTTGTCGACGCACGATTGCTCAAGTGCTCATAATCTATAAGCTTATTATTAAGTAGCGGAAAAATTGAGCTATTAATTGGTATTATTTTACACACGATATGAATCACCCTTCATCATTTCTACATTTTTTGAGGTAGAAGGTTGAAATTCGGAATGTAGCTTACTATGGGCATGTGCACCTTCACTATTTAGTTTGGTTTTGATTAATCCACGAAGATCGGAGTTTTGGGGGTGAAAATTAGAGGGGACCAAAGATCTAGGTGTATTTATGCATATAAAGGAGTGAAATTCGGTATGCAGATTTCTATAAGCAGGATCTCCATTATTTGAAGATTTTTTTTTCCCGAGGTATCCAGGCCTTCCCGACTCGGTGGCGAATATGCATCGAAAAGATGGGGACTACATTGAAAAATAGTGTACCAACTCTGTCTGTAATAAAGGAGCTGTAAAAATATATTTCCTGTTTTTATTTGACAGACCCTCGTAAGTAGAATAAGAATGGAGCTACTTATTGGTTTTATAATGTCAGTCCGTCCCCTTCATAATTTCTACATTTTTTTCAGGTAGAAGGTTGAAATTCGGAATGTTGCTTACTATGGGCATGTCCATCTGCACTATTTAGTTTTGTTTTGATTGGTATACGGGGGTCGGAATTATGAGGGTGGGATTCAGAGAGGGCAACATATCTACGTGCTATTTAGGTAAAGACATAAAATCCAGTATCCAGATTCCTCTAGGCAAGATCTACATTACTATGAAGTTTAGGCCCAATTGTTTGAGTGGGATGGAATTTGAAGGGGTGGCAGTCACTTGGTCCTTAGAACAATGACAACATATGGCATGTTATATATCATACGTTCGGAAATAGGAAAGAAGATACGAGGTTTTTTTACATTTTTTACATATTGTTCGAGAAAATCAATTTATTGATTAAAAAAAAACTTGGGGAGAGGTAAAAAGTGCATATAAAGGGGGTAAAAAAAGATGACTTGCCTTATCCTACTCGGGAGGCGGGGGGGGGGGGGAGTATTTCTTTTTGATGAAAGTATAAATGTATTTCTGCTTCACTGTTAAAACTCCTCCTTGGAATGTTTACAAGATTTTATTCCTCTTTTGGATCACCCTGTCGGTGATAATGTATTGTTGAAATTCTGAATTTTTAGATACTGAATGTTTTAAATCAAAATTTCAGACCCCTGCTTTTAAGTTTTTACAGTAATAAAGGGAAATAAAAAATTTCTTTTTGTTATCGTGTCTACTGCATCTTGAGAAGGCACATTTTCTGTTCAGGAACAACTTAAAACTTGCCAAAGGAATAATTTTAGGTGTGAATACTCTATCAACATTCATAAAATAATCATTGTTGTTCTGTAACAGACTTTGATCCAAAACCAGCAATGCGTAGCAATTTAGGAATTTGTTTTTACTTGAGGTAACACTATTTTGTTAAATGTTATGCTGTTAGGTTTCGTTCGATAGCAAAGTTATTTATACAGTTAATTTATTATATTGACAATTTTAAATAATAAAATAGCTCTAAGCATAATGCGTGGTCTAAAAAGGTCATTCTTACACTGTTCTATTATTCTAGCTACGACGTAGCCCTCCCAGAGCGATTCACTTTTAGAACGGAATGTTCTCGATTTCACGTGTTAAGTTTCACGAGCTTCGTGCATTTCAAGACGGTGCTGCGACGTCTTCACCATAAACATGAAACAACCTTCCGTAATTCGTAACGCATTATATGGAAACCGTGTTATGAGAAACATTGAATTTGTACAATGACATTGATTCGTAACCGCGTTATATGGAAACTCGTGTTACACGGAAATTGCGTTATATAGGCAGTTTTGTGACGCCATTGGATAAACAAATTCATGCAATGAGGCGACCGCCCATAATACCATCGAGCTGCTTTTGCCAAAGATTGTAGTGCTATATGGTTTCTGACTTTACAAGAAATTTCCTGGATAAGTGAAACTGAAAGAATGCTATATAGGAGGTTGACTGTATTAAAAATTCTGATTTGTAAAAAATTGTTGCTCAAGACTTTCAGTATGAGCCTGCTGGACGTAAGCGAAAACATGTATTGTTGCTTCTAAGAAAATTTCTCTTGAAACAAGAAAATAACTCGTAAAACGCTTTCCAAGTTTGCTGGAAAGAAGCATATAAAATTATGACTTTTATTTTACAGTTTTATATGTAGCAGAAATTAGCTAATATTTACTATAAGCCTAACAGCAATTAGCTATTTATAATAATAGGCGTAACGTTAATAGACAATACTTAAGGCCCAAAATAGGCTTAAAATAAATTCGTTATCGATAACTATAGGCTTAAGAGCAATTACCTGTTCATAGCAATAAGCTTAACTTCAATTAGCTAATGATAACAAAAAGCCTAACTTCATGTAACTATTAAAACATTAATTTGCTCTTTTTATTAGGCTTACCAGTAATTAGCTATTTTTAAAAATAGGCCTAACATTAATTAGCTAATGAGTATATAAAAAGTGTACCAAATGAAGTATACACCCTTTGAAATGTTATAGCTGAGCAACGACATGGGATAGAAATATAAGGTTTGTTATGTATGATCCAGACGGTGCTGGAAAAGCATACCAACACGTTCATTGTTGCTCATTTGTTTATAAACCAAAATGGCGATGAGACTTTCATTCGATGAACGTTAAGTGGATATTGAAGTGTTATTGGAAAGTGGAGAATGTTGGTGAGTTTCAACGACGTTGGAGGGTTGAATTTGGTACATCACCGCCAACAAGGTTCGCAATAGTAAAACTCCGAGACAAGTTTGAAGCCGAAGGAATGGTGAAAGATGTGTTGAAAGGTCGGTGCGGAAGAAAGAGAAGTTCCACTGATAACGAGAGTGTTGATGCCGTCATGGAAATGCGGCTCAAACCTCACTTTCATGTCTATGTGAGAACTTTCCTCGATCACACATTCAATCACAGATGTATAGGACGAAGAGGAAGTGCTACGGAGTTCCCGGCTCGATTTAACCCCTCTCGATTTCTACCTTTGGGGAACTTTAAAAAACACGGTGTACGCCACAAACCCGCAAACACTGACGGAATTACGAGATCAGATTGAACATTCCATCAATGATATTCCATTAGCTACAATCCTATCGGTATGTCGCTCTGTTCGACGTCGGTGTTGGGAGTGTACTGTGGCAGAATGTGGACATTTTGAACATGTACGGGCTTAAGGAACTTTAAGGAATAAAATACAAGAAACCTTCTATTTCTATCTCATTTCGTTGCTGAGTTATAACGTTTCAAAGGGCGTATACATCAATTTGGGACACTCTGTTTAGGCACAACTTCAATTACATGTTGTTAACGATAGGTCTAATAGTTTATTAGTTCTTTTTTTTAAATAGGCCTAATAGCTTATTACCTTTTTTAAAAATATAGGCCTAATAGTTTATTAACTTTATAAAAATAGGCCTAACTGTTTATTAGCTTTTTTAAAAAATAGACCTAACTATTTATTAGCTGTTTTTTTTTTTTTTTAAAGTTCTAACAATAATTAGCTTTTGTTAACAATAGGCCTAACAATAATCAGCTAATTTTAACAACAAGCCTAACAGCAATGAGCTAATGACAGCAATAACAGGCTTAATATCAACTGGCTATTTATATCAATAAGCCTAATAGAAATTACCTATTTATAGCAATAAACCTAACATTACTTAATTATTAAGTAGCGGAAGAATAGAGCTACTTATCCGTTTTAAAATGTCCATCTGTCCCCTTTATAATTTGTAGATATTAAGAGGTAAAAGGTTAAAAATTCGAAACGTAGCTTACTACGGTCATGCGTACCTTCACTATTTAGTTTGGCTTTGATTAGCCCACTGGATGGGAGTTAGAGGGGACCTAGTGATCTATGTGGTATTTAGGAATGTAAAGGACTGAGATTTGATATGCAGATTCCTCTAGGCAATATCTATATTACTATGAAGTTTCGGCCAAATAGTCCCAGTGGGATCGGATTTGTGAGGGTGGCAGTCACTTGATCTTTAGAACTATGGCTCCATATGGCATGTGATATACCATTTAATCGAAAATGATGAGAAACGAAAGAAGATAAGGTTATTTTATATTTTCTAAATACTATGTTCGAGAAAATTATTTTTTTGATAAAAAAAATTGAAAGTGCAGATGAAGGGGTAAAAATAGATGAACTCAGGCCTTCTGCTACTTTCCTATACCTTTCTCGTGAGAATTAATTTCTTGTTAAAAACAGGCCCAACATCTTTTAGCTATTAACAGCAGATCTAACAGCAATTAGCTAATTTCAACAATAGAGTAGACAACAATTGTCTATTGATAACTATAGACGTAACAGTAATTAGCTGCTGATATCAATTAGCATTGACAATAATAGGATTTTAATAAAACTCCATCTATCCTCTCCCTAATTGCGATTGGTCGGCCTTCTCAGCCTGCGTATGAATACATTGTTACTTCGTTTCCTGGACAATCCACAGCATAGACTGATAAAAAAACGCCTGCAAAAATAAACTTTCAACGTTTTATGAAGAACAGGATTAAAAATAATAATTTTGGACTGTTAAAAGAACCCCTAAAAATGTCCCTTCTATCACCCATCAGAGCCTGATTCAATCACAATTCAGCCGTATAAAAGGTGAATTTTTGTTTTGATAGAAATAAAGTTTAACTAGCTCATTATTATATTTTATTAAATATGTATTTAGGGACCATTAAAATTTATTAACTGAATTTCTTTATAACTAATACAAAAGAACTAATTGTTCATATAGGTTGCAGCATGATGTCGCGCTGTGATTAGGCTTCGACCAATCGCTGTTAGGGAGAGGATAGATGGAGTTTCACTATAGTTGATTAGGGTATTTTAACAACAGAAAACATTACTGCATTTGGATGCAGAGATCCCTGCTTAATATACATATAAATCAACGTACCACAATCAGTAGGCAATAAGCCGATCAAAATGTTTGTAACATTTTAATTTCATTAACAGTTTCATTTTTATTTTATATTTATTTATTTTCTTCTATTTTGTCGGTCAACCTGAATGAATTATTAAAAAACGAAACTAGTGCATGCCTCGACAAAGCTTAGTAACGGGCGCGTGCTCAAAGCTCACATCAACAATGCTTAAATGAAAAAGAAAAATTAATATTGTTTTCTGTAATGATTTCTCAGTACGAATCGATTGATACAACACAAGACCTATGCTTGTATCTTTAATGTTAGTGCACATGCTTGAAGGGGTCATTTTCTCGGACTAGGGGAGCGAACAATTTTATAAAGTGTTACAAAGGGGAGGGGGTGGCGTCATTTTAGCAAATGTATTTTGTGGATGATCTCTATAAAATTTGGAAAAGTAAATACTTTCATTCAACTTATTAAATAATCGAAAATAATGTTTATATTCGTTTTTTCTCGTGATTCCCTTTCGAACGATATACTACAAGCCTTATATTGCAATAAAAAAATTTAATAGATGACTTAGACCGATTTCAAAGTCAAACTAATCAGGTGAGCTCAGGAAGGGTCTCTATCGAAGAGCGAAAACAGAATTTGAAAAAGTTAAAACATTCTCGAGAAATCGTAGGACATACAGACGGACGGACAGCCACACAAATAAAGCGACCCCAATATATGCTTTTCAGCTGTAACATTGATGAGATTTTTCCGCAAAGTAAGCTTCGAGCAATGCGAACCCTCCCCTCGATCTTCAGTGAGACGCACTAAAACATCGGATCGACTCCTCTGCATGCCTTGATGCAGGCTGTAAAGTCGCTACTAGAATACGTTTACTTCACAAGCAACAATTTAGAGGCCATTTAAAGAAAAGCATTTAAAAAATAGAGTTCGGAGATTTTCGAAACACTCTAAATAGCTAATATTAGCCAAATATAATATTCTCTACCAAAACACATCTTTTTATAATTTGGCTGTATTTATAAACATAAAATTTCAGAATTACATGAAAATTATATTTGCATAAAAACATTAAGAGAGTGATAAGATAAAGAAATTTCAAAATCTGCTTTGAGAGTATAAATTTCATTACTTACTCAATATTAAAGGCTATGCAAATATGTAATCGATATATTCGTTCTTTTTCTCGCAGATACCAGAATCCATCTTTCTTAATATTAAATATTTAACAAGCTCATGTGTCAAAAAGTTTATAAGAAATTCAAATACATTTTCTCACAAAGGCAATAAATCCACATATTCGAAAGAAGAAATGCATTTTAGAGTTTTGCTGATTGATGTCACTCCCCTCCATATTAGAATGAGCTTTACATGATTATGTGGTTATCCTATTAGTTTAATTAGGTGCACGTAATTTTTTATTTGCTATTATTTATAATAAGTTGTATATTAACAAGATGAAACTTAAATAACCGTAATTAATATTTACTTTTAATTAACGAAACACAGGTTTTATAATTTTGTATTAAAATGCGTTCGTTTACTATTTACTCAGATACATGAAACCATAGTGAACCAGGCTGTAACGCTTCAAAGTTTTATTTAATTAACGTATTCATTGAACTTCCTTTTAATTACTTGAATGATGAGAGGACTGCGAGAGTTCCCTTATTAGTTTAGGTACCTTTATAGTTAATGTAAGCGTAACGTAGAAACACCCACGATCAAGTTTCATATTAATTCCTTTCTATGCTATGCAATTTTAATTAATGCATTTTATATAAACCATAACAAGACTTTAAATTGCCGCTAAAAGACCTTTGGAATGTCAAGTGTTCCAGATTAATCATTTCATAGTGAAAATTCCGCTTACGAACTTACATTGTTGAGTCCCCTTGATGAATCCATTGTTATTGTAATGACATTTCACACACTGACATTTCTAATCGATCATCCATTTGGTTGCCGATGTACGACTTTCCTTTCTCCTTTCAAAACGCAATACAAGCATTTGTTAAAAGTTTTCTAAATTGACTCCTGAATAAGTGTAAAATGAAATTGAAGTATTGAGCTCCTTAATTTAACGGATGGCTACACAACGCAATTAAGGACCATTCCTTTTCACTAAAATCACGTTTACACTAATGAAATTCGGATAAAAACGTTCAATTAGAATGACAATGTTCACTACGCAATTAATTAGATGAATGCAAAGAGATTGAAATTGTTCCAGAGAAACTTGAAGCTTAACGTGTAGAGCCTAAGATCTTCATGTAGCTATTATTTATTAAATTCAGAAATTTCCTTTCTGCTCAATACTTAAAGTACACTATTAAATTTAAATTTTATATCGTTAGAGATTTTTATAAGAAAGGCTCAACCTTACGTCTTCATCTTAAAACTAATAAAATATTCATAAATTATTAGATTAAATATTTTAATTAAATCTGAAAAATTTTGTGTGGAGTAAGGCTTATTACGATTAAGGAATTTTTTTTCCATGCACCAATCTTTCAATTAAACTTTATAATAAAATTTTTATGAATTTTTGAGAATCTAACTGTATAATTAATCTTTGTCAAATTGGATCATGTTCATAATGCAAGTATTGGAATCCGCAACTGAATAACATAAAATAATATTTTAAACCGTACTATCATATGAATGGACTTTGATCTTGTCCATACAAAACATATACATGATGAATAGAGTAGTCGAGATGTAACGCAGAGAAGATTATGAAGGAATCTTTAAGCTTATGTTTGCTTTAGTTAATATTGCTAACTTTGAAACACGCTATTAAACACGGCGTTTACCAGTTATTTACTGGCCTTTCATTATCAAAATCGCCTCAATTAGACATTGATACAAATAATACATTTACATAAAACTAAACAACATAGAATATAAAAATCTTATATATAAAATGCTAAATCCTCCTGTTCCGTGCCCGTTTCCATAGTGAAGAGCAACAATACAAGTTTCATTGTTTCCAACAAATGAAAAAACACACATTGTTAAAATCCAAAATCGCAGCCGACGAAAAAGACAATTAAAAAATCTTATATTTTTCGTAGGCTACGGTTCAAAAATATATTGTCTTCATAGATTTAACTATATACGTACATCTATTGGCATTTAAAAATAGCAAACTAAAATAAATAAATAAATCAAATTAAATCCTAAGTAAGTAATTTTAAATTCATTACATGCATTCTTATTTTTAATTTTAAAAAAATAATAACATTCAAATAAAACATTTTGAAATTGATTAACAATTCAAATCACAAGTAGGTGACATTAGTTTTTACATTTTATGACATTCTTTATATAGTAGCAATTTATCAGTTGTAGAAATTAATAAAAAGGAAAAATTCATAAATCTTTATATATATATAAAGAAGGATGTTTGTGGGTCTGTTTGTTTGTTTGTTTGTTTGTGGGTTTGTTTGTTTCTTATGCAAATCTACAGTTTTATTCCGATCTTGATGAAATTTTGCATACTTGACCTTCAAAGCATGAGGAAGATCACTGTCTACCTGAGATTTCGGAAAAATAACAATTATTGATAAAAAACATCGATATTCATGGTTATGGCAGGGCATATTAATGAGAAATATCTCATGACCAACAATGCAAGGCAAAGTTTGTGCAACAATAGGTAACAACAATGGTATAAACACGCAATGCACAAACGCTCTGCACGGACCAACAATATATATCTCATGACTAACAATGCAAGGAAAAGTTTGTGCAACAATAGGTATCAACAATGGTATAAACACGCAATTCATCAATAACAATGAGCACAAAATGATGATGCAATAATAGAAAGTTCATTTCAAAGAATTATAACAATGAACATAAAATGATGATGCAATGATAGAACATTCGTTTCCAAGAATTAGTAACAATGAACAGAAAATGGATATAATAGACGATATAGACAGGGCAGCCTCTCTCGATGAGGCAAAGGAGATATACGTGTCTTCCTTCAGCTCCCTAACAAGCGTTCAGACGATTGGGAAAGTGTGTATATGTTTCTTTGTGGGTGTGTGTGTATGCGTTTGTGTTTTTGGCACGTTTTAGCAGTGCATAACCTATTACAGTTTATTTCCAAAAAACACATCAGTTTATTTAACTTCCTGAGATTGTTCTGTTTACCTACTGCGTAATTATCCCGAGCAACGCCGGGTCCTCTGCTAGTCTTCTATATATATAAAGAAGGATGTTTGTGTGTGGTTGGGTGGGTGGGTCCGTTTGTCTGTATGTTTTTTATACAAATCTACAGTTTTATTCCGATCTTGATGAAATTTCGCATACATGACCTTCAAAGCATGAGGAAGGTCACTGTCTACTTCAGATTTCGAAAAAATAATAATTATTGATAAAAAATCGATATTCATGGTTATGGCAGGGCATATTAATGAGAAATATCGCATGACCAACAATGCAAGACAAAGTTTTTGCAACAATGGTATCAATACGCAATTCACAAACACTCTGCACGGACCAACAATATATATCTCATGACCAACAATGCAAATAAAAGTTTGTGCAACAATAGGTATCAACAATGGTTTCAACACGCAATTCACCAATAACAATGAGCTCAAAATGATGATGCAATGATAAAGCAATCCTTTCCAAGAATTATAACAATGAACATAAAATGATGATGCAATATGGATAAGTTTCAATTTGTAACAATGCATAGAATTCCTGTTATTCAGGTTTTTCTTAGAAAAGAGAGTTCTTAGTACTTAACAATTTCTTGAAAATCTTTAAAAATGATCAGTAGCTGGAAATAATGAAGAGTTAGCAGACTATTGAGAAAGAGTGGAAAGATGACAGAGAAAGCAAACCTTTAGATCCGTGCTGTATTGAGCAAATGGGAAGCAAGTAAATAGAAGAATCGGCAACCGCTAGACTGCACAAAGTGATGAATGGCCAAGTTTTGCTTCAACACATCGAGAGAAGAGTGGAAATTGCAACAACACTAAGTATACATCTGAGGTAAGATTACGTGAGTAAGAAATTATTTAGACTAGCAGTGGCATCCTTGGAGAGGTCCAGCCATTGTGAGCCTTAAAAAGATTTTTTTCGAATTTTCATTAAGAATTTTTACTGTATTAATTCTAAGCATTTTCATGTGTTTATTTTTAAGATATTGCAAAATTTAATTTAATTTTTTGAGATTGTTCTGTTTACATCCAAGTGTAATTATCCCGGGCAACGCCGGGTACCTTTGCTAGTCTTCTATATATGTAAAGAAGGATGTTTGTTTGTTTATGGGTTTGTTTGTGGGTTTGCTTGTTTGTTTTTTATACAAATCTACTGTTTTATTCCGATCTTGATAAAATTTCGCATACATGACCTTCTAAGCATGAGGAAGGTCACTGTCTACCTCAGATTTCGAAAAAATAATAATTATTGATAAAAAATCGATATTCATGGTTATGGCAGGGCATATTAATGAGAAATATCTCATGACCAACAATGCAAGGCAAAGTTTTTGCAACAATAAGTATCAACAATGATATTAACACGCAATTCACAAACACTCTGCACGGACGAACAATATATCTCATGACCAACAATGCAAATAAAAGTTCGTACAACAATAGGTATCAACAATGGTGTCAACACACAATGCACCAACACTATGCAAAGATCAACAATATATGTCTCATGACCAACAATACAAGGCAAAGGCATCCTTGGAGAGGTCCATCCATTGTCAGCCTTTAAAAAATTTTTTTTCGGTAAATCAAGTCCCGGTATATCACGTAGAATGGATTTTTTCAGTGAAGAGGTAAATTCCTGTCTTTCGGATTTTTCTTAGAATGGATAGTCCCTTCGCTCTATATTGTAGTGAGTTATTATTTAACCAATTTGGAGATTTAATTTAGCTTTTTGAGGTTGTTCTGTTTACCTACAAGCGTAATTATCCCGGGCAACGCCGGGTCCTCTGCTAGTATCATATAAATTGACTGTCAACATATAATGCACCAACTTAAGATAAAGATGTTAGCATGACGTATTGCATGGTTTATTTTTAGAAGTCAGTGGTATAATACATAAACCCAGGGGTGGCTGATTCCAAAATATAAAAGAATTTTACAGAAAACATCTGCGGCGAAAAGCAGTTAATTTTTTCCCCACTTCAAATTTATTTCGTCTCGTACCACGTGCAGAAGGATCAGCTTGAAAAAAAATTTATGATCTTTAATGTAAAGGATGTCCTAGTTTCCTGGCAAATACAGCAATTTCAATTAAGGATTGCGTTCGCCTTGTAATGCCAATTTATTTTGTAATATATTATTCTGAAAAAAAAATTCATTATTGCATACAATAGTTATACAATTTTAAAAAATAATTCTTGTTTTAAAATTGTCAATTTTTATATTTAATAAACCCATATACACTACATGGAAAGAAATTATTCGGACACCTGATGAATCATAAAAATTTTGGTTGCGATTCAAAATAGACGCATTCGCGTAACGTTGTATGCTCCCATGTAATAAGATGCGTCTATTAGAAAATTAGTTAGTAGGAATAACGCTATGCTAAACGGAAGAGACCTAAGAATTGGGCGCCATTTCTACATCGTTTCAATTCGAGGAATTACGAAGCAATCTAGAGATTCCAAAATCGACAATAGCCGATGTTATTCGAAGATGGAAGACAACTCAACTACTACAAAATCGCGTCCTGGCAGGCATCGTAAAGTGACTGATCGGGTTCGAAGAACCTTTGAGGTCGGAAAATCTCGCCAGTCCTCTGCAGCTGATTTAATATCTGAAGTTGACAAAGCCACCAGACTTCGTATATATAATAAAACTATCTGAAATGAGCTCATTTCATTTATCACGGTAGAGCTGCTGCACACAAGCCTTAAGGTACCCACACACGAGTCATGCCGAAACTGTCATTCCATGGGAATTTTATTGCATTTTGTTGAACGGATTTATTCACCAATGTCTGCTGTGCAATGATGGTGCAGTGAATTTACATTATGAAGAAGTATGCAGCAACTGTTATTGCAATGCTGCTTGCCGAAGACGATGATAGGCCTAAAATGAAAAGGAGCCTTTGGTCTAAACGCTGGTTGCAAGAAAGAAAGAAATATTCTGATGTAAATCTTCCGGGTGAACTCGGAGCTAATGCAAAGGATGACTTCCTGAACTATCTACGGATGAGTTCCACAAGTTTTCGAGAACTTCTATCCAAAGTTGCTCCTGTTATATCAAAACGCAACTGGCACTTCCTGCTGCACGTATATGAGCCAATCAGTGCGCATGCGCATGTCATTCCGGGAATGAATAGCGCCACACACGATCAGATTTTCGCTTTATCATGCCATGAATGACAAGCTAAAATCAAACATGTTGAACTTGTCATTCCGGGAATGACAAGCCATCAGTTTTGGAATGATTGCCCCACACACGATCATTTTTGGGATGAACAGTCGAACTGAATGGCTTGGCAGCAAGCCGGGCATGATCGTGTGTGGGCACCTTAAAGGTTGAACTGGTGTTTACCTCGCCGTACCTGGACTTTAGAACAGTAAATGGCTTTTTGGTGGAGCGACGAATCGCGATTTACACTTAGTAATCCGATGGCCATGTGTGGGAATGGCGATTACCTGGAGAACGATTCCATCCAGATTTCATCGTCCCAACGGTTTGGAGCGTTTTTTCGCGTTTTGTACTTGAGTCACTGATTGAATTGAGTGAAAACTGACCTCTACAAAGTACCTTGACATTCTGGACAATTCTAAGCTCCTTAGTCTATGACATTTTCCAGTAGGACAACGCTCCGTGCCCACTAACAGAATTGTTGTAACAGAATGGTTTGCCCGGAATGATATCGAACTTTTGGACTGGCCAGCCAAGCAAAGCCCAGACCTCAGCTCAATAGAAAGTCTTTAGAGCGTAGAATTAGAAGTTTTGGAAAATAGACCTTCATTCTTTGCTTCACAAGAGGAGTGGAAAATAATTCCGCAAGCAGTTTTCCAGAATTTAGTAGAAAGCATAGAACAAAGGATAGCGTATGCCCTCCATAGAACAAAGGATAGCGTATGTCATTAAAGCAAAAGATGCCCTCCCTCCCACAATGTTTTAATTCAATAAGAATAAAAGCTAAACTTCTAAACTGGTTACTTTTTCCATATAGAGAACATCAGTTTGGCATGATATCTACACAAAAAACACCAAATCCAATGATTTTTCACCTTTTTAAACTTTACTTTATACGTATATGCGATGGTACTAAACTAAGATTATGACAACATCCAAACCAATAATTATTAAGAAATTTTTTTTTAACTTTAGCTTTGTTTTTGACGCACATTTAAAGCACTTTAAAAATACATATTAAAATATTTTAGAATAAATAACCAAAGATTGACTGCCATTTTAACCATTGTCCCGAATAGACAGGATTTGCGTGCCTGTTATAACTTTTACTTAAACGTTTTGATGCTCTATCTGACTCTGAAGTCAAACTAATTTCGAATGAAATTCGCAGCAGGACGACCGACTTCGCAAATTCAATAATGATGTTTTTAAATTCATTGAAAATTTAAAACTGGGCTATTAGTTCTCAAGATAGCATGAAAAGAAACTAGATTTTGAAAAAATGAGGTTGAAAGATCAATATAAGATATTAATTAGAGTTTATTATGCTTAATCAAAATGATGATACTTAAAGATTGATCTATAATTAATAAATCTTGATAATGTATTCTTTAAGGTATGAAAATTTTAAAAACGAAAAAATATTTTTTTTCATTATTTTCACAAATATTGCAACTTTCTAGGACCAACATTATACTTAAGCGTTTCAAAGCAACCGAAGTGTCAAAATACATTACACTGATAGCAAAAAAAATTTAAATATCGATTGCTGAAATTTCGATATTTGAACAAGCCCCGCAAACATAAATTATAGTCAACTTTAATTAATTTAGAAAATAATTCTACCTATTTCCCCAATTCTTACCAAGTGTTTAAATTTTGACAACATATTTAGATTGAAAAAATTAGCTCATAGTCTTAAATTTTTCATTATCTAAGTATGCGTCTATTTTTCTATATAGCTAGCTGCTTCTATCTGTCTCTATAAGTGGGTTTGCAAGGAGGAACGGCGCTAAGTCAACGAAGTCGAGTGATGCGAAAGTGATATTGATTTGTGAATATTACAATAAACATTGATCTCGATTTACGTTAAGTCAAAATCTTATATTTATATAATACTTTAATTAAAAAAAAAAACAACTTATGTGTCGCGGGCACACGACCGAAGTGAAACTTCAAGTGCCTGATGATGTAGTCAGTGATAAATATTGGATGATGTAATCAGTGAAAAGTATTTTATACAAATACAAGTTTACGATCTAGCAACAGCACAATGTCTTATTCTAAGTGTTAAAATTGTTACAAAAGCTTTAGAGAAATATAAATAATGTTTAGAAAATGTGTACTTTTGACATTGAAACGAGATCTCCAGCAATACAATTATTCAAAAAATTATTAATGGGGGGTGGGGAAGTTGAAAATGCGAGTTACTTCATTGCCAGAACGATGTCGACAAAAAATTTATTAAGGCGTCGTTATCCAACGATATAAGGGTTTTAGCATCAAAACGTTACGAGCAGTAGCGGCTCGTGACTAATAAGTGGAGGGGCACAAATACAAAACTTCAGGTTTCTTAGGCCTTTTCGTACAAAAATTATAGCTTGATTTATATTTGGAGCCTCGCGGCCCCTGGCGTGGCCTCAGAGGACTATATCAGCTTTAGTGTGTAATAGATAAAATTTTAAGCAGCACATTATAAACATTTAAGATTTCTGGACTTCTGGTTTAAAATGTATAGCTTGATTTGATATTGAGGGCACATGGCCCCTGCCAAGAGACTTATAAATTTTTAATATAGATTAGCTAAATTTTTAAATACCACACTATGATTACCAAAATTTCAAATGTTCAAATGTTGGTAGCTTCAAATGTATTTGAGGCCGCCAGGGGCCCAGAGGCCTATACAAGTCTCCTTGTATATTGTCTGTAATTTTAAAGTAACGCACTGTAAAAATGCAAAACTTCAAGTTCTTAGGTTTTTTTATTATTTAAATGTTAGAGCTTGATTTGTGATTTGAGCTACAGGGCCCCTGAAGAGACCTAAGAGGCTTAAATCAGTTTTTAGTGTATATGAGTAAACTACAAATTATACAAAATTTCAGATTTCTATACCTTTTCGTTCAAACATTATAGCTTTGCTTGTGTTTGGGGCCTCTGTGTCTCTGCTGGGGCCTATATTACATTTTTTTATATTTGCAATATTTTTTTAATACCACACTATGAAATATACAAAATTTCAGTTTCCTAGGACTTTCCGTTCAAATGTATTTGGTGCCTCAATTACATTTGGTGCCTCGAGGCCCCTGGCGGGGTCCTAGAGGCTTATATCAGCTTCATTCTATAGTGGCTGTATTTTTTAGTACCACACCAAAACTATACAAAATTTCAACTTCCTAGATCGTTCCGTTCAAATGTTATAGCTTCAATTGTTTTTGGGGCCTCGGAATCTCCGGCGGGACCCTAGAAGCTTATATCACCTTTCTTGTATATTGTTTGTTTTTTTTTAGAACCGCACTACAAATTTACGAAATTTCAGGATTTTAGGCCTGTTTGTTCAAAAGATAAAAAAGGAACCATGAAATTCATACAAGTGGCCCCTGAGGGGCTCCGGGCCACCCTAGAGGATTCGCTATATTTTTCTTACCGTCCTCTGTATAGGGCCTACGTGTGTACAAAATTTCAAGCCTCTAGGTCAATCCTTTCAAAAGTTTATGGCGTGTGATATACACATATACATACATTTGTACGGTCGTTAATAGGGTTTTAGATGATGCTAAAACCCTAAAAATGACAATACACGCGAGCACGCCGAGGCCAGCGAGATAACAAGGCCTGGAAGCAAAAAAGTCACCTGACCATCGGGGTGCTAGCAACAATCCAAACTTCATTGTTTCCAACAATCGGAAAAACATTGATTGTTAACATCCAAGATGGAGACAATGAAGGTTGGATTGTTGCTAGCACCCCGATGGTCAGGTGGCTTTTTCGCTTCCAGGCCTTGTTATCTCGTAGACCTCGCGAGCATGCGGAATGACTTCATTAAATCAACAATCACTGAGCTTCGAATTTTACGGATAGTCTTCGCTCCGCAACAATCAAATGTTTTATTCAAACATATTTATTAATTTGAAACCTACTTAACTTTAAAATTTTAAACTCAATTTTATCGATGAAGGCAAAGAGACAGAGATTCGATCTTAGAGACATTCCTCTTTTAATTTTGATGGTCTATTCGATTCTGAAGTCAAATTCAAAAAATCCGAAAAAATGGCAACATCAAACAACCGACTGCACAAATCCACTGTTCATAACCGCTTTGCATTATTTTATTAAAATAAGTTTTGTTGCGGTATGCTATGTGGTATATTCACGGTATTTTTTGTTTTTTGCCTTTTTGCATATGTAACTTATATGACAGATTTGATTCCGACTGCTGTCCTTTACGAGCTCGAAAATTTCGTACGCGTCCTATAGACTTTTCAGCTTCCGTTTTGTGTGCTTGAAATTGTTGTTGTTGCTTGAAATTGCTTCTTCAGTTCGTTTACGCTATACGCTCTCATGCATTCTACACTTTTTTGGGGTCGAACTCTCCGTTTGATTCACATAACTACAATCAAAAAAATTATAATAATAAGCCCTGTATTTGCACTATCTATGATGATGCAGTACAATGTATTAATTACATTTCAATATCTTCTCTCTTGGTGGTCACGCTCCATCGGATGTTAACAATCAGCGTTTTCCATTTGTTGGAAACAATGAACGTTGGATTGTTGGAACTACGTCACTTCCGTAACGCGAAAAACGTTTCATTCTAAGCATTTCACTCCTCAGTCGTTGTCACCGGCCGCATAAGAAGTTTCACTTCAAAAATTGAATTACTTAGAGGCATTTTTAACTTTTCTTATCCAAATAGATGAAGAGAAATCACCTAAATTTAACAAAAAAGAAGGCGAAGTTCTATGAACGCTTCTAGTAAACTCTAATATTAGTATAACATGTTCCTATTTTCGCCTTGCCTTAAGTTTTCCTTTAGACAATTCATAAAAAATCTGGCTTCCCTTTTCTTTTTCTAAAACAGGTTCTTTGTTTTTAATTAAAAATTGTTTCATAATGGCTTAAAGAACTGAATAATATTTTTAACTTCTAAATTGTTTTTTACAGTAACACAGGTCTAAAAATTAAAATTTTTTGAGAGCTGTTTTACATTAGTGAAGATGAATCTTTCAGTGCCGCTGATTTCAAAAATGCCTTCCGTTTTTTCAATCACATCAGCATAGTTTACAGATCAAGAATGAAATATTCACATATTTTGTTCGACAAATGTACATTGCTCAGGAATTGCATAAGATTTACAATTGAAATTGTGAGTTTTTATTACCCAATTTCATATTATTGTTTTGCTTTTTCAAAACAAAACTGTCACGAATATAGTAAAATGAATTAGGATTGTTTAACCAACACCTTCTTCCCATTGTTCTCTAGTGAAGATACCAAAAGTAAAGTATTTATAAGTAAAGTTCTTCCTTTCAAGAGCAACTATTTAACCACGGTAATAAATGAATTCACAATACAAAATGGTGTAAACAGCATAGGATGAGAAGCCATCTGTCATAAAACAGTTAACTAGTTCTTTTAAGTAGAGTTACTCCAGTAGAAGGCATTGGTATAAGGAAACAATGGTCCATGTTTATACAAAAAGTAGATTAATAAATACAAATTGAGAATATAAAGTCCCACAGAAATAGTAGTGATACAAATAAATAGGATTCAATTTTGGAATTAGCATAGAAATTACCATAAAAAAACTTCAAAATCTCAAACAGCAAAATCATTGTAGACCACTGTAATTTGAAATCTCATTTGTTTGTATTCGGCTTCACTTCACTAATCCAACAACTTCATTCGAGATGACGCTCTAAAGAGGAATCCCTTCTTTTTGAATCAGTTAACGTTATTCTATAAAAAGTTTTGAGCAAAACTCTTAGCATATAACACAAAGAAATTTTAATTGATAATGCTGGTCTTTTTAATAAAAAACTTGATAATATGATTTCAAAGCCATTTTTCTAGGAATGGTAGAAATATTTTTCTTCGCCGTTGAACGTAATCGAATTTTTCTACATTTCGTAGATGTAAAAGAAAGCCTGTATAAACAATTAAATTTTACGTTTCCGTTTAAGAACAATAATACAAGTAATGAGACGATAAAATATTAAGGGCATGTATTGCAAATAGAGGTTTCTCGCAGTTGGAATACAAGGTTTATTTTTATATTTGTAGACCCCTTTTAATGGAATTACTTTTTTATCACTTGCAGAAAGTGCGTCAACAGACCACACCTGATAATATTCAAGGAGGTTTATGGCGAAGGAAAGGATTAAATTGAATTGGAAATGAGAGTCGAAAAAGAGATCTCCAGCGGAAAATGGCCGCGCATTTCAAACCCGATTTTGTTTTATTGCTCACTGTAGAAGAGCGTGAACAGTATTAGATCTGCAATCCGTCTTTGGTATCAGATACAATTGCATATGGGCATGTGTGCCGATCGATGGTCGGATTTCACCACCACCACCATCACCGCCGCTGCCACGGCCACCACCACCGCCACCCCCGCCACTCTACCTTTAAAAAGGGAAAGAGGAAGATGCTTCCCTCTGCCGATGATCAGTGGCACTGAGCACTCAAACGAGTAAAGGAGCTCGGTAGCCCTCTCCTTTCTGGCAGACAGCTCTCGTACTCTCCCAGCTGCTGTTGGTTGTTGTTCGTGCTGCTGTTGCCGCTCCTTGCCACCGTCACCTCCGAGCTGCGGTCCGCGCTCCACCTGACAGGCGACGAAAGACAGGACAGGACAGTGCCGGCTCGCTGTGAAACGAGTCACGGCCAGCATTTTCTAATCGACCCCTCTCGCTGTTACCTTTACTGCTATCGACTGTGTGTTTTCCTGATTGCTTCCTAGGCTGGGGAATCGATGTTGAGACGCTGTTCTAGCGCGGCCAACCTACAACGGTTGTGACGATAAGAGTTAGCCCGCTCAACTGCGCCCTGTTCCCGACGAGTCTTACGGTTTGTTCGCCCGATCAATGCCGACCGTCGTCGCCGCTTGCATTCACAAACTGGGGACGATGTCTGGTTGGAGAGCACGTTGGCCCAAAACGACATGGATATACCCAATTCCATTCTGGATTCTCTTTGTGATTTCCTACTCCCAACTGACCTCGCACACCTGTCAAGGTAAGGAGAACGATTCACGCTTAAATAACGCCTCCTGGTTATTTTTTTTTCATTTTTTATTCGCCTGTTTTATTTACTACTTTTTATACACCCTGATATATGATCTTAGATATCAGTGTTTTTTATTATGCAGAGAAGAAGATAATGTTATCATTAAAAGGGAAAAAAACTTTTAAGTCCATCATTTCTATTCAAGTCGTATGTCACACGCAAAAATAACACGCAAAATTTGCATAAGTTTTTTTAAACTTTTTTTTTAATGAAGGTTTTCAAGAATTGCTTTTCTTTCATTAGTACGAAATATAATACACTACTTTTCAACGCATAATTTATGAACTAAGTAGTCAACAATTTTAACATTTTTTTTTAACAGTTCGTTTATATCAAAAGGCTAATCACTGTAAACAAAATTCATAAGCATAAATCAACTTTCTTTTTAAAAAAATAACGATTTCTCCATTGTATCGGAAACAAATAAACTGAATTAGAGTTAAATTTATTAGTATTTTCATCCATGTATAAATATACATATTTCTTACTTCGGGGATGTCTAAAATGTATTTGGGTGAAAATATTATTCTGAGAATTTTAAAATAACTGAAGTCAATTATTCATAGACGAAAGACAATATCGTAACACTTTAAGCAATTTATAATTGAGAAACTCATTTTCTTCTTGTTTTCAGAACTAATTTCTGAGAGCAAATGTTTTTCCTTTTTTCTGGAAAAACAAATAAAGAAGAAAACAAATATTTTCGTTTTGTATAAACATTCTTTGAGGGTCCTACATGATATATATATATATAAAAGGAGCAACTCTGAAATATTAAAACTTCCATTTTTATCGTTTCAATTTACTAAAAGCAACATAGACGAAGTTACGTAAGTTTACGACAAGAAGAAACCTCTTTTCCAAAGAAGTTCGGCCTTTGCAATATCTTAACAATGCATTGAAACGTATGGCATTTTTTTGGAAATTGCACACTTTATCTCCCTCAATTTCTATTTTTCGAATTTTTTTATTTATATTTTGGACATTCATTCTCGCATCTCAGTTTACCTGGCTCCTTCCCCAAATATGACGACATTATTTCTTTATCTTTCGGCTTTTCAGCACAGAAGGAGGAAAGCAAGAGGAGATATTGAAAAGGGGTGGTGGAGAGGGGGCAGAGGAAAGTGTTTTTCAGGAGAGAGAGGTGAAAGAGAGACAGTGGGAGAAGAGCTCCACCTGCTCGGGTTCTTCATTCTCATCGACTCCCACTTTCTTTTGATATGGAAATAAGGGAGATGAATTATGCAAGTTGCCGAGGTAGATCTTCGAATTCCCCCGAGCGTTTATCTCGCGCCCCTTCACTAGGCTTCCCGGTGCTTTACCTTCCTATGAGTAAATTACAAGCGAGTAAGGGGGAAAAAATAAATAAATAACTACCCCCACTTACAATATCGGATTTTTCAAAATATTTAAGGATGAAAGAAACTTGATACGCAGAGAGTAATAAATTACGAAAGTTGAAGCATATAATTAATCGCACTGATATTATTGAAAATATGAATTGTAGTAAAATGTATGCTTTTGAAATGAACTTGCATACTACTTACGAGCGAAAGTAAATAAAACAGGTGTGCGATGGCTTCACTGCAAGTCGTATAAGTAATGCGGATAGTTGATTGTTTTTAAGATAATAATATAACGGGACATTTGCTAATTTAAGAAACATTAGTTACTCGAGTTTACAGCATTTTTACAAATGTGATACAAGTAATACACTTTACTAAGTGTCATTTCTAGTTTTAAAATTTCTGATTAAATATTTGTCTGCATGTCACATTTTTCAGGTAGAGGGCAAAAAAAAGATTCGTGTTAGGCGCTTCATTATGAAAAATTTTGGAAAGCGCTGGATAAAAACGGTGATGGTTTTAATTATTTAAGAGAAATGTTTTCCACCATAAGCAAAGCAAAAGTAAAAGAGATGGGCCTGTTGGGCCTCAAATAAGAAATATTTTAAAGGACGAACTTTTTGAAAGTAAGTTGACGAAAGTGGATTTGGAAGCACGGAAATCATTCAGAGACATAATGTATGTTATTCATGGTAATAAAAAATCTGAAAATTACGAGGAAATAGTTTATACAATGCCGAAGGCTAATAAGAAAGCTGGTTACAGAATATTCCTAAAATTCATTTTTTAGACTCACATTTCGACATCTTTCCTGAAAATTTCGGATGCGCAGCGAAAAAGATCCCATCAAGACATTTTAACCATTGAACAGAGATACGAAGGCCGATGAGATCCTAGAATGATGGGCTATTACTGCAAAGAGACAGTGACTGCGAATACAAGCGCAGATCGAATAGAAACTTTTTTTTTTTAAATACTCGTCTGTTGCAATTTTGTTTATTATTTTTGTTTTTTTTTTCTGTGTTTTTTTTTTAGTTCTTAATTTCTGTTTGATTGAATTAAAAATTTTGAAGTTAATATCAAAAAATGCAATCTATTTATCTTCAAACAGGCTTTCCTTTAATTGATTGTCATTTGCTTTCTAAACGTGAAAGAAATAAATTTTATACAGTTTTAGAAATGATTTATCATGTTCAAATATATTCACCAACTTTTACTTTAAATATATGATTTTGTTGAAATTTCTTCCCAGTATTATTGTTAATTATTATTTGCCCCCTGTGGGAAAGTCACTACATACAAATGAACAAATGATATGACAAAATAAAATATAATACAGAGAAGAAAAAAAATAACATAACAATAATTTATATTTACACTGATTGTTAAAAAGTAGTTACGGATCATTTTGATAGCGGAATACTGTACGAGTTCTCATTATCTTTACAACAAATAAAACGTTTACTACAAGTACAAAAAGATAAATCTTTCTCATTCCAAATGTCAAGAGAATTATGAGGAAAAACATTTAAATTCAAATCATTTATTTAAAAATGCACTTATTCCGATATTTTGTCCCTGTACAAGAATAATTAAATATGACCTAAATGAATGATTATCATTATATAAAATTTTTACAATCTCACAAATTCGAGCAGAAATAACATGAATATCTCAAAATTGAAAATTTATTGTCTATGGTAATGGAAGTAATGGAAGAGCCAAACTTAAATTTAAACAGAACTGTAATCTTAACTTTGCGTAAAACTGAGTTGGGAACAGCTGACCACACAATAATACCATAACTTAAAGAAAATACAATAACACTGTTAAAAACATGCATCCTTTTCTTCATAGTGAAAATGCTATTAAGAATTTTCAAAAGAAAATGACACCTATGCAACTTTGCCGCAATATTATTATAATGATTGAAAAAATCAAAATTACATTCAAGTTTGATAACCAACGATTAATACTTTGGATATCATGCTCAAAAGCCTTATTGACTTTAAGTTCATCCGAAAAAAAATACTGAAAAACATAAAAATTATCATCCACAAATGAAAAAAATTTATGAATAAAAAGCTTGGACATATAAAGGCAAACAAAATAGACCCGAAGCGTTTGCCCTGGGCTATACCTAAATATAAAGGTATCTGCATCAACGGATCAATATAAATAAAACGTTCGTAAAGATATAACAATTTAATATCGCCAAGTGGCATACCAGTGTCAAATAAATCAGAAATTAACAACTGTCTAGAAATAGAGCCGAAAGATTAAGTAATATAAATTTTTAAAATATGGGTATCTATACCTTAACAAGCGAAGTAAGTCATTAAAAACGCACTCCTATCTTAGCACCAAATTGACTACATGGTAATCTAGCGGAAAGATGGAAAGAAATATCTTTAAAAAGAATAAAACCAATCATTTTTGCAGCAGTTGGCACTATAGCGATAGGATGAAAATTTCTATAATCACTTAAAATTCACTATAGCAATTGACCTTTATCATAAACTCTCGTTCTCACACACTTTCTTAGCCTTCGTAGCCTTGACTACCTATGTGACCACATAAAAAATGGCGTCCCTTGGTCGTGTTGTAAGCATTTGTGATTTGAGTAAAATCCATTTTTTTACATTTTCCGTAGGTTTTTACTACTTTAAAGATTTTTATTATTATCTTTATTAATTTAACATACATTATTAACCTAAAATTTGCAAAATATAATGATTTAAATGTTTGCTGATAACCTTTCATAATTTTAATTTCATAGTCATTTCTAAATTATTTTCTGATGTTTATTTCTTTCTCCTCACTCTGACAATTGGGAATACAACAACATTTAACCATAGCAATAAAAATTTTGAACAACAACAATTAAAACTTTCACTTACGATACAGTCAACAAATACCGTTAACACGTCCAGTATCCGCCATTTGCATTTTGTAAAAAAATCAGTGACGTTTAGTGGCAACCAATCACAATACAGGGGATAAAGGTCAATTTGGAGTAATTATACAACGTTCATCTAACCAAATTAACAACTAAAATTTCCATGTATAAAATTTTGACTAGTTCAAGCGTATTCTGTGAATTTATATTATATTAATTTTAAAGGATTAATTTGAATAGTATTTCACTTTGGAAGTATTTTTGTAAGTTATACATAAATGAACATGAGATTTAATCAATTAATTCTTATTAATTCAATAATGTAAAAACTTAAATAAAATAATAATGGTGATGCAAGTCACTTTTCAAGCCCACCAGTAGTCACAATTTTAGGGTTAAATGATGTGTAGATTTCACTGATGATATTTGAACTGATTTTTAAGGTTGAATTTGGAAATTTGAAGTTGAAGTTGAATAATAATCTAATGTCATCTCTATTTTGAATTAATCAACTTCAACTTCAAATTTCCAAAAATTCAACCATAAAATCATTTTAAATTCATTTCCTGCAAAATAATATCTTGGAAATCATCAGTGAAATCTACACATCAATATTGGACATCATCTAGACCACAAAATTGTGACTACTGTGGACTTGAAAAGTGACTTTCATCGTCATTATTATTTATATTATTTTATTTAATTTTTACATCATTGAATTAATAGGAAGTAATTGATTAAATCTCATGTGCAATAAAGGATTATTAATTCTAAACCCTTAATCATTAACCTCTTTTAAATATTAAGTTTATGGTATTTTAAAACCAAAAAATTCACAAAATTGAACTATTTCATAACATAATTAAAGAAACATTTACTTTATATTAATATAAAATTTTATGCGCAGTTGTGCTCTTGTTTTTAAAACTAAGTCTGGCATTAAAGAAAGCAAACAACAGCCTCGCGTTTTGCCTTAATAAAAGAAGAAACTAAATTTTTAAATAAAATTACGATATATAATATATAACCATGTAATATTTATTTATCCCCATAATACGGCCAATTTGTTTGAAATTTTGAGAATTAAACTTTATTTAGATTTGTAAATATTACTTTTTCATAAAGAAGTAAATTTAAAACTAACTTAGGAATTCAAACGAGAAATATACGATTTCATCCTTCTTCTCTCAGGCAATATCTATTTTTGGTAAAACGAACTGTGCTGATATCAATTAGTATATTCAATTGGACCTAATTGTCTTAGCGAAGAGAGCGAAGATGTTCGTAATCGCTTTTTATTCCCAGGCATGCAATGAGTGGTAATTGAGATCTGATATATTGATTTACTCGGCGATGTGAAGCCCGATTCTTGATAATAATTGTCGACGTTTCATTTCACCCTACGGTGAATTGTCTCCAGCTGGAGTTCTACGGTTTCTCCTGTTTGTCCTCAAGGCGCCGACCGCAGGGGGGCCAACGAAACATTAGCTATGTACTCAGAGTCTAACGAAATCAACCAACTGGAGAGCCCTGACACTGATTAGATTCCACTACTGAACATTTCAATTAATTTTTTCCCAAACTACTTACTGAGTGTGATGAATTTAATGGGATTTACTTTTTTCTTTCTTCCTAAAGACTTACGTTCGATGCATGTCATTCAGAAACCTACAGGGAATGATGTACAGGAATTAGTTCTCTATTTAGAAAAAGATTATGTTAAAATAAACGACATTCTCATGACGTTATCTAGTCAGAACGACATTATTTTTGAGAATTCAACAGTGAAAACGCGATTCTTATTAATAAATAAAAAGTTATGTGACTAACACTTTCGAAGTTCAGGCTAATGCGTTTCATTTACGCGTGAAGTAAAATATCATTTAAAGTATATTGAACTTTTCTACATTAAAATCAGATTAAGACACACAGTAACTTATTCTGCACTGAGGTTAATTGTTCATACATCATTCTGATATTTATGATATATTATATAATATATAATACCGTAGTTTATCATTTTAATATTTGCACGCCAACTCCAGAAAATTATTTCTTAGAAGAGATTATTGTCTGGAATTTGTTCTTGCGTTTTAAAAGCTGTTAATCTATTCTGCGATCATTAGTAAAAAAAGCTGCCTTTTTAAGAGCTCTGAAACATACAGATGGCAATATCACACGGAACATACGGTTTTAATACCATTCCAAACGAATGTGTGCTTGCAGATTTTATACCTGAACACTTTCCTCCATGTCCTTTGCTAGAGTTGAACCCACGATCTCAACCGTAAACGGTTGTCATGGAAACCAGTGCGCTATCGAGGTCGACATTACAAGAAATTCATGCGTAAAAATGTATCCACATTATGCGTACGTACCCCTTGAAACTTGCATTTTACGAGAAACACACACTATAAATTCGATAACCGAACAAAACTATCCATTGTAGATGCTGTGTTCTTAAAGTTCTAAAATTTTTTTTTTTGAAAATCTAAAATTTATAGTTTTTGAAAATAGAACTGCCTTTAGAATTTCTCCAAGTTGCTCTATTTTTTGTATCAATTCTCACGATTACAAGTGCAATATTAAAATTACAATAATTGCAAAGTTCATCGCCCTGCCAGAATGTTGGCGTGCTTGAAATATGACTCGAAATAAAGATTCCCAACAAAAAAGTGTTTTTCACATAGATAAGCTAGATATAATAATGAAATGGAAAAATAGGCTACACTGACTTAATTGCGTATGAAATGTTAAGTCTTTTTTTATCGTACAGCCGAAGATGGTCTTTTAATTTATATGTAAAACAAGTTTTACCGCACAGATCCAGTTTCCTCTTAGGTATAAATGCATTAATGTCAGTGCGTATTATCCCACGATATTTATTTTAATATGAAATAGAATTAAAATTTTCGGTTTTTATTTATTACCATTAAGATATGTTAATGATAAACTATCATTCTAGAATAATTTCTTAATATTCTATTATACAGAATGAGAAAATCCAATACATTGCTAAATTTTCCGATTCTATAGCTTCGCTCTTTTTTTCTTCCATATAACAGAAGCTTTCACGATCGATTAATCAAATACATTTCTCATAATTTAAAAATCAGCGCAAGTTATTATTTACTCAATAGATTTAATTCAATGAAAATGGAACGGTATGTTAAATTAGCGGAAAAGAAGCAAGGGCAATGTAGATTTTTTTTATGTACATATTTGCTTTATGGATTTCAAATATGGCACCATGTTATTAAGTTCAGTAAATGTAGCGGATAAGGAAACATAAGAGTGAATTCATCACGCAAATCTGGGCATGTAAATATAACAAACGCGTATTGTTGAACTTATACTATACAAGGCGGTATAAGAGTCGCTGATTATTCATTTTTTACTTTATTTATTTATGTATTTATTTATTTATATTGGTTGTTTATTTCCATAAGTTGGTATCAAGTGATCGATTGTTGCGATAAAATGATTTGCTAAAGGATTGTGATAGACATTAGAAATAAAAATGATTCCTACGGCTAATGAGATTCTTATGGTTAGTTTAAAAATCCTCAGACTAATCTACGAGACTAGTTTAAAAATCCTCAGACTAATCAGCTCGTATATTTACCTGTTTAATAAATAAAACAGCTGCAGAAAAAAAGAGATATCTGTGCGAAGAAAGGCTTGCAGCTTGTCCATAAGGATGTGTTCATAAATGGATCCGGGAATTTAGCGTAGCCGACAAAAAACTCAGGCCCCGGCCGTAACCACCGAGAGAGAGGACCTCCGCAATGAAGCGTAATACATTATTATATCGTCATAGATAGGGCAAATTTAGGGCTTATTATTGGAAGAAATACAAATAACAATGCTCTATCTATGATGATGTAACAATAACTGACGTTTTCGACCGCATGCCTTCTCTCTAGGTCCCTGGTTCCCAACCCGGGGGCGTGACCCCCTGGGGGGTGGGGGCGGTCGTGAAACCTATTCTGGGGGATCGCCGAGCTAGGATAATATGAGATTTTTTTTATTTCACCATGTACTACCCTGTTAAAAGGGGGTCGCGAGTTACTAACTTTTAGAAAAGCGGATCGTGATTCGAAAAAGTGTTGCCTGGCCTATCTTTCGTTGGCCTCGGAATTAAGCACAGCCGACGAAAAAGACAGGTTTGGCGTAACCACCGATAGAGAAGACCTCCGCAATGAAACGTAATGCATTGTTACATCTTCATAGATAGAGCAAATTTATTGCTTATAAGTAGCGAAAGAATGGAGCTATTTATTGGTTTCAGAATGTCCGTCTGTCCGTCCGACCGTCCCCTTCAATATTTAATTTCGTTTTGATTGGCCCTCTGGGGTCGGAATTACGGTGGTGGGAGTTAGAGGGGACCAAAGGATCTCTGTGGTATTTGGGTATGTAAAGAAGTGAAATTCGATATGCATATTCCTCTAGGCAAAATCTACTTTCCTATGAAGTTTGGGCCAAATTGTCCCAGTGGAGTCGGGAGTTGTGGGGGTGGCAGTCATTTGTTCTTTAGAAACAATGGCAACATATGGCGTGTGATATATCATTCGATCGAAAATGATGAGAAAGAAAAGAAGATAGGGTTCTTTTATATTTTCTAAATACTATGTTCGAGAAAATCAATTTTTTGATAAAAAATAAATTGAGGGTTAAAAGTTGCAGATGAAGGGGTAAAAACAGATGAACTCAGGGATTCCGCTACTTTCATATACCTTCCTCGGGAGGCTTAATTTCTTGTTATCGGTAGAAATACGAATAACAATGCCTTATCTACGATGATGTAACAATGTATTACCTTCCATTAAGGAGGTCTTCTCTCTTGGTGGTTATGTGCCTGGGCCAACATCTAGACAGAAGGCCTGATGACGGAAACGTCATACATTTTTACATCATTATTAGTCGACCAAATTTAGGGCTTATTATTGGTAGAAAACAATGGTCGACAAATGAATATATAACAATGTATGACGTTTCCGTTATCAGGCCTTTTGTCTAGGTGGTGTTGCCTGGGCATTCAAAAATCACCTGACCATAATAGTCCGAGCAACAATTCGAACTTCATTATTTCCAACAAACGAAAAAACACTGATTGTTAAAATCCAAGACGGTGACAATAAAAGTTTGATTGTTCTTCAGACTACTATGGTCAGGTGGCTTTTGACAAGGTCGCTCTAATAGAGGTCATGACAAGACGCCATATTGCTTCGATCTCAAGAAATCTAACTTAAGAAATTTGCTTCAAACTCAAGAAATTTGTTATTTAAAAATATAAATTCGTTTATAATTACCGATTGCTCAGCTATAAATCTTTCTGATAGCACAGATACTAGTTTTCGATTGTTTAGTTTGATAGATTGATCCGCCATTTTGCTTCGAATTAATGCATGATGGGATACTTTGTCATGACCTATATTAGAGCGGCCTTGGCTTTTGAGTGCCTCGGCAACACCTCCTAGAGAGAAGTCCTGCGGACTATAGCTACTATATTATACCGAGCAGACTGGACCGCCATTACGGAGCCCACTTATAATAGTAATGCATGCTACAAGAGCGAGGAGTTTTATCTTTCTGATTAAAATCTTTGCGAAAATGGCTAAAATTGGAAGAAAATGGCTAAAATTGGAAGATCAGTGCCAAATTAGTATATGCAAGTGCGATGGAAGGCTATTGTTATCAATATTTCGAAGAAATTTTAATATTTATATGTCGAAAGAGCATAATGTTGCCTCTTCTCGTCAAGAGAGGGCCATATAAATGAAGCGTAATCCCGGTTAATCTCCTTGCGACTCGCTACTATTGTTAATCTCCTTGCGAAAGATTATTGTTAATCGTATTTCTACCAATAATAAAGCCCCAAATTTGGCCGCTTGATGATGATGAAACAATGTATACAGTTTTTTTCCGCAGACTTTCTCCTAGAAGGTATTGGCCCAGACCTGTCTTTCTCGTCGGCTGCGGGCCGGAGCGCGGAAAAGTCATACAGCGTTAAAAGTCATAAGTAGTCACCTTTAATCGCATTTCTACCAATAATAAGTCCTCAATTATGATTATGTATGATGAATGCAACAATGTATGAAATTTCTGTGCGCAGGCCTCGGCTTTAGGAGTTAAATTGTTAAATGAAACGATTTTCCTTTTAAGAAAATATTTCAGAAGTTTATATTCGTTTCTATACGTAATAACAAACAATGTAAACCATATTCGTTTCTATTTAAATGCAGATTTAATCAGTAAATTCTTCCTGACTTAGAGCAATATTTAAATTGACTAGCCTCCGCACTGAAACGTCATAAATTGTTACATCATCGTACTTCGTTCTTTGTTAATCGTATTTCTTCCAATAATAGACCTTGAATTTGGTCGACTTATGATGATGTAACCACAAAGCCGAGGCCAACGAGAGACAGGCCAGAGCATTCAAAACTAACATTATCATCGGGGTCCGGGCAACAATCCATCCTTCATTGTTTTCAACAAACGCAAAAACACTGATTGTTGAAATGCAAGATAGAAACAATGAAGATTGGATTGTTGCTCGATCTACTTTGGTCATATGACTTTTTACTGCCCCGTCATGGTGGTCACGGTTAAGTTGATGACACTTACAATAATAGCAGTTTAGTATAAAAATCGAATTACGCAGCAATACTTTCAATACCAATAATATTTAATGAGCACAGCCTATTTTAGCGACTTTTGTACCACAAGCTATTATCTTCCTTCTGATATATAAAATAATCAAAATTCATTTGCCATAAATTAATTGAAATTTACTATCAAAAAAATATAAAATTAATGGAACTTGCAATCAACATATATATGGCATCTGCACAACTTTACCGGAGTCATAAATATAGATTGTATAACATAAATATTGAAATTATAATGAATGTTAAAAATTTATTCATTCAGTATCGAAAAAGATTTATGAAACCAGACATTATACATTATTATACGGATCACATCTTTGCTCTAAGGCAAATCTTTGAGAAATCCTGGGAGTATGCAAAAGAGGTCTACGCTTGCTTTGTGGACCTCGAAAAAGCATATGACAGGGTTCCTCGGGAGAAGCTCTGGCAAGTGCTGCAAGAGTATGGAGTGGATGGGCAATTACTGGTTGCTATCATGTCTCTGTACGAAAGCTCTGAGATGTGTGTCCGGATAAATGGCATTAAGTCAAGACCGTTCACCGTGGGTGTTGGACTCCGCCAAGGGTGCGTACTGTCGCCCATCTTGTTCATTATCTTTATGGACTGGATAGACAGGGGCAGCCGAGGCGATGAGCGTGTTTGTGTGGGCGACTGCCTGGTGGAGAGGTTGCTCTTTGCGGACGACCTTGTCCTGCTTGGGTCTTCTCGCACGAACCTTCAGCATGCACTAGACCGGTTTGCAGCCAAATGTGAAGAAGCTGGGATGAAGATCAGTGTGGCTAAAACCGAAGTTCTGGTTCTTTCAAGACAGCCTGCTCAGTGCGCTCTCCATGTTAGGGGAGCCTCATTGAGACAGGTGGAGAAGTTCAAGTATCTCGGGATTGCATTCACGAGTGATGGACGGCAGGAGAAAGAATTGGATGCTCGGATCGGTGCAGCAAGCTGTGTCAGACGTGAACTGTGGCGATCCGTGGTAACGAAACGAGAGCTGGGTAACAAAGCCAAGCTCTCCGTCTTCAAATCTATCTTTGTCCCCATTCTCACCTATGGTCATGAGGCTTGGGTAATGACCGAAAGAGTGCGATCGCGGGTACAAGCGGCCGAAATGAGATTCCTGAGAGGTGTGGCAGGTGTTACCCTACTAGATAGAGTGTACAGCAGCACAATAAGGGAATCTTTAGGTGTTGAGCCGCTACTTCTCCGCATTGAGAGATCTCAGTTGCGCTGGTATGGCCACGTGATACGGATGCCGCAAACTAGTCTTCCTAGGCAGTTGTTATTTTCCAAGCCGGTGGGTAAGAGACCAAGGGGTCGGCCTAGAACCAGGTGGCTAGACTACATGGAGAATCTGGGTTCGAGTCGCTTGGATATTACCAGGGAGGACATGCGCCTGATGGCGGAAGATCGCGATCGCTGGAGATCCTCCATAGGGCTGCTGCCCCCGCGACCCTAACGGATAAGCGGGTTTGAAAAGTAAGTAAGTAAGTAAGACATTATACAGGATGCTCATAAAGTCCGTTTCTCCTAAAAGATATTAGTTAGCAAAAAGCTGCAATGAGGGTATTTTCAAGGCCTTTCTTGAATTCGTTGATAAACATAAGATTCATGTAAACATTTGATAAAAAATTTCATTAAGATTTTATATGTACATTCTAATAATACAAAATGTTTTAGGCAAAAGGGCTTTATGACTACCCTGTATTTTTGATTACTTTTTAAATTGTTCAGTGCATCTACTTTGGAACAAATTACATTTTCTTGCTCTAAGCCAATCTAAAATTTTTTGCAAAAAATAATTTTTTTTAATCTTGTTATTTCATGCGAAGTCTAAGCAATTTTTAATAAAGAGTTAGAAAAAATAAAATAAATTTAAAATATATTAAATTTATTATGAAATCTATTCAGGGACAAGAAAAAATATATCCAACATTTTCGCATTCCTCAACATAGAGCCAAAAAAATCAATATTCTTGTTTCATGACCGCTCGAGCGTATTATTAGTTCCTGCTATTTTAGCTTTAATGATTCATAAGTTTTATGATTAAGAAAAGTCTCAATCGCATCACCGCGTTTGGACGGTCTTATCTGCGCATAAATTATGCCTGTTTTGACATAAATTAAGTTAGCTGCATCATACTTCTTCAAAAATCTAAAAATATGTGAGCGCCCTTTAATCGAGGAACACTGTTACTAATTAGAATGCATTATTAAACAGCATGGTTTTCATTTAAGGCCTTATAAATCCGCCATGGGTCTTATTTGAATAAAGGACGTTACAGCGGGAAGCCATAAACTTAAGGATAAGTCAGAGGATAAGCATGTGCATAAGACTTAATAATTTCATTTGGTTTTGGATTTTAGTGTCTTCTTTAAAATCGGAAGATTATTTATTTAATCAAATCTTCAACTGGGTACATAAGATGATATGAACAACTTTTTTAATTAGTGAACAATGGTATATAAGAGGATTGTGTGAATAAGAGGGTATATAAGAGGGAATAATACAAATGTTGTTCACATCATCTTGTTTATCCAGTTGAAGACGGGAATAAATGTCAAAGGAAATTGGTCCCATTACTGATATGCAGTATTGTAAGGACTCTATCTTTTACGTTTATATGAATGTTATCTGAAGAAGGAGCATAGAAGAATAATACCTCGATGAGGATCCTGATTTAAGGTTAAGAACAGGAAATCTTGAATCAGGTGTGGCAGGAATTTTTCGAAAGGAAAAAAACAGGTAGTTTTCTTCCATGATGTTTAGATGAACAACTTCTAGATGTATTAAATTCTTTTTTTAAGTTATTTTATATCAAGGTAATTAGAATTTAAGTTAGCTTTTTTTTAAAAAAAAACATTGCTACCTGCTTCTCGACAGAGCTCATATGCGGATAATAAAGCTTCGAAAACGTGTGGAATCCGTGGCTTATCTTAAAAAAAAAGAGAGAGAGAAGGGAGCTAATTGAGCCTTTGCTAATGGGGCATATCCTGTATTTTGCGATCTAAATTTCCTTAAAGAATTCTGTTGAAGAGGATTAAAACTTCTTATATGTACAGAGGTCTCCTATTCAGTGTCTTAAATACTTGAATGTATAAATTACGGAAAGCTCGATTATGGCACAAATTTAGACAAGGTATAAAGTTAGTTGAGGGAAGGCGAAGACAGATAAAAGATTAAAAACTAAAATTCGATAAAGATTCTTAAGATTTAAGTTAGTACGAAGAGATATAAAATATTCATTCCATCAATATTAAGTCAATTATCATCAAATCTTTCACCTCCACCAATTTGATTTTTTGTTTTGAAAAGTCGATCGCTTTGAAAATACCCCATCAATAAAGTCGTTCTGACGAGAACTCTTTTATAAGCTACAACCTAACAATCCAAATTGTAAACATACGGACTTTATTTTCAAAAAAATGAATATTATCTTAAGACCTTCACTGAAATCGACTTGAAGCAAAATTCGGTTTCTTTTCCCTCTATACAAATGACAAGTTACACGAACTACATTTATGGCGCATTTTGATATTTAATTTCTAGCACTGCTAGTAATAATATTTGTTTAATGAACACCTATAAAACTTTCCGTAAAATTAAACCTTGGCAGCTATTTTGGAACTTCTACCTTCTTTTAATCCCCCCAAGTCGTCGGAGGCGAGCGGCGCCGCCAGAGCCTCAATCACGTTTAAAGCTTTGTTAGGAGATTTCCCCAGCTGACATTGATTTGGGAACCGTCTTCAGGCCCTTCAGGTTCCCAGATGTTCTCGCGGTCACTTGATGGTCTTGTTCAAAAGCTGCAACATTATATTCGTCGGGTGAAATGAGATCTCCGGTTCCTATTAAGAGGCCCTGCTTGTACGTGCGCCACCTACAAAAGCTGCCCGCATATGGAACCGAATTAGGTTTTGCTTTGTTGCGAGTTCTTACTTCGAAAAATAACTTCATAGATTGAGAATTCTAGACCGACCGCAAAAATTCTTTAACTTTCTTTGGATACGTTTCCGTAACGAGTTAGAGCCTTTCTTTTGAAGTTATCTCACTTTTTTTGAAGTGGCATTTGAAAAAAAAATTGGCATCCTACATAAAAAGATTCGGCCGTCAAAAGGATAAAAACTATGCACTCATTTTTTTGTGTTATAGTTTGTGTTATAGTTGATTTCAAGTGTTTTGGAATTCTAAAGCGTTCTAAAAATATTGTGTTCTTTTTCAATCAGTCGATAATATTTGAAGTTGAAGCCATTACATACCTGTAAAGCTTTACATTAATCTATTTACATTAGCTTTGGAAATTATCCTTAATTAAGGATTTTAACTGTAAAATGTCCTATTCTTAAAAATATCAATAATTAAAATAAAATATTTTCAAGTTCAGAACTGCACTAATCAAAATGAAAAATATCTCTTATTGTTATAAATATCTCTTACGCATGATTAAAATTAAAATTTCCTATTACTAAACGCATTTGATTTCAATTCACCTATTTTAACATTGGTGACTCAAAGGTTTTTACGTGTACTGTAGAGTTTTTGGCAGCAAGAAGAAAATGTTTTCGCATTCGGATTTATTCATCACCTCTCCGTTTTGGAGGTATGCAACCGAGACCTACAAAACTTCCCAGAGACGTTTTGTCATTTTCACCGGAATGTTCTCTTGAAACCAACTTTATGGTCCTTTACTTTTTTATGTATGATTTTCAGTTTGGAAGATGTATAAACGGAAGACCCCACTTGCCCGCCCATCCAAACATCACAAAATCACTCACTCACTCGGATACAGATACACTATCGGACTTTTTTTTTTTGCAAATTATAGTAACACTTTCTAAAAATAAAATAAAAACACATAAATTTAGAATGTATATTGTATACTCACAGAAGACCGACATAATACGCACATGTCGAGAGAATAAAACAGAATATTAGCTGTTTTAAAAAGAAGCTATTGTGAACATTGTTAAAGTTTAGTTTACTGATATTGAATTTTTTTAAATAACAACAATGACAATGAAATTGCATTTAGAGAAGGGTAAGTATATTACAAATGAGTGATTTCGAACCCTGAACGCCCATCTATGATCGTGGTGTGTCTTCTAACAATGGATACCAACATTGCTCTGCATCGCAATTTCTATTCAAGTGACTACCTCACAAGGCATGTCGATCTTCACCCACTCCTCTCGATAATCTTTCCATAAACTGTCCAACGTACCATTCCCCCCTGCTTACAAGTGCCCATTTTAAGACGTCGAAGCCACAGTAATCCATCGGCGAAGCATCGGTGATTTTATAGGGGTATCCTCAAACGGAATTACCCGTATGGTTGTTTATATGCTAGTGTTTACTTCAGCAACCGTTGACTTCGAGTGACTTGAAGCTTTGTCAGATGAATCCATACCCAATTTACATACAGAGCGGGTATTTGCGTTGTCCATCTGCATTTTGAGATTTTTAATAATAATAATAATACTGCAAACTGTTGACTGGGAGGCTCCTCCGTTTTTATAAGACCTTTGCATTTTTGGATTTTGTACCAAGATGAAATGCTTCACTTACGTTACTACCTCAGACGTTCTCTGAGTATGGGCCTTTTCCTGGTTCGTTCAACTTTGCCGGTATTGCGATTTTCCTATTTTTATGGAGTACATTGTACTTGCCAAATCCTTAACCTTTTGTTTTTATACTAGCCATGGGACTAAGTTTCCGCCCATTTTAAATTCAAATTAGTTGCTTATTCAAAATACGCCCCATTGGAAACTAAAACTTTCTCCTATCTTTCAGGTATTAAACGAATTCCTCGAAGAAAGAATTCAGGTTATTTTGACTCGACCCATTCATTAAGTCATTTTTCGATACCTTCATGAGAAGTGAACCGCTTTCCAGAAAGGGCCGAAAAATCCGAAGAAGCAATATCTGCTGACCACGGCGGATGGGGCAAGATTTCTCAATTCAATCTTTCCAAGTATTTTGGGCCGCTTTTGCAACGTTTTGTCGTGTATCAACATGGGGCCTAGCGTTGTCATTGTCGTATTGTGGGTATTATTCCATTCCCAGTGATGGTTTCGGACGGTTTAGAAGCTCGTAATAAATAACACCTTTTAGATCCCACAAGATGCATAATATAACTTTCGAACGTGGATATTCCCTTTTGGAGTTGATGAACACTCCGAAAGCCGAAAGCACTATGAACACGTAGTATTCGACGATGTATGATCGCCGTAAATACCAACAAGCATTCGATGCGTTTAAGCACCACATTTCTTCAGAATACAGTAATGGAGTAACATTTCTCGCAAATGCTGCTTCGTTGGGGTAAATATTGCCATTTTGACGCGAGAAAATGCAATTCAAACGAACGTCTGCTACCGCGATTTAAAGCTCACAAATACACCTTCAAAACACAAGTATAGCCGTTTCATCTAACACGAAATTAGTACCACTAGAAATCTTTCTGAAAAGGGCGGAAGCTTATTCCCATATCTAATACATTTTTATAATGGTAATGGTAGAGCTGTCATATAGCACACTCAAAATTGTTTAATTCAGGTAGCATGCTCGGTGCAACACTTCTTCTAATAACTGACTGTGGTAGCACAGGGCTGCATTTATAGTTCAGTCAACCCACGCATATAATATATACGTTCTCCTGGTATTGCATATTCAAATCGATCACTTCTAAATTACTCATCCAATCTCCGCGTACGTACTTATCCCTTTCGTCCATAATGAAACAATCTCTCGCTCATGCATACATATAATATATTTAATATTCTCTTAACCTTAATTTAATCCTGTAACTGTTATCCATACCTGTGTAGATGATCTTTGAAACACAGGCTAAAACCATGTAAATGTCTAGTTTAAATGAAAAACAGCCATATTCAATGATATATAACATTACATTTAACAAATATAATATTTAATAAATTATTAATTGACATTGAGAAAAAGTATGAAGTGGCATTGCTTGAAAAGAGAAATCGAAAATAGTTGTGACTAGCTGATTTGTCCGGCGTTGCTCGGGCTGTTTGTTTGATGAAATTTTGCAATATTTGAATTTGAATATAAACGAAAAAACCTTATTATAGTATACAGGGTGTTTTTGAATTGAGTACAGATTTTTTGGGAGATGATAGAAGAGGTCCTTAGAAGTATTTTTTGTCATATGAACATGAAAATGTTGCTTAGATTTGATCCCTCTACCCCCCCCCCCCCAATTTGTACACGTTATTCGAGAACACTATGTTAATATAAATATAACTTCGAGCGACAACTTTTTTCCCCAGCGACGCCGGGTACTTCAGCTAATATAGTAAAGATTATTAATTTCTACGTTTTTAAGAGACTTATCTCCAGTTTTAGATTTTTTCCATCATTATGGTAGTACTACACGGCTGTGTGTTAAATTTTAACTTAATAGCTTACTTCTAAGTAGCCTTTTAAAACCGGACAAATATACTTACATTGCCTTTTATATGTATAGATATCATTACGAAAAGAATGAACGGCTAATTGACTGTTTTTCCTTTTCCTAAGACTTATGATATGAATAGTATTAATTCTATAAATAATTCAATCAAAGTTATAATTTATTCAGAAGGATTAATTAACTCTCATGAACCACAAAGGCAATTCGAATATATGAATATTCATCGATTTTAAATGCTACAAACGAGGTTTCTGAGATTACTTCAAATACGTTTTATATATACTAATATATTTGTGTTTACTGGTTAATTAGTCGTTTTAATGAAGTGTTTGTTTAAATGGCTTTTTTTATCTGGTTTGTCGGGATAATTAAAATTAGAGATTTAATTGGACACACCCAGTTCATCTTTCGTTGGAGAGAGTTTTATTTTCATTTGCAATGTAAATCGCCTCTTTCAATAGCTATTACGATTTTTACACTTTTTTTATATCTTATAAAAAATCTAAAATAATAAACTTTACCAATCCACAGCTCATAAAGAACTCATTTGTACCTGGAAGCACATTTTCCTCCATAGTATTTTCAGTAGTTCTTCCCCAAGAAAGAGAGTCTACCTGGACTGAGTGAAAGTATGCACTTCTCTTCGATCGATCGCTTCTGTCGACAAATTTAAAAAAAAAAGTTTCAGAATCTATAATTGTGGTATAATTGGAAAAAAAATTTCCCATTCTCTTTTTTTTTTAATTTTCAATTCTACGTTTCTTTCTGGATGAAAGGAAAATAAATAAAAAGGTATTATTGACGATCTTATTTAAAGTCGTTCCCTTCGTATAGATGATGATCTTTTCTCATTTGCAAATGACATAAAATAGAAAGAGTTCATTCCGCCTGAGACCCGAAGACTGTTCTTAATGAAAGTAATTGTTTTCATCGTCTTTCAGGGGTTAAAATGCAAGCTGACTTTGCATTTTTTCCCTTCCTTCTTCTTCTTCAAAGATGTGTGGATCAATTCCTTTCTCTCTTGCCTGTGGGGAATCGCGTGAAATGATTGGGAGTATCCGAAGCAGTTTTTAAATGGTCTCGTTAGGGTAAGCAAGCAAATATAAAGTAGAAGAATATACAAATAAAAAAAATTCATTAAATGTAGTCAGTGAAGGAGAGGTAAATGGATATTTACAGAGAATTCCAGTAAGAAGAATATAAATGAATGATTAGAATAGAATAATTAATTTAAAAATAACTTAAGTAATCTTTCCTTCTTGCTCTTACTTTTTTTAGTTAATAGCGGCTTAAAGATGAAATTACATGAACAGATATAAACAAGTCAGACGTCTTTAATGTGTCTCTTTATTATTTGTTGTAAAGAGACTTTCTAATAATTACTTAATTGTGAATTTTTATGATATTTTAGTACTAACACCTGATTTAAAAACGGGAAAATACAAATTTGAGTTTAATTTCCCGCCTTTAATATAACAAATACATATGTAAAATGATTCTAAGCATCATATTAAGCGCATTAAATATGATTTTCAGTTACAAAAGAAAATGATCTATAGTTAATATTACTGAAAACCTGATAAACTTGTTTAAAAATATTTCAAATGAAAATAACGTCTTGAAATTACAGTGTTTCTCAGTGTTAGCCAAACAATGCTGTCCATTCCTGCATAATAACTACTCGGTCATATACGTACAAGGTAATCACTTGAATCTTTCACTACGTTATTTTTGGAATACGCAGTTACAGATTGTTATTTGACATTGACCTTTAAATCATTATTAAATAAATTACGAGACTGTCAAAAGGCAATCTACATATAATTAGCTGCATTTAGAGCTCGAAATTCCGAAAAATTAAGGAAACCAACTTTCATTATGAGCCTTTTTATCGCTTCTCAATATACATTTGAGAGTGTTTAATGAATCGAAATTGTTAAACCATTGGATGATGAATAGACCTGCCCTAGAAGCTAGAGACATCGCAACTAGAAGACAGATATTGATATATGCGATCCAATCAAGTATTGTCAAATTCAGAAGTTATTTCCATTTCTGCTCGGTCATTTCTTGATGTGCCTACGTGAAAGTTCAGGTCGTAATACAAGCATAACAGTGGTCTTTAAAAATAATCTAATCAAAATAAACTTTGGAGAATCTTTGGCTTCACCATAAATACTGAAATACCAGTGAACCCTTAAAGTTTTCTTCTCTATCACTAAAAAGGAACATGTCCTCAAAGAGGAAATTTCTACTTTCTATAATTATCTGCACGGAGGGCAATATGCGTATGATTAGGATGAGACCTTGCCACAGACTCTTCCCTTCTAATCATTTAAATAAAAATATATAATTCTATAGCAAATAATTTATTTAATTATTGTTATGAATTTTTACTATAGCCTAATCTAAATTCAAATCGGTTAATAAAATTTAAATTTTTCTCTCGTTTGAGAATATAAGCAACCATTTCGAAGGTAGTTACAGTAGAGAAAGTGAAGCAAAATTAAATCGTTTGAATATGGCATGTACTGTATCAATCAACTTGTAATGACACATCATGAATGAATTTAACGAAAAATTTATTACAGTAAAAGTTCGTCCAATGGTACGTGTTGTAATAGTATCGAATGTTACCATTGGCTAATAATGTTTTTTTCCGGTAAGAAAAAATTTTTTAATTGTTAATTTGATGAACCGATCCAGGGAAGAAAGTATTAATTTGATGAAACCGATTCCCGTTTTCTTTTTCGTATCAGAAAGGGAAAATTAATTTTCTAATGAAATTGTTTAAATTGTTACTTTTTATTGTTATAACGGTTAACTCCATTATACCCAAGCTTAAATTACAAAGAACAACGATGAAAAAATAATTTTGCCTTATTCTTGTAGTATTTAGACTGCTGAATCCAAATCTGCTTATAGATTTTTTCTGTGAGGTCATGTTTCCAATTTATGCAAATAGAGACTGCAATATTAAAGTAATATGTGTGAAGCGAAGTGGCTGCAATGTTAAAGTATCCATATTTTTGGGACGGAAGGAAATTTATCAGGCCCCAAACTCTGAATAATTTAAAATGTTTCATTGAAAAAAAAAGAAATCTGTGGGTAATAGAAAAAAAACTGAGGCAGATACGGATTCAGCTCTTAACTTTAAAAAAGTTATTAAAAAGTTGTTTTTTTTTGTTGGCCTGTGATATTAATTATTTTTGTTATTTTTCTACTCGTTTACATTTCAGTAAAGAATGAGATGAAAATTTTAATCTAATTCAACCTGTGACATTCAGATTATCATGATGAAATTGTATTGTTCCAGACTTTTTGTTAATATAATGGGCAAAAGGATATGGGAAAGCTTTTGATATTAGCGAGTAAATTCTTTTTTAGGTGAATTAACTTTAAAAATATTTCCATAGTGACATTACAATGTTTTTGCTTTTTATTTGTACGTCAAAATGTCATTCATGCTCTTTAAGATACAGTCTTGTAAAAAAAATTAGAACCATTACCAAAGTGGCTATATTTGTTCATGTTTACTCACGATTATTAAAAAACATCAAGATTTATAAAAGAAATAATTTTTAAGCAGGAAACTCGAAAAAATAATGGAGACAAGCATATATCATGAACATTCAGACAGTTTCTGAAAACAGCATAATAAAGAAAAATTAGAAACATTGATGGCATAAAAGCTTGGAAAGGTTTTAGTAGTCAATTTTTCCCCTTTCTGTAGCCCTTTCATGCATGAATTGTTAAATAATCGAATAGCATTTTGTCTTTCTGCATTAATAAACAAAGGCACACGGAAAAAGTAGAAAAAACATTTATTCGTATTTTTTAGGATACAGTATTAATTTTGCATTACTGTCCACTATAGTGGTAATTATGCATCTGTGAACTTTAATTCAATAGAAGAAAAAAATTCAGACTAGTCTGTTGAACCTTATTTTGTGTGAAAAATCTCAAAACCGAATTTCTTCTACAAAGCGAAAAATAATAGCCGCCCATTATAGTGGTCATGATGCATGAAAAAGGATTAAATGGTTAAAACATTCAGTGTTTCTGCTAGTTTGTGCAGTCTTTCCCGATGTGCACGTACTTCGGAAACTGAATTGTATTGCTTGCCATTGTCATAAAGTGCTTTGACAAGATCATCCCATAGATTTTCTATAGTGTTTAAACCGGGACTGCATGCCGGCCTTTCTAAGGTTATGATATTTTGGTTTAACAATCGCGTTATTCTGCACATTTCTTTTTCCCTCAGCAGCTCAGCTGCTTTTTGCCGAGCTCAGCAACATCATTCTTTTTTTCTAGGCTGAAACAGGCTGAGCTTTATCTGAGCAATTTGTGACGTCACATTTGCGTCAGCTGAAAGAAAATGGTGGCGCCCATGGATGAAGTCAGTTGTAAGTAAAAGGCAATAAAATTTAAATTACTTTACTTTATGCCTTTTATGAAAGCTGGCCACTTAAATTAATTGTGGAAATCATTGATAAATAAATTAATTTTTAAAAAAGTTTATGATTTTCTTGTAGATTTTCTAATTTACTGATGGTATCTTATTCAGTAAAATGCCAAAAAATCGTTCCTTTTATGGCATTGAAAAACATCTAATTGCGCATGCGCGAGGCTAAGAATCAACTCGCTAACTAGGCTGAAGAGGCTGAGCTGCTGAGGTAAAAAGGAATGTGCGGATTCTTGTTTTTTGCTGCATGGTAAGTTGCTGGAAAATGGGAATACGTGTGCGATAAGGTTGCGTGAATGGAAGAAGGTGCACTTGTTGTAGCTTTTGATACTTAGTGGCATTCATGTGACCACTAAGTTAGTTTTGCCACTAACTACTAAATTGGTTTTATCACCAAAAGGAAAAGCACCCCAGACCATAATAGACTTCCTTTGCCAACCCGATTTGAAAAACTCTAATCATGCAATTAAAATTGACAACCAATATAAGTTTTTTTCATTTGCAAAGACTGCACAGTGTTTTTTAAAAGTATGCGCAATTTCTGTTGTGGCGGTGTAGTAGAGCCTTCTCTATATAGTTCTGAAAGTCATTTAGGTTACTATCAATCTGTATACAGTGACTTTGGATATAAAAAGCATATATAAAATTATACCTACCATATAATTTATAATATATACAAATTAAAATTATTTTGTGAAATATAATTTACCATACTCTTGTATACATAGTCCATTTTTGTGGAGAAGTGGTTTCATTCTTTCCTTTAAAGGATTTTTCAACCGCAGTTTTTGGTGAACCTTCTTATTACCTAGTCCATATTGTTATAATGCAGAATGGCTATAATCTGATGAGGTAGGATAGCATTTCTTATCGTAAAGTGGAATTTAAGTAATATGGCAACTTTATAAACTAAAAGTTTTACATAGAAAAGTAAATTAAAGTAGTACCAAAAAACACTTTACAATTCCAGTTCATCAGGTTTGACTAGGGAAAATATTTTGATTAATTATTGGAAAAAATCATGTGTGGCGATTATTTGGCTTCGTTGGAGAGATAACTTGTCATGAGGGTAATGACGTCTTGTTCTCAGAAGACTTTGCCTAATGAGGGTTGAACTTTGGTCCCGTGTGGAGATAAGAATGGCGAATGTCTTGTTTTATCGCTGTTCTCTTATAGTCTACCAAACTTTTGCCACCGGTTATTAATTGGTAATTCAAGAAAACGGCATTTTCATTAAAGGCAAAATAATTCAAAAATAGATCACAAGCTGTAAAAACAATTTCCTTTCAATTCAAGCAGAAATGTCAGTTGGGGGGAACATAAGGTACCTTTTTTATAGTTTTAGGGACAAGTAATGGAAGAATACGGAATCGGAACCTCTTTCATTATGTTTATATTCGAGTACATTAAAATAAAAGCGCGTGTATATAAAAAAATAACTCTCGAAATATTCTCGCTAGGTTTTGTCTTTTTTATTGTAAACGTTTTCTTTTACATATTAATGGATTGCTCATAAGAAGTAATTATTTAGTAAACATAATTTAGTAATTATGTATGGCTGACTATAAACTACTCAAAGGCATCTCCAAATAAAAGAAAAATTATTGTGAGCTAATAAACAGTTATATTAATAAATGATTTAATAGCGTTTCTCTAAAAGTGATAATGCACCGCATTTTTTAAATTATCAGGTAACCAAAAACGTTCTCTCGCTTTTGCAAATGAAATGTCAAGACAAAGTAGATTTATGGCAAAAAGACCACTTTACTCATCGAAATACTCACCATTATATTACATAACCTTTTCCCAATTTGATACAAACGCGTGTAGGCCGTATTGTTAAATTATTTTGTTTTTAGAGGCAACAAACCGGGTCACCTCAGATTTAATCTCTACATCATCACGGTACTGCCTCGTTCGCATGTGGATGGCCCAGACCACGGAACAAGTGATAATCACTTGGTGGAATACCTGAGGAGTAATGTGGATACGGCAGCAGTTCTCATTCCAAAGCGGTGACCGCGTTTTGGGCAACTTTCGTATGGTGTGGTTTGGCGCTGTCCTGCAAGAAAGGGCACGCTTTCCCTGTTCACCTGTTCAGGCTGTTTGCGACGCAAGGAAACCTGCATCCACATTCAAGTTGCTGAATGTAGATCGCGACCGTAATGGTTTGAACTTGTGCAGAATACCAGTTGTTGTCTACCAGATCTAAAATATCGTCACCAGTACGGAATTTCTGAACCACCTTAATAACGTTGTTTACCATAGACACTATAAAAGTGCTGATCTACACCAAACACCAAACCGAAACTGAAAAACTCCGCGTGGAGCAAGCCTTGTGCGTGAGCTGTCCGATGCAAATGCATGTGCGGTCATCTGGACACTTGCAGCTATCCCATCGGAAAGCCACAGAACTTTTTAAGTAACCTGATAAACATTATTGATTCACAAAGGCAATTCAATAAAACTTTAAGAAACTGATTGGAGTACATTGTTCACTGTTTCGTATGTTATTATCATAGAATGAAATGTGGTGTAAATTTGAAGAGAAATAAATTAATGTTGGCATTTTATCTATAGATCTTAACCTCCTTCCTTTCCTTGTGTGGAATCACTGGGATCTAATAGCCGCCGAATCTGTTTGAAACACTAAATTTTGGAAGTTGTCGCGAGTAGTAACATGGCCTGTCTTATATTTTCTCGTTATGTCTTCCTGAAAATGTTACACATATCTGTCGTTTCTTTCCGGTTTTTTTTCCTCGGTTTGAGGTCATGTGAACCCCATAATGCCGTTGAAGTATTGATTAAGAAATTTTAAAATGATGTCATATATCATATAGCACTGTGTCTTTTGTATATTTAATAAGTTTAGTGTATTCAGTACGATATGGCATCTCATGATATTTTTATAGTAGAATCTCACTCATGTATTTATGTAAATACAATAATTTTAGTATATTCAATACGACATCTGTGACAACTGAAAATATTTTTCACCTTTTGCCAGTTCCTTTTACATGCAGACTATAAAATAATGGAAAGGCGAAAAAGAAATCGAATGGAAAAACTGTTAAAAAGATACGTTTCAGTTCAATCACGTATATTTGAGTGTTTTAAAGAGTATTAAATGCCATGTTCAATATCGTTTTTTAAAATTAATTTATTTTTTTAGTTTAAATGTAACAGCAACTGGGGAAAAGACCTTAAGATAAACTGCGGGTCCGAACCCAGTGTTGTCCCCCAACAGGCCACGCCCCAGAGCGAGGTCAATGAACAAAACACTTAGAAAATCAACAAATATAAAACAATAAAACTAAAGATGATGAAGATTATATTCTACCCCAACACATAAAATAATAAAGAATTCTTTTACCCCAGCAAAAAAGAAAAACTACAGCTAATATTAAAAAAGACACTACACAAAGATTAGTTAAAAAATGTAAAAATAAAAAATTTCACCGTTGTCTTTTAAATCCAATGAAAATAAATCTATCTATATGAATAAACTGTTGTTTTTATGTAACACAGTGCCTTTATACGATGGGGTCAAATTCACCCCAAGATTGTGTAAGGCAATTTTATTTCTGTTATCACACAAAGGTTAAATGGAAGATATCAGGAGTGTTTCCGAAAATAATAAAGAAAGTTTTTTTAGAATATTTTTTAAATAGAAAATTCTATTTTTATAGAGATTATTTTATTCAATCCATAATTTTTATTTCTTTTAGCACTTTTCTTCAGGTAATACAATTTCAAAAGTTATAAAATGTCCATTAAATAAATACTTCATTTTATTCTTATTCTAGAACAGGGGGCATTCTTTGTGTACTGGCATGCAGCTGTCTGAAATTCAAAACTTTGTTAATGAAATTAATATAATTAATAAAAATACTGACTTGGCGAAATATGGAGACGCATATGCACCCAAAAAATGGAGACGTATGGCACCCAAAAAATTTCAACCCTCGTTTTGGATAGGTTTAGCTTTTTTTTTCTAACCCCTGTTCTAAAATCTCGATCCATAATTGCGTGATTTGCTCACTTATAATTATGGAATTTCAAGTTTCTAGATTTAAAAAACTTACTGGTTTATTAAACTGTATGCATAGAAATTATTAAACTCCTTTAAATTGTGCTAAATTACGGCTGTTGGAAAAAGATAATTTTAGACCTTTTCCTAATACACTCATGCTGCCTTTGTCGGCCTGTCGTTCCTATTTCTGAGATCGTTAATCCAATTAACAACGCATACTCATTAGTTAAAAACGAGTCATCACACACCTTTAATAAAGAGATGAGTGTACTGGAAAAAGGTCTGAAATTCTTTTTTCCAGCAGACGTAATCCAGTCGAACAGCTGATTGCTGATATCGACATTGGCATCCAATATCTGGATGATTCTAGCAAGGTATTCATTCGAAATGCGCTTGCAAGTTACAGATTGAAGGCAATAATGATAATGAATTTGAAAGGGGTGGTTGTCAAAGAACCAAGCGCTGCGACCTCAGGTCTATTGTATTATCCCCAAATGATGATGAGAGAACGATTATGAACGTAAACAAACACAAACATCCAAGCCCTGGGCGGGAATCGAACCCGCGACTCGCTGGTGTCGAGAGCGGAAAGACCTGTGCCTTAACCCTCTCGGCCACCGAGCCAGCAATTTAGCCAATAGGAAGTATTCATTCTTCCAATATGCATGAAAAAAATAAAGTATTATTAAAGGCTTAAAAGAAAAAGACCGACAATGTTTTTACCTTAAGACCGACAATGGCAGCACGTTAGTTATTTTAGATAAACCTGAGTATATTAGTAGAGTAGAATCTCTATTTATTCCTTGTGTTTAAAGGTTTTCCCTTTTTGGCTGATTCTCTTTCATCAAGAAAAAAAAACTATTTTTTAATTGTCACTCAAACAAGAACATTGTTTCGAAGAATTTTGAAAAAAACATGACTCGGAAAAAATTAAATATCTCATATTCTTTGATTAAATATATGAACATTACGGCTATTTATTAACAACATAATATGTGGAATTTCTAAAAATAATATATATGCCAAAAAACACAAAACTTTCCTAATTTAATGTTAAAGTTAATTAAATAAAATTTAAAAATTTTTTTAAAATAAAAATAATAAAATAATAATGATGCTGAAAGTCACTTTTTGTCCACACTTAAGAGATCTAGATGATGTCCAATTGATGTCCAAATTGATGTCCAAATTGATATTCAAATTGATATAAGTTTTTCTGATGATTTTCCACTGATGATCCAACTTTTAGAATAGAAGAATTTTAATTTGAAATCCAAAATAAGTAATTTTTTTACTGATGGTGACGTTGAAATATAGATGATGGAGGAGGGGTTTTTTTGTTTGTTTTTTTTCCCTATAAATTTACAAATAACATTTTCAGGGGGAAATTAGAAAAGTTCACATCAATTTGGAACGTAAATTTGGACATCAATTAGACATCATCTAGACCTCAAAAGTGATACCATCTAACCAAAAATTGTGGACAAAAAAACTGACTTTCATCATCATTTTTATTTTATTATTATTTTTTACTTTAAATGCAAAAATTTATGGCATGCTTTACTCAAGTTACTACTTATAATTCTTCCAAATAAAAAAAATATGTAATTTTTTTATATATAGTCTATAATTTTAGCAAAAGATCGGTAAGTTATCTATTTTTAACGAATTAGAATTGAATTGAATTTAGAACCCTGTTACTTTAAGAAAATTAGAAGATAAAATAGTTCTGTTGTCTGCGATGTGCAATATAATTTATATCAAATAATCGCTACCATGCAGTTTTATAGACATAAAATGTCTTTCATAATGCTGTATTTATTTTGCTTGCTCTACTTGATTCTTCTCAAACTGTGGGATTTTAGCGCCTGGATTTGCTTGGTTTATATACAATGTAATTCATGTGTCCATTAGCCAGTAAAGGCTAGAATACCTGTTAGTCTATATCTGAGATTAAACTTGAGGCAGCAAGAGTATTTGAAATGGCGATGCCACATTTAGAATAGAGTGGCATTTCGATGCAGCAATAGAGGCATATTAATGTGGTTCATTAACGACAGCAGTTGGCGACTAGGTTAAATATTTTAACTTTTCTTTTGGAAATCTGACCAAGAATGATGATAATAATGAGATATAGCTTGAATTTTATTTAATACCCGTTTGAATTTATTATCAGGAAGTTTATCAATTAATGAGTCGCGGCCTTTCAATACTTCGAGTTTTCATGATATAAATTATTACGGGAAACAAAGAAAGCAAGAAATTTTTTCAACACTAATAAATCGATAAAAATTCTTATTGTTTTTTCTTTCGTTTCATTTAATTCCAGCTCAATAAAGAATATTTGAAACTTTAATTTCAAGTTCATATAGGAAATGAGGTTTTTTTTTAATATTATATTCGTTTCGATGTTATTAATTAAAATTTGTTCATCTCTATTATTCTTACTTAATAAACTGAATGTCTCCTTGTCATTTTATCCGTAATATCACATTCCAGTGTAATTCTTTTTATTCTTCAGGCAAGACTAAAATAAGTTCTGCGTTTCCAGATCTTGTTAGGCTGTCAAAAAAAAAGAAAGAAAGATAGAGCAGTTTATGCCGACATCAACAAGAGATTCAGAAATTTTTATGCTAACCAGTAGTTGATGAAAATCATGTGTGCAGACGGATGAAAAATATTAAAGGCCGAACAAATTTGTCAACACATCACTTATTTAAAGCTAGCGAGTGCTCGAAAGAGTTCTCCAAAGTGCATTTGACATTTGGGTTCAAAGATGGCGCAAGCGCTTTGGTGGAGACTATTTTATATACAAGGCTACATATGCATATAGTTGCATTCTCTCGTATTTTTTTTATTAAAGAATTATGAATGTCTGTGTCAATGGGCTTATGCACATTAACTGATCAAAAACTACAAATATATATACAATATATGTCAGTTAGATTTAATTAGGTGTTATGCAAAATAGTATGAGTTCATGTGATTCAATCGTGTATTTATTTAATAGTTATTAATTAAAAATAAAAATCTATTATCCTTCCTGTCCTATCCCAGCATGTCTTTAAATTCATCTCCTGGCCTCCCATTTGTTCTCTTCTAGTATTTCAGCCAAAACCGTCTTACTATTCCCTATGCTAACTATATATAAAGTCGTCCTTAAGTACTCCTTTCATAATTTCAGGTTAATTCTCTAATATTCTATTTGCTTTTAGAGAATTATCCTTTTTATTTTGATAAAGGTTAGTCTCTATCCGAAACGTCAGCTGTTTATTTTTATTTTCAATTTTATTTTATTTATTATTTATTAATTATTATTTTTTAATTATTATATATTTATTTTTTTATTTTTAGTTAATAACTATTATTTATTGTATTCCAGGGTTTTTGTGTCTCGTCCTTTTCTTATACACTGAACGACCAATTTATTAGAGACACCCCGCTAATAGCGTGTTGCGCCTCCTTTAGCGGCGAGAACTGCCTGAATACGTGCTGGCAAGGATTCAACAAGGTGTTGGAACCGTTGCGGAGGAATAGCAGCCCAGGCTGACATCACAGCCTCCCGTAATTGGTGCAGGTTGGACGATAGTGTGGGAAGGCATCGGATGGTTCTCTCCACTTCATCCCATAAATGCTCGATCGGGTTGAGATTGGGCGACCGAGCTGGCCACTGAAGCTGGTGGAAGTTCGCGTCATGTTCCTCGAGTCAGAAACTACTTAAAATTTGTAAAAATTTGGGGAATTAAATCTAAAATAATCAATAATAAATTTTTATAATTTCATTGGTGACAAAAGTCCTGCAACACTGCAATTAATAATGAGTAGAACCACCCTTTGCTTTAAGTACCACAAGTGCCTGTCATTCATGTTCAGAAAGGAGCGAGGCTAGAGACAGTAGCGGACAGGATGTAGGGATCAGCCACCCCATGACCGTCCCCAGTCGCGGCAGCGAAAGGTAGGTGAGTTGGCTCGAGTGGCAGGTAGTTTAAGACCATTCGAGCACGGTGACAGGGAGCATTGTCCTGCTGAAACTGTCCGTCACCACCAGGAGAAACAGTCATCATGAACGGGTGCACCTGATCGGCAACAATGTTCAGGTAGTGTGTCGCATTCAGGGATGTGTTTACGGATATCAGAGGACCCTGAATGTCCTAAGAGAAGACACCCCAGACCAGCACTCCTCCTCCACAGCACTAAAGTCTGTACGGTTGTCTGCTGACAGGATGGGTCCACGGCTTCGTGCTGTCTGCGCCAGATGCACAGTCTGCCGTTCACATGATGAAGTAGGAACCGCGATTCGTCGGACCAGGCGACCTTCTTCCACTCATCCAGTGTCCAGTGGCGATGCCTGTGTGCCCTTAGCAGGCGCGCTTTCCTATTTTGCGGTGACAGCGACGGTACCCGTACTGGTTGCCTGTTGTTAAACCCAGCTCAGTGCAAGGTGCACCGCACCGTGTGCTCCGAAATGGATTGGCATGCTCTCTCATTGAACTGCGCTGCAATTTGTTGGGCTGTTCCCGTCCAGTTGCTGTGGATGATTCGTGCCAGTCGCCGTTGGCCTCGTTCATCCTCGGCCCTGTTTTGTCCAGAATTGTGTTTGTTGGAGGTTGTTTTTGGAGGTTTCTTAACTGCTATTCACGGAATACCCTTGACACTGTTACACGGGAAATCCGATGAGGTTCGCGGTTTGCGAAATGGTCATCTGCGCCCGTCGAGCTCCAACAATCATGCCTCGTTGAAAGTCGGTCAAATTCTTGGATCTACCTATATTCAGTCCACTTCTGCTGCTGACTACAACTTGTGACCCTTTTATACACCGCTTCGGCCTGTTCCATTGTTTGGGTGTCACTGGGAGACCAATCCATTTTCCGTAAGAGGTATCTCTAATAAATTGGTCGTTCAGTGTATATATCTGTATTTATTTAAGGAGGAGTTGGGTGATTCTAATCACGATCTCCCAGGCAGTATTTAAAAATGCAATTATCATATATTTGAAGTAAAACTATCCATTATCATATCAGTGTGCTTCTATAAGGAACTTTGAAAGTTTTGAATAATATTCAGTAATTTAAATTTTGAATACTAATGATGACCTTATTATCGAAATGTTCATTTGTCATTGTATAAATTAATTATGTTGTGCAATAAGAGATTTTTCTTGTATTACTTAATTACATTGTGAATCGTATCCGATGTTATATGGTAATATACTAATAGTATTAGTAAATGTGGAGACTGTGTTAATATCTCTACTCAGGCTTACAGGAGAAGGGAACTACAAGTATTTGACCTGGCGTAGAGGCACACATGATGCGAGAGAATGCGTGTCAGTGAACTGTGGTTGTTCGCGTTCGTCGGAAGCAAAAATGGCGTTTGAATAACAACGTGTGAATATCAAATTCTGTCAGCGTTTGCGGAAATCACCGAACGAAACAATACATATGTTGCAGCTTGTGTGCGGTAAGAGTGCAATGTGTCGTGCGAAAGTGCTTTTTTGGCACTTTTCATTCGGTCTTTCATGGTGTAGGCTGCACAGGCCAAAATGGGAACGTCGACCCTTCCATGCCCTCCTTTTTCTCCTGATCTCGCACCATGCGATTTTTACCTGTTTTCCCGTCTGAAAAATGGACGCAGTTTCGAGAGTGCATCTGAGATTCCGGAAGTAGAGACAGATGCCCTGAAGACCTCTTCCAAAGTCTTCCAGGAACGTTTTCAGCAACTGTAGTCGCGTTGGCCGAAGTGCATAGTTATAGAAGGGGAGTATTTTGAAAGTGGTTGTGTGTAACACGTGATTACAATATATCAAATCCGCCAAGAACGCCAGTCTTTGAACTTATTGTTCGTACTATATTAGTACTTTAATTTAATATATAACTACAGATTTAACATTCTATAATTTAGTAAGATTTAAAGAGTTTTGCTATTTTATTATTTTTTATTTGTGTCACTTAAATTATTAAATAATCATACATATTTTATTGTAACTTTTAATGATGCAAAGCTAAAAGTCAAAATAAACATTGAAGCAAGACATTATTCATGTCGCCGTCTCCATAAGCCGATAAGCATATATGCAGTGGCCAGGAAAAAGATCTTGTCGGAATTTTATGGAGGAACGACGAGTTGAAAATAGAACTCAGAATATTTTCAAGAGAGTTACTAATATTATCACAGAAAGCAAGTTGAAGAGAGATATACAGACTATTAAATGCGCCGGAATCTAGATAGTCGCTAAATGGTTGATATTCGAGGCAGAAGCTAAATACTATCGTTAGTGGGTCTTTTGCAATAAGAGAAGAGTCATTTAAAGTGTTTTGTCGATAAAGATTTTTATCATCAAATGTAAATGAAAATTGAAAGGCATGAATAGAGTTACGAAGTTAACATTTAAATTGCTTTTGACTGAATATAAGACATGGGAACCGCGTAGGCACAAAGTTTTATGGTTCAATGGATAATTTTGTGGTTCCAGTTTTGTTGCGTATCTATTCTGTTGTTTTGTTGATTCCGTGTGTGATGTTATTATAATGAGTAAAAATAAATAGGCTCCACCAGCTAAAATGTTACAGAGTGGATTGCATTTGTTAGCAAATAATCAATACAGATGGAGCCTTACGATTGTTGCTACAATATGACTAGGAAATTATCGATCAACAAATTATACTAGTTCTATCCCTACAGCGCCGGTTCAGCACCTAATGAATGTTAACATTTAAAGAAATGGTTCGTATGGAAACAGTTTGAAAATAATGATGAAACTGAAAACAATCGTTCTTTTCAAAATTTTTTGATTACATCGCCCTGCATAGGCGTGGAAAAAGTGATTGTTCAGAAGATCTAAGTGAAAAGTTCTCTTTGAATGCTGGTGACTAGAAATATCTCATAAAAAAAAAGATTAGAGATAATATTTAAAAATTTTAAAATTAAATTTAAATCTCTGCATTTTTATTGGGTAAATATTATATTAAACTGTCCATACTTTCCTTGTAGGATGTCTCGGTTTTCAAATGAAACTGCATTTTCCTGAAATTGACAAAAAAAAATCGCTTAATTCATTCATCATTGTTTGGATTTGTTTTGCTGGGTTAGTGATTTTTAAAAAAAGCTTCTCGTACGCAACATTAACTTCTTTGTTATCCAAAGATTAATAATCCAAACGCGTTTCGATATTTAGTCCTCATGTTATTTCGCCTGAACGCGTTTTCAAATCCGTTTGGACAATACACAGTTCAACACAAATGACCTTAAAATTGCTTGCGAGAATCCTTCTCAATTTTATATAAACAGCGGAAGGCTTTATTTATTGCAAATTATACTAATTAGGGATGTTTTGAGAATCAATCTAAAACTATTCGAGGATCGTTCCTTAAAGTTTTGCATGAATTTCACAGAACATTGTTAGCATATTGTACAATGCATACAGGTAACTTAATTCTAAATCTATGCCCGAAGTCCGAGGCTTTTTAAAATAACATTTTTGGATCGATGCCGTTTTCGGTGGAAACGAAAAACGTAGACGAAGGCGGTCAAATATTTTATCAGGTAGATGGCATATGCCTCATTTAGTTCAATTTTAGAATGATAAATTAAACATATTCTTCAAAGCTAGAAATAAGATCTAAATCATTATTATATTATTAAATAGCGGAAAAAATGAAGCTGCTTATTGGTTTTACAATGTCCGTCTGTGTGTCCGTCCATCAGTCCGTCTGTCCTTTTCATATTTTCTACATTTTTTGACCTACAAAGTTGAAATTCGAAATGTAGCTTACCATAGGTATGTCCTTCTTTATTATTTGTTTAGTTTTGATTGACCCACTGGGTCGAAGTTATGGGGGTGGGAGTTGATCTATATCATATATAGGGATGTAAAGGAGTGAAATTCGTCAAGCAGATTTCTCTAGCCAAGATCTACATTACTATGAATTTTGAGCTCAATTGGCTCAAAGGGCGGAGTTGTGAAGGCTGTAGTCACATAGTCTTTAGAATTATTAAAGCTTTCAAATGGCAACATACGGATGGCAAGGTGGTATGTCATTCGATTTGAAAGACAAGAAACAAAATAAGACGATAGAGCTGCTTTTCATCTTCTAAACTCTACGTTCGAGAAAATCGATTAAAAATTCCGGAAAAAATAGATGAACTCAGCGCTTCCGCTACTTTCATATATCCTCTTCGAAGAGATTAATTTCTTATTGAAGAAATCTATAAAAATTAATTTTTTTTTCCAATTTTCGTTAATAATTTACACATCTGAGTTATGGCGTTAAATAAACCCGCATTGACTTATCTTGAGTTATTTATTAATTTCTTGTTGGTAGTATCCTCTGCATTGTTACACAGAATTATTAAATAGCGGAAGAATGGAGCTATAAGAATTGTTACACATACGAGGTGCTACCCAAAATTTCCCGATATATACCTCTATAAAATACGGAACTTACCCGATCTTTTAATTTCCACCGTCACCTTTTAATTTCCTTGGGCATCTATACATCGCTTCCACTTCTGGAAGCACTCCTGGAAGTTCCTAGGTTGGAACATGTTTAACATCTGCTCCGATTCCGCTTGGATCACTTCAATGTAGTCAAATCGCCGCCATTTTAACGCAATTTCTATTTTCGGAAGCAGTAGAAATCGCAGGGTGCCAGGGGAGAGCGGTCATGTTGTTTTTGTTGAAGTCTCTTACGGCGAGGGATGTGTGCACTGGAGCATTGTTGTGATGGAGCAGCCAGTCTTTCTTCTTCCACATCTCTGGCCTTTTGCGCCTCACGTTTCCCCTCAATCGTCTCAAAATGTCCCGTATGACAATCCAAGACGATCCCAAACATCGTGGATGGTCTAACTTCGCTACTCTCGGATCATGTCACGCACTTTCGTGATCCTTTCCAAAGCTATGCTTGTTGACGGTCGACCAGAATGCTTGTCGTCTTCCACAGAGTTCCGGCCATCTTTGAAACGCTTAAACCACTCAGATGTTTAGATTTGGCCTAAAGCTTGTTCACCAAAAGCCTCCTTCAACAGTTTGTGGATTTCAGCCGCAGTTTTCTTCAGCTCTAATATCAAGAATCGCAACACGACCAACACTAAAGGTGACAAAAACAGCTCAAACTCAAAATCACGTGGACATCTGATGGCACCGCTTGGCACAATTACAGCTGAGACGTACCACTAACACTATCTATCAGCAAAACTACGTAACTTTTACGGTTCGGTCAAAATAAAACAATTTCGGGAAATTTTGGGTAGCACCTCGTATATACAGGGTGTTTCATAATTGGTGTCCCGTCTTTAGGTCCAAATAACGACTCAAGGGGAACAGATTGGGGGAAAATGAATATTGATTATTTGGTTTTAATGTCCCCTAATTCAGAATAAAAACATTTCGCGTCCCTGGGAGTGAAGGGGTAAATTTTGAAAAATTTAATTTTGTAGGGGTAGGGGTTAGGCCCCAGGTGTTATTTAGAAAGTTGTAGAGCATCATGTAAATGTGGGTTTAGCAAAAAACCTGGTGAAAAAATCTTATCCCCTGCCCTTTATCGAGTGGATAAAGTGAAAGGTATGGCTAGCTAATGTAGACAAAAACAGAAAAACTCATTTTCCATTTCCCATGTACAGTTTTCAAATTTCATAATGTTTTTCATGGGGGGAGTTTATTAGCTTTTCAGGGTAACGACTCATTCATTCTCATTAATTTTCCAAACGTAGGCCCTACTGCTTTCTAATAAGTATGGTTTTTGTCCACATCGGCTAGCCATACCTTTCACTTTACCCACTCGATAAAGGGGGCAGGACATGAAATTTTTTCACCGGGTTTTTTGCTAAACCCACATTTTACATGATGCTCTACAACTTTTTAAATAACACATGGGGTCTAACCCCTACCCCTATAAAATTTACCCCTTCACCCCCAGGGACGCGAAATGTTTTTATTCTGAATAAGGGGACATTAAAACCACATAATCAATATTCATTTTCCACCAATCTGTTCCCCTTGTGTCGTTATTTGGACCTAAAGACGGGACACCAATTATGAAACACTCTGTATTATTGGTTTTACAATATCCGTCTGTCCCTTTCATAATTTCCGCATTTTTTTGAGGTATAAGGTTGAAATTCGGAATGTAGCTTACTATAGACATGTGCACCTTCACTGTTTAGTTTGGTTTAGATTAGCCCACTGGGGTTGGAGTTTCGGGGGTGGGAGTTTGAGGGGACCAAAAAGTCTATATGTATTTAGGTAAGTAAAGAAGTGAAATTCGATATGCAGATTCCGCTAGACAAGATCTGCATTACTATGAAGTTTGGGCCAATTGTCCCAGTGGGGTCAGTTCTGGAGATGGCAATCGCTTGGTCTTTGGAAATATGGCAACGTATGGCATGTGATATATCATTCGATCGGAAATGATAAGAAACGAAAGAAGATAGAACTCTTTTATATTTTCTAAATACTGCTTTCGAGAAACTCAGGTTTTCGATTTAAAAAATTGGTGAGAGGGGGGGATAAAAAGGTAAAAATAGATGATCTCAGGACTACTTCTACTTTCCTATATCTTCCTCGGGAGAATTAATTTCTTGTTCAGTCATCATCATGACTCAAAATTTTTACAGGTTACACAGGTCAGCAACTTTTAAGCTTTGTTTTAATTTTAATATATGTTAATTATACAAATAAATAAAGTTTTCATCTATGACGCGAGGGTTTTTCACAAGGTGCAAATAAAAAAAGATTTTTAATAAATAAATAGAGTAAATAAATAATAATAATTATTAATAAATTGAAGAATCATTTCTTATTTTTTAGTATTATTACCTTCTGCAGTGAAGTAATTAGGATCTAAGGAAACTTGGGATTATCCATTGTAATGAAACGAAAGCGAGCGTGACGTTTTGCGAAAAAACCTCAAGTGGTAGCGTAAAAACGGTTTTCAAATTTGAAATCAGCATGTTAAAATTAGTGAAAATCCCTGAATATTTTCTCGACAATAAAACCATCACAATTCTGTGTTTTTTATCAGCTATCTGAAATTAATGATATATATCATTTTTTGAAAAAAGAGTTTACTGTATAATTCATAGAGATTTGAAAAATTGCAATTATCATTATTACCGTTCTCCATAGTCGTCAGACGTTAATTATAAAACTTTTCTCTTTGTCTTAAGAAAGGAATTAATTAAATTATTCTGTTACAACTTTTACCGAAACTGCAAGATATTGTGAGAAATGTTCAAAATCATCTTTAATTAAGTTTTGGGGAGACCAAATGAATGAAATTCATTCGATGTTGATAGCTTCTTTGTACAACCGAATCTAACAAAAAAAATTTTTACTCGACAACGTAAACACGTTTATGAATTATAGAAGTGGTTTTCAAGTTTGAATTTTTTTATACACCAGAATCGTAACAACAAAGTAAGGGAGGGCGAAGAATGAAACGAACATTGGATTGTCAGTTTTTGTAATTTTCTGTCAAATTCTCACCCAATTCCCGAAGAAAATTCAATATTGTGACATCTCTGTGGTTCTATTTGCACAGAAAAATATTGATCAAGATTTCTTAGAAATGAGCCCTATTTAAAAAAAAGGGTGAAACATTTCACATTTCCAGAGTTTCTCGACCCAACGAATTTAGAGTTTCCATGCGAGTTAATAATGGTAAAATAAAAATCTGTCTACTCTCCTCATGGACATAGGCTTCAAATAGGAACAATTTCAGATCTTTACGAATTTTAGTCGGCAAAATCTTGTTTTAACGTTCTTAAGAATGAGAATTTAACATTACCAGATTTCAGTAAAAATCGATTCATTAATCACTTTGACGCTCGTACTTCAGAAAAAAAAAAATGCCATGTTTACAAAGTCACCCGGCTTTTCCTGTTCCCCTATCTTCGAAGCCCGTTTAAAGTGGTTTTATTTCGGGTTTCTCAATTGTTAGATTAGGGAGGCAGGTGTAGAATTATCTGTCTAAATTTGGTTTGTGTCTTGTTAGCGTCATTCCATTTTAAATGCAACAGATTTCAAAATTAATTGTAACTCTCTTTCTATTAATTTTAAGTGAAAATAATTTTAGGAAAAGTAAAAGATAAAAGATGTTAAATTAATTATTTTTATCGAGTAAACTGGAAAGAAGGATCTAATCTTAATATTTAGCCATCAGAAACAAATCGAGTCTAACCTCAAAATTCAGAACGAATTTCGTGGAACCCAAAATTTAGAACATATTAGACAGTTTGCGATTTTTCGTATAAAAATAAATAAAAAATACGAAAACGAAATAATTTCAGTGTTACTTTCGTATTTACTCATGATCATTTTTCGTTTTCGTCAAACAAGTTGCGCTGTGCACACAAAACGATTTTTCATTTTTACGAAACGCAAACTTATTTTCTTTGCACTCGGCCCAGTTCAAAATGAATTCTTTCAACCGATTTGAAAGTTAGTTATCAATATTTTAAAATAGACATTTTATCAATATTTTGCTTAAGCTACTGTAGTAGATAATTTAATAAGGTTATTGTGTTGTCGAACTGCATTGTAAGTTCGGCGTCCATTATGAATCGACACAATCCACAAAAAATCTTGGAAAATTCCGTTACGAAAATGGAGAAACGAAAACGAAAAATCCATGTTAAACGAAAAATTTTTAAATGTCATATTTATTTTTCATTTTTGTATGTTTTTGATTTTCGTACAAAAAACCGCAAACTGTCTATTATCTGGGATTCGTATAATCCGGGAATGTAAAGAAAATCCCAGTGGTGCAGTGTTATGATTCAAGTCTGAGACTAGGTTGTTAAAAATTGTCGTCATCCGTTTATTTCAGATAAAGTAAGCGGGTAATTGCCATTTGTGCATATGAATTAGTATAATTTTCACATTATTTTCACATAAAGCTTCCTTTATTATTAACAACGTACGCTTGTTAGATGGCGCAGTTTTTTTCCAGATCAGTCACACGTGGAGGAGCTATCACCGAAACTAAAGGACGTATACACCCTTAAACTGGAACATTAAACGGGCTACGCGCTCCCAATAAACCATCCAAGATTCGTTGAGATAGATAGCATAGGAGCCGAGTTGCGAACAAAAGTTGTGTGTCTGGTCGTCATCACTCTCTGCTTCTTTTTCTGATTCATCTTCATGTATTTCGGACAATGCTCCGTATGTGCTCTATGTTTATTTACCAAACCAATCAGAATTCTCGCGCTTTCGTTGTTTTTACTTCGAATTTTTCACTTACAATAAACATATCAAATAATTTAACTTACTTGGAAGGAATTTTAATAATTAATTTATAATTTTCTTCTTATTATCCGGGATTTGATATAAAAATATTCGTATTGCAGGAGGCTGATCGGGATTTGTCCGACCAAATTGTACAGTGAATTTAAGTTATGAAAATCCATGCCGCCAACACTGGTAGTGTTTTATTGTGGACTATCGCCCGGCATCGCAATTTCTACTGCAACAAACTCCGTTGGAGCACCAGCATTCCATCCCATTCCTCTCTGCAGGCATTCCACTGACCAGGGAGCGATGCTGTAGACGTCGTTTTAACAGGCCAAATGCGTAAAAATCTATGGGACTGGCATTAGGGTTCTTGACAGGAATGTCATAAAAGGGAATAACACGAATTACAGTTTATTGGTCAATGTTTTGATAAAACTGAAGGGATGATCTGGCTGCGTGGCTTCACGCTTTGTCCATGTGGATCCTCAACTGGTTGGTGTTGGCTCCGTACAAACGAGAGATGTTTGTCCGAAAGACTGGGGTCATGATGGCTTCCTGAAAGTAGGCAGCATTCATCTTGGTGGTTTTTTCTCCGGTAACAGAATCCCGCGGCAATCAGGATTCCTCGTGGAGAATTTCTCGAAACTGGCGGTAGAGCTATCTGCGTCCCTTTCCGATGGTGTTACGATACGTAATCGCCTGAATATGACCATTACGTGTTAGATAAATGTAGGCGTCTTCCAATGTAACAACGTGCTGCCATTTTTTCCCAGCCAGGTTCATACAGTTTTCGACAGTTAGTTTTGCGTACTGCAATGTGGCGGGGGAGGAGGTTGTGATGGATGCACCGCAAGCACCGACACCTGCAGAATTACACATTGGTTTCGGTGCATTACACATTGGTTTCGTAAGTTCTCCTGGAATGCAGTCCGCCGAACCCCACGTAGCTTCTCCAGGGACACTTTCACTGGTGTCCTGGAACGGACCTGTTTGGTAGGCAAAGGTTTCGCACGGGCTAAATTTGTGTTTGCTTGGCCACGATCTCTTTAGCGGTGGTCACGCCAATTTTCCTTGCACTATCTCACTTTTCGGCCATGATTCAGTTAGGTCACCATTACACTTTCACGAACACGTCACTTCCAAACATTGTAGCTGAGAATCCACACATGTGTCAAGGTTCTCGTTGCGATAAGTAGAAGCGGTGTTACTACATCGGTTGGATATATCCCAATACGTCTTTTGTATATAACGATTGATTTTATATAGGAATAGCGTTCACGGGGACAGGAAACCTTCGTATCAAGAGGGAATCTGTATTAACAGGGTTTGTAATATAGGGTTCGACTGTAATTATCGTTTTGTGTTCTATACTGAATAAATATCGTCTTTCCAAAAAACAATCAAAATTATCGTAATACATTGTCATCAAAAGTATTCGAGCAACTCAGTATTTTAGAAAAATATATTTATTAGGGCAATTCTAATGTCTCTCTATTCCATTTTCTTATGTCCGGTTTCAACTATAGTGGTCCGTAAGGAAATGTTACACAGATGATAGTTATAGCTTAGTCCGGTTTTTTTGTCCAAATGGAATCGAATGGGCTTGTACAGCCAATCAGAACTGCTTATAAATGAAAACGACCAGAACCTCTTATGAAAACTTTTGACAATAAAGATATAAACTAACATCAATTCGTTTTATAGAGGTCCGGATTGACCAAATTCCAAATTGCTCTTTTTACTGATTGTTCATATACTTTACGCGCTGTTTTGCTCCTTTTTGCTCCAAATTGAAGATCTGTGAAAGAGAAGAGAATTCAACTCAAAATCAAATTTTTGGTAGCTTTTCTCGCAACCGCACACCGGTAAATTTATTTGCGTTAATTTTGATTTGTAGAGGCTAACTTTCTTCTAAAAAAATTTGATTTGTGGAGGTTCTATTACTTCGAATTATAGAGGTTTTAGCTCCGGAGCGGGAGGGAATGGATTGAAACTTCGAATTAAGGAGGAATTCGATTTATCGAGTTTCTACTGTATTAGGACCTCCATTTTCCTTTTCGGATAATCTCGATGATGAATATTCTCGATCACGGATTCTCCCACCCGTTTTTAAAATTTCTTCAGATTAATTTTTACCCTCAAATTTCTATATTTCGCAGAAAAAAATTACGAATTACAATTACAGCAAGACTTCTAAATTTTACAAGGAATATTTCTTCTCGCGGACGAAATATAACCAATTCACGTGTGACATCACTCTCTTCTCAAAGTGGGCCAAATTGTAGTGTAAAGTGCTTTAACGTTAGCGATTCCCTTAAAACTATTGGAAAATATTTTACAGGAGATTTTTTATACTGTATTTTTGCAAATGACTATACGACTCGTAATATTAAACAGCCCTCCTGACATTGTCATGAAAAACTACTTCAAATATGACTTATACTGGATTTTTCGACAGATTCATGTGAAGTCCCAAAACTCTCTTTGTCTTTGTACGTTATGACTCAATCCAACTCGAAAAAATAAGAGTTTTCTGTCAGTCAGAAAGATGAAAGTAGGAAATGATGTCAAAAAATTCTTCCGCTTTGCGGTTTCTGCCGTTGTTTTTACGTATGTGAGAAACAGGCTTGAAAAAAATCCTTTTAATATCTAATAAATAATAAAAATTAAATACAGGGTGGTAAGACACTGAAAAAAGCTGACGTTTCGGACAGAGGCTATCTTTTGTCAATTTTCTATTATCCTCCTTGCATGACAAAGGATAGCCTCTATCAAAAACGTCAGCATTTTTTCAGGGTCTTACCACCCTGTGTTTAATTTTTATTATTTATTATTTTTATTTCAGGGTTTGTGTGTCTTTTATTAGGAGCTTTAGCATAAAAGCTACGTTTAAGAATGCGCCCTTGGTCTGTACGTTTATCCGTCCGTCCGTCCGTCCGACAGCCGTTTGCACGATAACTTGAAAACGGATTAACTTTTTCAAATTCTGTTTTCAGAAATATGACTAACAAAGTCTTAGCTCAGCCGTATCAACTTTTCAGAATTTTTCGTGGACCCCTTCAAGTCGAATTCACGTGCTAAAACAGTGAGTGTAAAGAATTCAAAGATACTGGCATGTCACATAACAATCGATTTGTCAAGAAGGAATACATTGTTACTTTCTGTTCATCTTTTAAGCATTACTGACATCGGCGCGCGCACGTGAAATCGCTTTGTCGACGCACGATTGCTCAAGTTCTCATAATCTATATTATTCAATAGTGAAAGAATGGAGCTACTTATTGGTTTTATTTTATACACGATTTGAATCACCCTTCATCATTTCTACATTTTTTGAGGTAGAAGGTTGAAATTCGGAATGTAGCTTACTATTGGCATGTCCACCTTCACTATTTAGCTTGGTTTTGATTAGCCCACTATGGTCGGTGTTTTGGGGGTGAAAATTAGAGGTGTATTTATTCATATAAAGCAGTGGAATTCGGTATGCATATTTCTATAATCATTATCTCCATTATTTTTTATTTATTTATTTATTTATTTATTTATTTACTAAAATTGAAATACAGCTGCGCCCAGCAGGGACCAGTATGGTCAGTGACCGACGGACTAAATAGCAAAATACAAGTAAAAATTAGTTGATAGTAAATATTATGCTAACTCTTAAACTTTAACAAACAACTAAATTAGTTAAGTGACAACAGAGACCTCGTGATATATAACAATAGCAAGCTCTAATGAGGCTAACAAAAACAACCAATGAATGGTACAAATAATGTAAAGTTGAAAGGTTACTTGAGAAATGTACAACAACTATAGGGTGCAAATAAATGACAAAATGACAAAAATGGAGTAACGAATGGGGCAAATGGCACTTACAATCAATGAAAAAGTGTAAATAAGTAAAATAACCTAAAATATAAAAAAAGAACCGTTCATGAAGTCGAGAAGTGCCTTCTGAGAGCCCTTCTAAATACATTATAGGGCAACAGGGATCGAATAGTCTCGGGGAGAGCGGCCCATAACCTTACCCCGTTACGAGACAGACACTTATTGCGATAATTGGACCTGGAAAAAGCGAGGTGAACGGTATTGATCTGTCTGGTAGGGTAGTTATGGATATTCTGATTAAATTGTATTGTGAGGGGGGTTGACAATCGAAGCACTGAATTAATTGCTTTGTGTATAAAAGAAATGGTTTGTATAGCGTGAATCTGGTAAATAGTCGGAATACCCAGTAGTTATATGAAGATTTTTTCCCCGAGGTATCTATGCCTTCCCGACTCGGTGGCGGAAATGCATCGAAAAGATGGGGGCTACATTGAAAAATAGTGTACCAACTGTCTGTAATAAAGGAGCTGTAAAAAATATTTCCGATTTTCATTTGACTGACCCTCGTAAGTAGAATAAGAATGGAGCTACTTATTGGTTTTATAATGTCAGTCCGTCCCCTTCATAATTTCTACATTTTTTTGAGCGAGAAGGTTGAAATTCGGAATGTAGCTTACTAAGGGCATGTCCATCTGCTCTATTTAGTTTGGTTTTGATTGGTATACGGGGGTCGGAATTACGGAGATGGGATTCAGAGAGGGCAACATATCTATGTGCTATTTAGGCACGTAAAGGCGTAAAATCCAGTATCCAGATTCCTCGAGGCCCAATTGTTCCAGTGGGATCGGATTTGCGGGGTTGGCAGTCACTTGGTCCTTAGAACTATGGCAACATCTGGCATGTGATATATCATACGTTCGGAAATGATGAGAAAGGAAAGAAGATACGAGGTTTGTTGCATTTTTTACATATTACGTTCGAGAAAATCAATTTGTTGATTAAAAAAAACTTGGGGAGAGGTAAAAGTGCAGACGAAGGGGTAAAAATAGATGATTTACCTTATCCTACTCGGGAGGCGGGAGGGGGGGGGGTTAATTTCTTTTTAATAAACGTATAAATGTATTTCTGCTTCACCGCTAAAGCTCCTCCTTGTAATGTTTACAAGATTTTATTTCTTTTACATCCGTCACTTTTAATAGTTAGAAATACTTAAATTTTCATTACAGATTTTCAAGCCTACTTGCTCGAATTTTCCCTTTATACACTATGGTTTACAGGCTATTTATCTTTAAGACGAATTAGCTCTCGTTTCCAAGTTATTCCTGGATACTATCTATCTTGGAAATCATTATAAGAGGCTTCTCGAATTGTATTTCCGATAAGTTTCATTGATATTAATCTATACTGCACAATGGTAATCGATGTCTTGCGGACATGGCAGATGAAAAACAACATCGACACAGATAAGTGAATTGAAATGGCTTTCTCAATTATTTACTCTCTTGCAAACCGCAATGCAGTAGCTTGTTTTCTTTCTGATCAAATTTCTTTCAAATAGACCTTATCAAGCCATACAATGTAATTGCCTTCAAGAGATAAAGTTCCAAATAACTATTTGGTTGAACAAACTTCATATATAAGATGGTGGAGTTAAATCTCGTTTTTTAACAAAAATGTAGCATAAATAATGATAATGATCCATTATTCTTCAATTTGGCGACGCATATAAAAATGGGGAACAATTTTCCTATTATTATTGATGTACTGATTATAATAATTTTTTAAGGTAGATTTGTACAAGATCAAACAACGTAACGATTGAAGTAAAATGAGGAGGTGGCGTTCAGAAGTGCTTAACTGCATCTTTGACCAAACATGTTTTTTTTTGTTTTTTTTTTAATCGCATGAAGTTTTGACATTCTATCGACAACTGTAATGATTTTCAGGAAAAAGGGCTTAAAATGCCTTAAAATTAAAGTCAAATATAACAATTTCAATCAATTGGGCCTAATCACAATTGTAATTACTTCAACGTTCTCATAATTTATTTTGTTATTTCAAATAAAATGTCATCCTTTATCATTTAAATTCAAAAATTATTTTATAAAAAAAAGTTTTAAAGTTTAAGCGAATTACATGCTTTAGTTTTATTGGTCTCCTATAAAATCAATTTTTCTGTAATTTAGCCCTTTTGAACGCCGCCACTTAAATATCGTTTAGATTTTTTTAGATATTAAGCGAATTAGTAATTGAATTCTATGTTGTAAAATAAGGCATTCAAAAAAATACGGGTAGAAGTCTAGTTATTTTCACTACTGAATCTAAAAACTCGTTAAATAGAACTAAAATTTTTCACCAAAAGATTACTTTTCAAGCAGGTAGCGACTTGAAAACAGGTAGCGACTTTAAAGATGAATATGCAGATAAAAGATTCTGTTGAAAAATGCAAAGCATAAGTTGTTTTCTTACTTACAATGAACCTTATATCAACTGACAGATTGCTCTGTGACGTGACTTTCAAAGCGCACTGCTGATAGCAACAATAGTTAGCTTCATCCATTTAACTGTCAAGGGAAATACGCGCAGGTGAACGAGAGAACTCGTTGTTTGCGCGCAAGAGTACCTTGGACGCGATGGCGTTGCGCGGCGGCGGTAGCGCTCCGGAAATGAAAAGTTGAAAAAAACATGCCGGTTAGAGGGGAAGCAAAATCGTTTAAGGCGGTCGCAAAAAAATTGCAGTTAGAGCACTGTTTATTAAGCACAAAACTTTAATTTTGCTGTACAATTATTCGTCTCGAAATAATTTATAAGATGAGGTAAGCATTCGTGCATACAATTTTTATTTAAAGTTATAAAGCACCGCGATACATATCCCCTCACCAACACAACGTATCATTCCAACATGTGAATGATGCCAGCTCCGGAAAATTTACGAAGATTACCGAATTAATTAATAAAATAAAACAATAAATTAAGGAAATGGCTATTAATTACTATACACATTTTTTATTGGAAGGCAATTAGCTAATTAATAATCTACTTTGAAGTACTAAGCTTGTTTAGAAACTTGAAAATCCATTCAATTGTCTGCTGCTATTTCCATTGCTTTCCTATGAAGTGGATTCGTACTTATTGCTGAGTAGTGAGAGAACGAAGTTCCGTCAAGCGCTGTAATATACACACACTGCTTAAACCATGACTTTAACAATGGAGTATTTGTATGGCTGTGCGTGCTCAATGTGTGCTCAAATCTTTTCGTTTTCGCGGAATAATTTGAAAGAAACCAAATTTAATGATTTCTTATTTTGCAAGCATCAATAGTAGCTTTATATGAGTAACATATTTCAATTTGATGTGAATTTGTGAGGCACATGTTCGTGTGCTTCCCTTGTCAGTAAACATTTAGACTATTTAGTCGACACCAAATACTAAGAAATTAAGCATCCCGAGGAAGGTTTAGGAATGGCGGAAGCCCTGAGTTCATCTATTTTTACCTTTTCATCTTCACTTTTTAATCTCCCCAATTTTTTTATCAAAATAGTTATTTTCTCGAATTTAGTATTTAGAAAATATAAAAGAACACTTTTTCTTTCCTTTCTCATTATTTTCGATCGAATAATACATCACACGCCATATGTTGTCATATTTCTAACGACCAAGTGACGGCCATCCCCACAACTCCGACCCCATTAGGACAATTAAGCCCAAATTTCATAGGAATGTAGATTTTGCCTAGAGGAATATGCATATCGAATTTTCTTCCTTTACATACCTAAATACCACATAGATCACGTGGCCCCCTCTAACTCCCAACCCCCGTAATTCCGACCCTAGTGGGCCAATCAAACCCAAACTAAATAGTGAAGGTACTCATGCCCACAGTAAACTACGAGAAATTCCTACATCCCGAATTTCAACTTTCTATCTCAGAAAATGCAGAAATTATGAAAGGGACGGACAGGCGGACATTATGATACCAATAAATAGCTCCATTCTTCCGCTACCTCATAAAGAGTATAGTTTGACAACTGCAAGATGATGAGTAGATTTCTCAGTTTAGATCTCCGAAAAGACTAAGAAAACAGCGAGAATTCTAAACTTAAGAAAAAATTGGGTAGTCTATAAATATAATATACAATTTCATGTTGTATTCACAAAATAAAACTATGATAGATAAGAACTTTGATTTTAAAATACATGACAATTTTTAAAGTGTGTTCTACACGATCAGTATGTCTACAAGTTGTTGTTCGGAGGATGTTCAAATGATAGTCTACCTCGGTCCGTGTATGCTCCAAAATAGGGGGATAGCCGTAACCCAGTTGTCTCGCCTTGCTCAATGCAATGGTGGAGTTAAGCAACCTTGGGCGCGGCTAATCACAGGTTGGGTGACCACCTGGAAATTTCCATCTCCCCCCGTGCTTCGGAGGGCACGTAAAGCCGTCGGTCACGGCTGCTGAGACCATCATACAGCAGTCGTTAAGATATAGGGATGGCGCAAAACTCCCTCAGAGCAGTCGTACTCCCTCTGTACCAGATAACGATGCTCCAAAATACAGTATCAGGTGTTCTGAAGCAAGGATGCAGTAATTTGTTCTTTGGATCGATAACAAACGGCACCTTGTCTCGTAGACAGTATCGTTAATAAGAAAACCTCATAGAAAGAAATCAATCGGTTATTATCAAGAGAACGACGGATACCTTACTCTTGATCTCCCAACGTCCAATCCAACAACAGTTTTAATGTTCTCCGTGTTTGACGGTTGACGGTTAGATGCAAAAAACTTAATTTTCGGACTGCACTTAAATTCACAGTTGCACGGATTTTTAAAACTAAGTTTTTCGTGTTCATACTTCATTTATATTAGTTTGGTGGAAATAATGTCGGTTTAGCACAAGCAGAAATATAAAGTCAGTGTAAGAAATTTGAATGTGCAATATTAACAATCACGTTTGAGAACAATTTGTTCTAATTTGTAGATTAATTTATGTGCTATTGTTGATCGAAACTCTCATGACAACGGACCAGATTCGCCTGTTTGCTGTGGGTTCGAACTCAGCAAATGTGCAACGGCGGTTGCAAGAAATGTGAACAAAGTAGGAGACAAGAATTCAAACATAACCTCCATCTCAAGAAGGTTAAGCTAACAGTTTGATGGTTAATGGCTAGAAGATCTACCACGAATTTCTTAAATCTGGGCGAACCATTACAGATTAGAGAGCAATCAGATTGCAATTGGCCTTTTTTCAGTGCATACTTTACATGACGTATCTTATTGACATGCTGAAAAGCTTTGAGTCTATAATCACACGAAGGTATTCATAGTATTTAAAGTGTGTTCCAATCTACTTTCTTGTACAACCCTCGGAAAAAAATATGGAATATTTTTCATTCTCACAGTTGTATCTCACTAAAATTAATAATAACAAAACAACAAAGCTGAATTTCGAAATTTCCTATTTAATTACACTATTACTAACTGTATTTGCAGTTATAGTTTTTATGATAGCCCATTTGGCTGATTAGTTACAAAGAGATGCTATTTTGAACGAGTACATGTCTGGAAAACCGCAGCTTTCGTGAACTGTTGGCGTACTGCCGTAGTGAAGGTGTACAATGAATGGAAGAATGGACAAAATGTGTATTCCTCGCGTGCAAACTGTAGGAGATTAAGGGCAGTTAATGAACGGGGTGAGTGGCACTTGCGACGCCGGTTAAGAGTGATCGACGCGCTACCGTCGATACATTTACAGCCCAAATGAACGATGTGACTCATCTTGGCTTCCGCAGCAGATGTCTGGTTCTAGCATCCTTGTTGTCAAGGGTGCATAGCAAGAAACGACGTGCGTTTGCTTTGCAGTACAAATATTGGACCCATAGACCAGTGGAAAAAAGTTGCATTTTCCGATCAGTCATGTTTTCTACTGCATCGTATCTATGGGTGCTAGCGTATCCGCCGAGAGAATGCGAAAACAAAATATCCGAAACCATTGTTGGGCGGTAACAAGCTGGAAGAGGCAGTTTAATGGTCTGGGGCATGTTTTCGTGGCATGTTTTGGGTCCATTACCTCCCCTGGAAGGTACCGTCAATAGCTGTGCATAATTATCCATCGCAGCCGACCAGGTGTATCCCTACACGGCAACTGTGTATCCTGCGAATGACGGAATTTTCAACAGGATAATGCCACATGTCACGTGGCTAAAATTTGCCATGCATGGTTTGAGGAGCATGAGGATGAGTTCCACGTACTACCTTGGCCTCCACACTTCCCAGATCTTAATCCTTGCGAGAATCTGTGGGAACATCTAGATCAACACTCAGGCAGTGAGACCTTCCACCCCGGAATCTTCATGATTTACGTGATGCATGGACACGTATTCCTGTTGCCACCTTCCAAGCACTGATTGAGTCCGTGCCCCGTCACCTAGCTGCTGTTTTGGCTGCAAAAGAAGGCTTTTCGGGTTATTAGGTAGGTGGTCATATTTCAATGGCTCACCCTGTATATCTAACAATATACATTATGCTACTAAAATGGAGGACTGGGGTAAATGGCTGGAATTATTTTCATTGGTAGAGCTCAACAGAAGGAGCCAATCAGAGGTAAATACAACAAGAGAAAATCAGAAATTGGAACAGGAAAACTAAAAATTAGGATTCAATAAATTAAATAGAACAGACTCTGGAGTTGACCCGTTGTCAGCATTTATTAGAATCCCTTAATGGATTTCAATGTTCTCAAAGCTGTTTAATTGATATACAAGCATTATTACTGTAAATCAAACAGTTAAGTGCAGTGGATTTACTTAGAACCGTTACAACTAACGGAGAGATTACATTTCCATTTTTCCTGCAGGATGTAGCTTCAGATAAGGAGCATTTATAAGTGTATTTTAATGAATTTTTATTATCGGTATTACAGAAATGCATTTTTCATTAGAAAACCCGTATTATCGGTAATAACATCCCTATTTACAATAGACATAAATTTTTTCGAAATAATCTATCAGTAGGGCTCCTCTTCTGGACATCTAGCTTTGAGTAATAAATTCATGCTGATGCATCTTCCACTGGTAGGAATGCAAATGAATCAGTCTCTCCACAGGATTGGCAAAAGTTATTACTCTCTTTAGAACGCTAGACTGCACAAAGTGATGAATGGCCAAGTTTTGCTTCAACACATCGAGAGAAGAGTGGAAATTGCAACAACACTAAGTATACATCTGAGGTAAGATTACGTGAGTAAGAAATTAATTAGACTAGCAGTGGCATTCTTGGAGAGGTCCAGACTGATCAGGCCTTTAGTCCGTCTCTATATAAGTATACAAACTTACGTGACTAAAGTGACCTCTTTAGAAAATACTACCTTTGCATGTGATTCCTCAGATGTCGCATGATTCAGACTTTTTTGCTTTCATGCTTTTATTCTTTTTCGTTTTTCCTTCCAAAACATTAAAAAATGATTTTATTATTTTTATATTTCTGAAATGGAACTTGAAAAGCTTTAGCCATTTTTATCCCGCCGAACGCGAAAGCTGACCTTCAGCTTCAAGGATAGGTCAAAGCTCATAACATCATAAGCCATAAGCAAAATTTTACGAGAAAGGTGTGCAGGTGCGGAACATTTTTTTTTCGTCGTATCTATTTACGTTTGCAAAAAGATAACTTTACTAATGTGAGTTTCTCTGCCGATATATAGACGAAGAAACTCACGCAATGAGTCTATATTGTAATCCATTACTTGTCAAGTGTCAGATCTGCAAGTTTTTCTGATACTGGTGTTTACTTTCTAAAAGTACTTAAGCCATACAGGCCTCTACAAGATCGTACTAAATTATTTACACGTCTCTTCAAATTAATATTTAAATTTGCGGAAAATTTTCGATATGCAGTGATAGTTCAAACCAATAAATTTGCTTTCATGCAATGGTAATTTTTCACCTGCATTTGGAGAAGAATTGGAAAAATAAGACGATTTATATCGACTTATGAATATTTTAAGCAGTCTCTCTAGCGCGTGGTCTTTTGAATCAAATATATTGACCATTGCTCGAAATGCCATGAATAATATACAAAAGTTCATTTCTGTTGAGGCAAAAAATCGCGAATTTCTAAAATGTTTATCTTAAAGTTGGCCTGCCTATTTTCTCTGAGTTAATTGAATTGGACGATGAACGTCATCATATAAAAGATGCTAATCTCAGTAAAGGTTGATGAGAAATTCCTATATAAAGAACTTACGCAGAACAAAAATGTTTTTTACAAGAAATTCAAAATTAATAAAGTAGGTCAATATTTGATTAAGAAAGAAATTTGGCTACTTTTAAAATTGAAAATAAATAATTTCTCTTAGTTTTTATATTAAGTTACTAGCAATGAAAAAATTCAAATCTCTTTTTTGGTAATGGATAATTTGAAACACAGACTTAATTAATTTACAAAGCATCTCAAAAGCTAATTAAAAAATGTAAAAAAAAATTTCTGCCTTGAATATAGAATAATATTTATTCAATTTTCTATCTGCTTTAATAATGAATAGGATTTAACATTTCGATGATAAATTTTAGGAATTCATTTTTCTTTTCTTTCAGGTACGTTTAAAGATATATCCTATTTAAAAATTTGAAGATTTTCCCTCACACGTCAGACAAGCAATAAATAATAAATGATGACTTGTCTAGCTTTCTCATAAAATTTTGCTTATGTTTTTATTTGCGTAGTCTTTCCATTAAAGCTTCCACAGTTTGTAAACAGTTATAAATAAATATCAGCAACTCTTAAAAAATATTTATAAGATAAGTTTTTACTCAGGATGTTTTCAAATGAATGCAGCGATATGACAAAATCGTGTTCAAGACATCACGTATCTGGCGGTGGAAATATGATAGAGTACCATTCTACTGCACTGATGGGCTGCACTATGAGGTGTACCCCAAACATAAGCCCAGAAAAACGAGCAATTCATGTAGGAATTTTGAGATGGTTGGTAATTCCAACGAAACTTAAAGATAAGCTTGTTTGACATGCCAAACTTCATCACCACAATGCGGCTGCAATCATTTGGAATATTCCACCAATATCTTGAGATATCTTTTATTAACTTCAGAATAAATTATTTTACAGAAACCCCGAGAAATAAATAAAACTTTTAATAATTTTCTTGCTTACATCTTTATGAACTTCCAAAGCACAGCATGGATAATAATTTCCATCTTAAAAATTTCCTCATATTCAGGATTTGTAATTGCGTCCATATATTTCCTACGAGGATATTGAACGCACCCAATAATCCAATTTAATACAACATTCAACAGTATTTTAAGTTGCATTTCTGCTTGAATTATGTCATTGGTTATTTTGTCATAGTTCGCTGACACGGTTTGAGCACAGTTATGCAATAGTTACCAAACCCAGAAAAATGAAAGACAAAAATAAAAAACAATATTTATTTTGGAGAACCAATGAACCTTTATAGTTTGGTTGTTGAACCCTGTTCCCCAAAGCGAGAGATTTCCATCAGTTTATAACACTGTTATTTACAGTTTATTCTTTTCCAGAAATTTGTACCTTTCATTGTAGGAAAATGGACATACAAAAGGGAGGATTTATGGGAGAGTGAAATGTGCAATAAAAAATAGTTCACTATTTCGTCGGTAAATGGCGCTGTTTCAATCAAAATACTCAAAAATATACGCAAATTAGTTCTTATCGCTATATTAAGAGTTCAAATGGTGCAGATAATGGTGCCAAACTTATCGAACATCTCTTGAAATGACTTCTATCCAATGTATGTCATATTTTTGAGTATTTTAATTGAAACAGCATCACCTACCGATAAAATAGTGAACTATTATTTATTGCACATTTCACTCTCTCCCATACTCTCCTTAAGATATCCTGAAATTCTGACCAAACTCGGATAAACTGTTTCGAGAAAAATTGCTCAGAGTTCGGGAATTAATTGTAATTTATAATATTGAATATTCTTATTGTTTCTGCAAATCCATCAATAAAACTATCTATCGGTATTATTTTCAAAATTATACTTATGACCACCTGAAAGCTTTTAGAATAAATTAACTAGAGCTAAAGCTGATGTCACTAGAGGATGAGACGGTGAAGGAAATCTTAGTGTTTACGATAGTAGTTTAACTGATTTGTTTGTGAAGATATAGGTAAATACTGTAATGCAATTTGACAGACTTTGAACGGAGCCATGGAGCGTGTATCAACGAAACAGCCGCATTCGTGACATGTTAAGAGCAACTGTTATTAAAATGTTTAAAGACTGGACTTCCAGCCAAAAATCTTATCCTCAACTTGCAACTTGTGAACTGGCTTGTCATCGACTAGTGAATGCTCGGGAGAGTGTCCAGTTTTGTAAAAGACAACTAAAGGGTAATAGTGCAGCAAATTACAGAACATCTTAATCAAGGATCCTGTGAAATGACCTCTGAACGCATTGTTCGTCGAACACTACATCGTAAGGGATGTGGAAACCGAAGGTCTGTTCAAACATCTTTGCTGCCTACAGGGAACAAGAGAAAATATTTCCATTTTGCACAGGAGCACAAAGATTGGACAGTCGATAATTGAAAATATATTATGTGGTCGGACGAATCGCGTTTTGTTACGCCAGATACGAATGCATGGACCTCAATGCATTATTAGAACAACCTTTCAAAATGAGAAATGTTTATCTGGCATGTTTTGTTAATTCGTGTTGATTCTTGTAAGTCTGAATCCCTCAACACGTCTAAATATCGTTGCTGACCAAGTTCATGCTCTCATGTTGACGGTTTATCCCATTTGAGATGACTACTTTCAACAAGATTATTCATCCTACCATAGCGCTCATATGCAATTTGTATGAACAGGAGAGTTTACTTTGCTTAGATGGTGCCACAATCTCCAGGTTTCAAATATGGTCTCAGATTCCAGAAAGTATTTATTGACATCTCGTGGAGTTCATGTCAAGCAAAAATCGACGCAATACTAAAGAAGAAAGGTGACCAATACAATATTTTGAAGAGTTGGTTATAATAAATTAGGCACTCGGTATGTAATTCGTTATTTTATAAATGTAGACTTGTAAAATAATTTTCTTCTTCTAGAAATTTTTAAAGGGTTTCTCTTAAATTAGCTTTCTAGAATTTAAAGTGAAGTCTTTTTTAATTCCTATGTAGATATTATCATAGTTTTAATGGGCAGTGTGAGGTTTTCCCATGATTGCGTTAACATTTTGTTAATAGCCTTTTTATATTCCTAATATTATTTTATGGCTTTTTTAAAATACTCTTTCTTCGAAGACTTATCCTTTAGTTATATGCAATAAAGCAAAGGAGGAGAGAGAGAGAGAGAGAGAGAGAGAGGAAGCGAGAAGAAAATTCTTTTCCCTCGCGAAAGCCGTTTTTAATACGATTCTAAATGTTTGGTTTCTGATGTAAAACAGGACACCGAGGCAGCATAAGCTAACCGCATTGATAATCCAAACCAATAGGTCATAAATTCACCTTTAAATGGTAGCCAAGTGGCTGTTTCATCGTTAGACGAGGTAATTTACGCCGGCATGTGAACATAAGCCCGGAAATCACCTTTTACACGCCCGCCGTCCAGAGCCGAGTAAAAATTTCATGGAAATGTCAGAAATTGTTTCACCTGATGAGAAAGCTAAAACGGAAGAACGAAGGGAGAAATTTTTGTTTATAGAGCACTTCCGACGTTCCTGCAATGGCATAACTTGCACTTCCAACTTATTATCGATGATAAGCATAATTTTGCCTCCAGAATTGCTTAATTTTTTTACCTTTCATCTACCAGTTTTTTACCTGAAAGATAATTATATAGCAAAAAAAATTTTGGATCGATAATGCGTTTAATTTATATTTTATGTTATTAGAGGAACTGAAGTTAAATTTCACATGCAATAAACAATGGGATATATGAAATTAAGTAAATTTATCATACCACACACTTGTTTACGCAAAATGATAATGAAATGTAGTTGCAGTAATAATACTTAAAATTCAAATCATACTTCGATACTAAATAGAAACTAAACTGAAAAAAGAAACTCAATTTTTTTAAAGTTATACTAAAAATTACATTTTCAAGTAAGATCTTTGAATGGTTGAGAATCTTAGTGGGCCAGGAGCCATTTTAACAATTGAGAAATGAAGGTTAAAGTTTATTAGCAAATGTGTGAGTTCATGTTAGACGAATAAATTGAACATCTATAATTCATGTAATTCGAGTGATGGAGATGGACCGTTTAAATATATGACAAATAACTCTCAGCTGCAGCCCCAGATATCCTTATTTGGTTTTCCATTGTAGATGGAGCAGGCTCACTATAATTCTCAATCTTAATTATTCAATAAGTGGCATGAAACTCTCGTTTGCAAGATTTATATAATTCACTTTTCCTTGAACAGAAATCGTGCAATAATAGAACTTGTCTAAAATTTAAACGGACTATATATAAAGCGTTGTAATGAAAAGTGGTAGAAGTCCTTATTTGAATAAAACCCTGGTTATTTTCATTAATATTGTTATTCGTTATTATTAATCATAAAATTTAACATGTTTATGCAATGATTTTAAAAATATTAGCCAAATTCATTAATTTTTGTCAACGCTTTTTCGTCGATCAAACGGAAGCCCTTAAATATCTCAATGTATGAATAAATGGATTTATACCATTTTGAATAAACGCCTCATACGTATACATACAGCACAATGTAAGTATGTTTGTCCGATTTTAAAATGCTACTTCGAAGTAAGTTATAAGTTGAAATTTAACACACAGCTGTCTAATACTACCACAAGGATGGGAAAAAATCTAAAACTGGAGATAAATCTCTTAAAAACGTAGAAATTAATAATCTTTATATCTACACAGTATACAGTATATGAAATAGACTTGTTTATGTCTGTTTGCTTCCATGTGTGAACAATCAGCCCGTGGTGTTTGCGTCTACAGTCAGCTGGTCGTGTTTATATGTTGCGTCAACAATGGTTGATGAAATTATTACATGCCGCAGCCGACGAAAGACACAGGCCAACACCACCTCTACCAACGCCTCCTATAAAGAAAGCCAAACAACTGAAATATCATACATTGTTACATCATCATATTTCGATCATTGTTATCCGCATTTCTACCAATAAGAAGTCCTAAATTTGGTCGACTTATGATGATGTAACAATGTATGACGTTTCAGTTGTTTGGCTTTCTTTCTATGAGGTGTTGCCTCTACTCAAAGCCTGAGCGCGGAAACGTCATACATTGATAAAACATCATAGGCAGTCATTTTAATCATATTCCTACCAATAATAATTCCTAAATTTTGACTAGGTATGATGATGTAACAATGCATGTAATTTTCGCGCTCAGGCTTTGAGTAGAGGTGGTGTTGGACAGGCCCAGCACCAATGACGTATATTAAAGATAGACTCCGAATCCTATTGTTAACAGCGGCAAAAAGTGAAGCAAATTGAGCCATGATAGTTCTGGGCAGGAGTGAGCCGTGGAGTAATTACTTGTCTGGCTGCTTTCTTTATGAAGATTTTGGGCCCGAGGAGTAATTAATTCAAAACCATTATTCAAAGTTGTTCTGCCTACAACTCTACAAACAGACAAGAAAAAGTATCAGGAATCATTTTCCACAAAAATAAATCAAAAATACGTAACTAAAATGAAAATACGTTACTGAAAGACAATCGAAACGAAATTGAAATAGAAACCATGATCGAAAAATTGTTATAAAATATAATAAAATACTTCAAATACAAAGTAAACGAAAAGATAAACTTATCACTCCGTAATCGGCGTGTGAAAGAATTATTAATCAGCTACTCTCGTGTTTAGCCATGTGTTTTGCATCAGATTCACTCACTTTCAGCCATGACAGTTCTGGGCATGGAGCTTCCCAATTTGCTTCAAGTTACAACAATAGGATTCGGAGTCTATCTTTAATATACGTCATTGCCCAGCACTGATAAGTCACCTGACCATCTTAGTCCAAGCAACAATGTAATCTTCATTGCTACCATCTTGGATTTTAGCAATCAGTATTTTTTCATTTGTTAGAAACAATGCAGGTTACATTGTTGCTTCGACTAAAAAGATCAGGTGACTTTTCACTGCCAGGACCTGTCTGTTTCATCATCTACGATGCTTGCCTAATGATTCATATTTTAAGGGGGATAATGTTATAAAAAGTAATAAATAAATAAATAAATAAATATTATTATTATTTCTTTTTTTATTAAAATCTTTGAGAGATGTAAGAAACTATTCTAAAACAAATATGAGAGTACAACTTCTAGGGCGTGCAGCTGCTTCAAACTTTTGCTGAAAAGGTGAAGGTATAGTAAAACCGCAAGACCTAGAGCCCTGAGTGGAATGAACGATTAAGGAAAAAAGGGAAGTTAATTCTCAGACATGACTTTATATCATACTTCCCCGTTCAGGAATTATCACCTGTACTCGCCTTTTTTATTAATCGATTATTCCACTCATGGCTCTAGATCTTGCGGTTTAACTACACTTTCCCTTTTGTAGTAACTTCTTTTATAGATGTTATAGATAATGTTTATCTAACTATATTAGAAAATTATAAAGATCTCAACTGATTGTGTGAGAGAGCAATCCTTGCTGTTAACTTAGTATTGTCAATATGAACAACCACATTCAGGACATGATTCCACTCTGTTACTGAATGCAACTCTATTGAAACAGTTACATGTTGATGAGGCTGTAGACAGAATTCCTCAACTCTCTGAATCCATCTATGAAGTAAATTTTAAGATAGACAGAAATAATTCAATACTCATAGCCTTTATTTGATATCCTAAAATGTTAAGGATGCAATGTCGAATTTTCCTAGGCAAAACCAATTTGGCACAAAATTTCTGTGCGAGCATTTTAAAGAGTTCTTTTCGTTTTTCCAAAGTGAATATTTTTTACACTACTAACTCTAAGGATTTTTCATGCGTTCTTATTTATATTCAAATTCAGATATTAGAAAATTTCATCCAACACAGCCTGAGCAACGCCGGGTATATCAGCTAGTAAAAACATAAAATAGACGAGTCTAGATTAAAGCAATGTTACACTGAAAATTTACAGACAGTAAATTTCTCAACAGTAATTGGATCATTCTTAGACCCCGTATACAAGTAGAAGTTTACGTAAGAGAAAAAATAAATAATAAGTGTGAAAAAAATAAATTGTATTATTAGAGCGAATATTTAGAATAAATTAGAAAATAATGGCATAGAATAAATTAAACCAGATGAGAATGAGCAAGCAATCATTGCCAAAACGAACTTAAAAATTTTATGAGTAATTTAAATGTGGAAAAAATATGAATGGGTAAATGTATTCGATAGCATGTCTGGGTGAGTGAATTCGCCATTTTGTATGAGCATGTTTGAGCGAGATGTTTAAGTGGACGTGTATAAATAAGCACAAGTTTGTGAATGGGTGAATAGTGTAGCAGATAGTAAAGTTATGTAAGTGGGTGTGTGAGAATAAAGTGTAAAACCATAAAAACAGAATATTCATGTAAAACTATATAAATTAAAAAAATTCTAAGAGCCGTCAGTTTAAGTAACGAAAACATGCTAAGCCTTTAGAAAAATATAAATGAACCACATCTTCTTTCCATTCTCATCTTTTTCGATCGAATGATATATCACATCCCTTATTTGGCAAAGTTATAAAGACCAAGTGACTGCCACTCCCACAACTCCGACCCTACTTGGCCAATTTGACCCAAACTTCATAGGAATGTAGATTTTGCCTAGAGTAATATCCATATCAAATTTCAATCCCTTACATACCTAAATACCACATATCTCACTTGGTCCCCTCTGAATCCCACTTCCGTAATTCCGACCCCAAACCAGACTAAATACTGAAAGTACTCATGCCCAAAGTAAGCTGAATTCCGAATTTCAACCTTCTACCTCAGAGAATGCAGAAATTATGAAGGATACGGACGGACAGACGGACATTGTAAAACCAATAAGTAGCTCCATTCTTCCGCTACTTAATAATGAGCGAATACCGCAGTTCATATCATCCAGTTGATAATGCTATGTCTCCGTAACGATTGGTTCAAATTTGAATTATTTTTTAAATTTATGGTTATATTTATACTGTATGCACCTATGGAAGTTGCATCTGTATGGGCTGTTATATATAGAGATATTGAATATAGTTTATCGATAATTATGATTTTTCGATAGGATTCGTCAGAATATTGACCACTGGTCAATACAAAAATTTATTGACTTTGTGTACTATTAAACTGTGTAGGTTCCATTATGCTTTGACTGGCCATTTTGGAGAAATAGCATATTTCGGAAATTCTATTCGAACCCAGATTGCGGATTTTCCCTTTATGTTTACTTCTATTATACATGCTAAGCCCCTATAGACTTTTCTATATGTAATGTAGTATATGTTAAACTAAACAAAGTGTAAAGTACGATAGAGTTTGCATTTCCTTTTAATAAAACAGTTTCATCTTTTCATTTTTAAACACCATTTAGATCATCTGCCAGTGTTTTGGACCTTTAAAGATTGTTGAACTGGTTTCACTTTTTCGTGTAGTCCAATGGAGTTGTAAAAAAAAAAAAATTGCCAACATTTTTAAACTCCTCGGCTATTTCGATAGCCCTTCCCTTTGGAGCAGTTTCGCAAGAGTAAAAGTTGCGACGCTGAAGTATTGGAGGAGATGAATGTGAAGCAGTGAAGCTCGGAGGGATTACTAGTCGAGAATCGACTTCACTAGCGGGGCACAAAATGCTGCGATCCACCGGTATTGGAGATCTGTATCGCGCGGCCGGAGCCAATAAAATGCTGTTGCGGCGTTCTTATAAGGATACGCGCAGATGCGTAAAGTAGCCCGAAAAGAGCAACTCTCACATCTAAGCGTCAGTAATTATCAGCTAATATGAAGTCCACTGATATTTGCATTTAAAATTCCCGTGAGAAACCTTTAAGATGTTAAAAGCAATCTACCTCTTCAGAAAAGAATCTGATATTCTTCTAATTTTCCTTTTAAAAGGATTAGAAATAATTCTTCCTTAGTATCCTTAAAGGTCAAAAGTTCTTACTCAAATAAGGTTCGCTGTTTCTTTAAAATTAATTACGCACGATTTTCGAAACTTTTTCATGTAGAGAGATAAAATGAAGTGCTATTGTTTTCTAAATTACAAGTAAAATGCCAGGAGTAATAGTTTCTTTTCAAATGAAACACCACATGAAAAGACACATCTTATTCACAAGACATTATAAGCAAGAAGCCTCTTTTCTTCTATATATTGTTTATCTACAGTATTTGGCTAGTTTCATATTCATTGCAGTTCAAAAACGCAAACATGTAAGCATATGAAACCTTCATATAAATAGAGAAAACATTCTGTGCAAAATATTTGTGCTAATGGTTTTACAACAGGAAGCAGCAGTTCTAGACATGGTGATTTTTGAACATTGAAGTCAGGATCATAAGATAATTGTCCAAGAATTGTTATACCAGAACTGAGCTGTCTAATGAGGCTTCTTTCCTGCCTATTGCTGAGTTTCCTTGGTCTTCCTGATGATTTCTTCTTACCATAATTATCACCATTTCAAAATAGTTATTTACAAGTCTTGGGGATCTTCCAATCTTCTTTGCTATTGCCCTGTTTGACAATCCATAGTCTTTGTTGCACTTATCATTCCTTTTTTAGCATCTGTCACTCCTTTCTTACGACCCATTGTGTCATGTGCAATTCACTTGCTTAATAATTCGTAAAATATATAACAAATATCAAATCTTGTTGTCATTGAACAACAATGCGATCTATTGATATGATTTTCATTCGTTAAGTTTAAAGGAATTCTTTGGATTATTCCATCATGAGGGGTGAGGTTATCCTTTTGCAACATGTGTTTTCTTTAAATTTGCTATTAACTAATTTGAATATTCAAGTAATTCTAAATCACTTTACATTATGTACCTTTCTTTACTTACTGTTTTCATAATATTAAAACTTTTCCCCCCAATATGTTTAACTTTTCCAAAATATCAACAAACTGGTGAGGCAACCATTTTGCAACGCACATTAGAATTGTGATAAAGTAAATAAGCCAGAAACTATGGAACAAGATGATATTTATTTTTGTATTATTATTATATTATGTTTGTATTATTATTTTTTATTACTTTGCTATTGTTTGTTAATGTTATTATTTTACAGTGGTTTCCTTTTTCTTGGTTGGCACCTTAGGATGTTACTTGAGCATCAACTCCGTATTCGAGATTTCTCTCATTCTGCATATGCCCCGTTCAAATATAATTTACATCATTGCCAAGTGGAAATCTCGAGGAGCATCGTCAGTGAAATTGCGAAGTGGTAGACCAAAGAAAATGACATATCTTCGAGTGCGATACGAAACCAACGGAAGTCTTCGGCTGAAAAGAGTTCTGAAGTGTCACTTTAAATACCGCTTCCATGGTCATGTTTGTTGAGTAAACATAACCGCTTTACTTGTGACGTCATTCACTTTTCATATTGCAAATTTACATTTCAGTGCTTTAATGTTAGTTCAAGCACGATTTCCTTAAAACTCTTGGAAGACTTAAGACTCCAGTTTTCGTGGGAAAATATTTCAAATATGAATCTTACAAATTTTATCGACAGATTCAAGAAAAAGGAAAAAGTTTTAATATCTAGAAATACACTTATTTCCCAACGGTACATGTCCAAAATGAAAAACTGAGTAGAGGGCCTCAATACCTATGAGAATCATTCCCATGTATACTGTATTATCCGAAATTATTACTGACTTATTTTATAGAGATTCATCATCAAATATTTTGAAACTTCACGATAACTCAGAACTTCCTATTTTAACCTTGATTTCCGTAAAATTTTATGCATGCAATTTGTCCATTCCTCTGAAATTTAATACTACGTTGCCCAAAGAATACAATTCCACTAACCAGATTCCTCAAAACGACATACATTTCCGAAAACACACATTTTTACGAAATAAGGTAGGGGTTTCTGACATAATAACGAAATCGTTATTATCTCCATCATACTAACGTCTCCATAATAGAATAACATACATGGGGATGATTCTCATAGGTTACTGAGGTCCTCTACTCAGTTTTTCATTTTGGACGTGTGCCATTGGAAGTTTTCAAGCCGAGATATATGAGCTTCTCCTATAAAACATTAGGGTCTTCAGTAAAAATTAGCCTTAGTTTCCAATTTTCCTAGATAGAGTCTATCGTAAAAATCATTATCACAGATCATCTCGAGTTTTATTTCCAATAAGTTTCATTGATATCTCATCTATACTGGACAATGATAATCGATGTCGTGCGGACATGGCAGATAAAAATAACATCTACACAGATAAGTGAATTGAAATGGCTTTCTCAATTATTTACTTTTTGCAAACCGCAATGCAGTAGCTTGTTTTCTTTCTGATCAAAGTTTATTGAAATAAGCAATAACAAGCATTATACTGGAATTGTTTTTAAACAGATCAATTTCCAAATAAGTATGCGGTTAAAAAATTGGGGTTGAATCCTCTCTTTTGACAAAATATATTATAATAAACGATTATGAATCATTACTTAAACTGCGGTTACTTTGTGACACAGTCTTTTTTTTCTCTTGTGTTCAAAAAAGCAAAAAATGGTACAAAAGTTCAGTAGCTTGCCTGACGTTAGGAGCCATCAAGCAAGGTTGGAAATAGAGAGACATTAACGTGTGCCACTATCTAACCCCAGTTTCGGTATCCTTTAATTTGGCGAAGAGTATGATAAGATACAAAAAGAATATAATTATCATCGCTGGGAAGTGAGCACCGTAGGCTTTCATATGTGCTGCTCCTGCTCGTAAACCTACATCAGCAGAACCAATACAAACCATGTTTAGAAGAATGTACAGTTTACACAAATTGGACGGTGGATCAAGAGCGACGAATTTCGGTACATAGTATGACAATCAAATGGTCGAGTTTTGGTCTGGCGGATGCCCAGAGCTTAGCTTTAGGAATACGTATCCGGCATTTCATATCTCTAATGCCACCGGGGTTAGAAGCTTTAGATTGGTAGCCGTTTCGGGACGCCCAAAAAGATGCCGATGTAAATCTTCACCTCTCTCTTGTAAGTGCAGTAATCAAATGGGCTCAATTCGACTGCGATACGCAATTGTTTATAAATGTTTATTATGAAGCAAATCACAGAAGCCATTTTAACGTACCACTACAGCCTCGCTGTCTGTCGCATTGCCTGCAAACTTTCTAATTTGTAATAAGCAAAATTTTAGCGGTTTCTATATATATTATGACTTAGGAAAAAAATGTGGAACCCACAAATTCAGATAGGATGGTTTAGTTTTAAACCGGTCATTAAATTTTAATAACCGGATTCAATGTTTCATTTAAGCGAACTTTACTCTGAATAATCCCTGATTTTAAAAGTGGCGCATTAATTTGTCTCTGATTTTGAGTCATGATGTTTCGTTTGGATTTTGCTAAACATGGATATTGAAAGCCCTTTTGCTCACTTCGAAGCGTTGATTTGCTTCATTAATCTATTAATATCCGAAATAACCACTATGTTTAGCTCGAATAGTGGCTAGACGGGCTGAGAGAGACTCAATGAGGTGCGGCAAAGTGTTCACGTGAATTTTGAGCCATGCCGACTACAATTCAGTTGACAGCTGTTAGAGGGTGCGAGGTGGAGTGTTCACGGAGCGAATAATCCGATCGAGGTGGTTCCATAAATGCTCGATTGGGTTTAAGTCTGGGGAATTCGGGGGCTTCCCAAATACAGTAAAGTCTTCCTCGTTCTCTTCTAACCACTCACGTACAATTCCATCTGTATGAGATGTCGCATTGTCGTGCTGGAAGATGCCATCATGCCCAGGAAAAAAAATGTTCATGGATGAGTGTACATGGTCAGCAAGGGTCGATACTTACTTAAATCGATTCATATTGCCATCCACAATGATGAGAGCGCCAGAGAATATCCACAATTGTTGAAGATGTTTGTTTTCTGACGTTTCTCGCAATATGCTCCAACGTCCATCCGTAAGGCAAAAAACGTGATTCAGCTGAGAAGGCAACCTTTTGCCAATCCTGTGTCGATAATCCCACACAGCGCAATAGCTGAGGAGGATATTGTCTTAACAAAAAGAAAAAACTAATGGCACCTCAATTACACAATTGTGCCAGCTTAGCTTTTAATAAGATTTTTTTTTGTTCCTTATCAGGCTCTCCTGGCGTGCAAATTCCAGCCTTTTCAGCCGATGGACAGTCATTAGCAAAGGTGTTGTCACCATCCGTCTGCTGCGGAGCCCCATACGCAGCAATGTTCGCTGAACTGTCGTTCTGGATACACAAGCGATAGTCCACTGGTTTATTTGGACAGTCTGTTGCATCACTTTAGCACGTCGATTCGCCCGAACGCACCATCGCAGCCGCCGTACAAATCATTTTCATACAGTAATTTCCACGTCGCTTATTTTCTGTAATGCCATTTTGCAATGCCCGGTACAATTTTACCACAGCAGCACGCGAACAGTTCACAAATTCCACAATTTCTGAAATGCCGCCACCAGAAAGCCAATAATCATTCCTTTTTGATAAATCGCTCCTTTTCTGCATTGCAACAATTGATCGATTACAACAATTGATCGAAATGTTTTTCGAATGCCTACAAGACACTGCATATACTCACCTAATCTGCTGATGACACGTCATTTGTTGCCTCATTTATCTAGAGCCTTCTGGGATTGGTTATTTATCGCTGACGTCAGAAACAATGCGACTCGACTGTTAATTCATTCGGAGATTTTCGGCGCGTAAAAATCCTGTATTTTATTAGAGGGTTATAAAACTGAAAAAGTCATTGACGGAAGTCAATAATCTCTGACCCATGTCTTAATTTGCAGATGGGGACACGTAATTTGTCGCTGTAATAGAAAAACCAAACCGAGTTTACGCTCATTTCATCCACAGCTGATGTGAGCGTGAAAATGACAGTTTAGATAAGTGGTCTGACTTTCGAAGGAGAATGAGGCGTCATAATTTTTTTCAAAAACCAAAGATTCAACCAACTAGCAAATTTTTATTTTTAACTAAATCAAAGATCTTGAATCCTCCGTAACAGGTGATTCTTCTGTACGAAAACTCGCAAGCTATCATCAGAACTAGCTACCGAAGAAAATTGGATGGAAGGAACTGCACGTCCTACCCTATAGTCTAGATTTCTATGAGATTTTCATTGTTTTCTGTGTGATTTCCTTTGAATAAGGCTTGCGGGCTCGAAAGATTTCATAACTTGAATAATGCAGGAGAAGTTCACTGATGGCTTCATTCACAACCGAAAGAGCCGTACAAGCAAATATTACAGCAAAGGGAATAATGGTTTCAGATCCTGGAGAATATTTCTGTTTTAATTCCTGTTTTTGGAGTTAACACTTGCAGCCACGCTTTTATTTGATCACTCTTTTTGGTATAGGAAATCTGTTGGAGTAAAAAAAAAATATAAAACTTCAGCCATAAACCTAAAACCTTTGATTTTCAGCCTAAAGCAAAACTCTCATTATAATGACATCATGAATCCCTAAGCGAATTAACTCATTAAGGGTAATGAACATAATACTTTAGAAAATCGATAATAACCATGAAAATGTCCGTAATTATAAAATTATCGATTAATTGGTGTACTGTAAATGTTCTTCGACTTTGCTGTTAATATTCAATCATGTCTGTCATAAATAAAAGACAGTGAATAGATTCGTTTATTGATGTGTGGTATCCTTCATGACCTTTAAATGGCTATTTAAGCTATCGTGATGGATGCTTTTACCATTCCCAAGGATGTTATCAAATTTGTATCACTCAATTATTTTAAAGTAGTTGAACATGTTTTTTTTATTCGCAGTTATCGTATTAAACTGTGACCGATCGATATCATTCTTGCATTTTCTTCTCAACTTATAATCGCATTACAGTTTATAATCAATATTCAAATGACAAAAGTAAAAAATATAATCAAAAATCTTGTTTGCATAAAAAATTTAGTCAAAAATTGAATAACGTTTTATACATTTCTGCGAAATAATTAGAATAAAAGTTATTTGCAAATTGCGTATATTTGTTTCAAACATTCACAAATTTAAATTACTTTATATTTATTTAAATCAATAAAAATTTAGTGAAGAATATTCCATATGTATATTTCATTAAAAAAATTACGAATAAATATGCAATTATTTTTATTATTCAGCATATAATCCCTTGACACATTTAGAAAATTGCAACTAGATTCAATAGATATCTTACGTTATGCGACGGACGTCCAGGCGGTAATCCATTTCTGATTATACGTGCCAGCAAATTGTTAGGAACGAGATCTGTTTGGCGCGATTTGTCTTGTAACGAGATGTCCTTATCCTATTGACAGCAATATGAAGCTTCCCTGTAAAACAGCACTTGCTTAAAACAGTTGCTATACAGGGAAGCTCCCTATTGCTGTCAGTATTGAATGATTATTTAGCAGCCCAGTGGTAGGATTGAATAGCTTGACTAAAATTGATGGCATTCGCGTAAAAACAGAGTTCACCAAAAAAAATTTTTTCAGATTCTAAATCGTTAATAAATACAGATTCAATGTGTTTTTTCTAAATTGTTGAAATCGATTGAGAACATTAAAAAATATTCATTTTTTTATTAAAAATTTTTTTTTTTTAAATTATGTTTTGTTCGGAAATCTATACTTTTTATTTGTTATCTTTAAACTTTCAGAGTGATTTGAAAATATTAGCTTGAGATATGACTTTTTTTAAAAAAAGTACCAAAAATGTATTTGTTTATATCGTTTTAACAAATGGAAAATTTTCAAAAATATTTTGAGAATTCTAATACTCCATTAGGTATTATCAAATTATAATAAAAGTTTTAAATTTCACGACATGCTTGTTTTTGAGGGGCCCACTTCAGGAATTCTTATCCTAAGTTAAAGTAACAAGATCTCTCATTGCGCGAATTTATAAATGCTATTTTAGCGATTACTTTTCCATATTCAACTATGTTACAAAAGTTTATTAAGTTGGTGAGAAAACCATGATCTGAAAAGCGGATTCTCAACTAAATGGATTAGAAACAACTGATTCTCAACTAAATGGATTATTTCACTAAAATATCAGTAACGGAAAACAGCGGCGCTGAGAAGCGGTAAGCAAAGTAAGCGTTGCATGAAGGGCGCATTGTAGGGTGGAGCGCCAACGTAAGGTTGAAAGGGCGCATGTTTCAGATGTTTCCATAGCGTCGCATGGGGGGGGGCGCTAGCTTCTTCGCCGCCCCCCCCCCCCCCCGATGGAAACAAATATATAGACATACGATAGGTCTTTTTTTCTTGAAAGTCGTTTGGGATAAATCTTAATACTTGAGAAGTGGTCATTACGAAGATGATGGCTATGTCAAATAAAGGGTGTTCCAAAATGAATACATTTCATGGTACAACAAAATGAATACATTTCATGAATATTTTTCATGGTACAACCAAAATAGATATTTTTTATATGGTGTCATTATTAAACATTGAGGTTAAATTAAGCAAAACTACACAATTGAACAACGCGTAGAAATTGTAAAAACTCACTTCAAAAATGGTGAAAATTTTACGAAAACTGCTCGCAGATGCCGCACTTTTTTTGGGACCGTAATGCAACTTCTCGTAATACCGTGGTGAGCAATAAATTTGAGTCTACCGGTTATTTGAAAAATATTATAAATTTTCCAATTTTGGGACACCCTTTTTTTAAAGATCATATATATAACCCATCATTTTTTGCAATAAGGAAAGAGTTTTAAGTTTAGCAAGTGTCCTCTCATTTGCATAGCAATGTTCATTTGAACTAATCGGTGTGGGGAAGAATCTCACATCATCTAAATCAGAGTTCTAGTACACAAAATAGGAAAGGCCTCACAAGTTAGTCATGCAAAGTAAACGCAAATTCATTGTTTACCCATATCTTCAAAGACAAATCACTTCTGCTACTATCGTAAGTCTTCCTTTTTTTTACAAGTGTCACCCTCGAGCGCAATGCCGTAGTTAATTTGCTTAAAACTGTCAGGCGGTCGTAATAAATTGGCTACTCTGTGTATATCTCAATTTCAATCTGATCACACTAACCATCTCAACGTTTAACCATGACAAGTAATCGCCGCCATCTTAATAGTGATATGAAGGCTTTTATAATAGAGTGACCTTGGTAAGTATAACTGATATAAGGGGGTGTTTAATGGCCATACAAGCAAAACATTGGTCACCCTACTCCGGCTGATGGGAAATAATGCAGTAGGGAATATTACACCCTTGTGAATTTTTGCTTATTAAACTGCTCGTATTTTTACGAGGATAATTTTTGGATATGAAATTTTTACTGATATATTCAACTAACTTTTTAAAGTTCTATCCATGCGTATGTCGCAAATGATTTTTAGAATTTTGAAATTCTGACAATACTTTTATTGAAATGTAGCCTATAAAAATACTAATTGAAATAAATTTTCCAGGGACTTTTTAATTTCATTGTTTTCGTAATTTAACTGGTTTGATGTTGAAGTTAGTTCCTTAAATTCCTGAAAACAAATTTTACCTCAACGGCGGAGTGTCTTCTCTTCATTTGGCTTATTGGTAGTTGTCATTCTCCTTTATAGCTTGCATTTACTCCAAATCATGACGGTAATCGGCAAAAAGTAAACAGTTGTCACTTTAAAAGTTTGGCATACACCGCATTGAACATGAAATTTTTCAGGCAAACTGCGCAAGCATTGCTGGTCTAATATAAACTACGCCTAAATCGTCGCTGCACATTGCGGACAGGATGAGGCCTGCGGCTTGTGCCAAGTAATTTTGAATAATCCTTTGATTTCATGTTGGTATTGAAATATTTATTTACGTTTCTTAAATCTTATCAGCGTCCACCGTCCATTTTACACAAATTTATAAAATCTAAATTTAGCATCCTCCAGTGAAGAGAATGATAATTACAGTAGTCGTTCTGAAATTTTTAAATCATTTTAAATTATCTGTATAGCCTTATGGACCCCGGTCGAGTTACTTTTGTGAATGGTCCTCGACGTCGAGAGCATGATAGACGATAAATTCAATTCTGTTTATATTTTTTCCATCGCATTATCTATAGCCATTTGCTCCATTCTAATGCATGACATTTATGGTCTGTTGTTTTACTGTCTTTTGCCACATAAATCAGGTAAAGACGTAAAGAACAAACGCCCACAAACCGCTCTTGGTTTAATCATTTCTGCTTACGTGATAATTAAACGTCACATTAAAGTTGGTTGATTTAGAATACGCATTATGATAATGAAAAACAAACAACTTTTATTAAGCAACTATCCAGATGATGTATTTTCAAACTTCGCTTGGTCTGTTCATAACATGAAAAAACAATCCTTTAAGCAAAATTAATCAATCATATCTATTGATTTTGATTTTTATTATTCTTCATATGAATAGCATGAGTACAGTCATTGAGCTGGAAAGTTTATACTAAACCTCCTTCGACATTTTCAATTTACTTTGTAGCATGAGCGAGTTTATGCCCAAGAAACCTGGAATTTCAAGAAAGTCTACATTTGTCAAAGGGTGGAATGGAATCTAAACATTCTAGGGATTGCATTTGAGAGAGTAGGAAAGGAAAGTGACAGAGAGTCAGGACAGGTCGTCTTACGATGTCTGAGGGCTGAATCCATTTGCCGATTTGAAGGTGATCTAGGCCCGGAGAAGAGCTCTCGTGAAATTATGAGATGAAGTTCACTTCCTTTAAGCGCGATATCTTGCAGCATCAGTCTTATCATATTTAAGGCTCTTTGCGATAAGAATACAAACTTTGTTGAATTTGCAAACTTTAAGTTTGAACATATCAACTTGCTTTTAAGAAAATATATATTTCGTTTAATTCAAAAATCATTAATAAAGCCAGTTGAGAATGAGCAAACTATCATTACCAAAACGAACTTAAAAAGTTTAGTCTCCATAATGATTGGTCCAATTTTAATTTTTTTTTCAAATTTTTACTTATTATGGAGTCTACTATCTATATGATTTATATGCACATATATAGATCTAAGCCGCAAAAGTAACGGCTCTCATATATAATGGAGAATGTTGACCGTCGGAATGCTGACCACTTGTCAATACAAAAATTGATTGATTTTATGCGTACTATTAAGCTGTTTTGGCCCATTCTGCTGTGATTCGCCATTTTCAAGATATAGCATATTTCGAAAATTCGAATTTCGGCCGATATCTCGGGTTCCATAGAAATTTAGATTCGATATTCGTAATCAGCGATGAAAGACGCATTCATTTCATGTATCATATGCCCCGCATCTTAAAAAAGTGCGGACATACGGAAATATTGAATTCAGTAAAGAACTTAAAAAGTTCGTTGAAAATATTATTTGAGCGGGAAAATTCCATTCTTTGAGGGGCAAATTTTTTTTTTATCATCCAACATATTTGAATTTTATAAAATCAATTAGATAATTAATAGTCAAAAGGAAAAATGAAACATTAGGATGGTGCAAAAATTAATGGCCTATGTATAGTGACTACTTTAAAATGTAACAACTGGTATCAAACAACACTTGATTAATCAAAGTAACATACAGAAGAGTCTATAGACTTTTGTCAATAAATAGTAACATACAAGTATATTTATTACGTTGGCATAAAATTCTGGACTTCTGTAGGCGACGAAGTTGAAATAAGCAGTTTTCGCATCGTCGTGGTTTATAGGAATTTGTGGAGGTGCTTGAAAAAGTGGTAGTCAGTTGGCCAAAGATCAGGAGAGTATGCAAGATGATCAACAGTTTTGTTGCCAAGATCATTTAAATTCTTTTGGGTGACCATTGCGACGTGCGGCCGAACATTGTCGTGAAACAAGATGGGACCTTTCAGATTGAATAATGCTGGTCGTTGTTGTTGAAGTGTGGCTGGTGCATGTCGTCGATTTGTTGAACGTATGACCGAGCATTAATGGTTTCACCTGATTCAGGAAGCTGTGATGAATGAGTCCGATTGCTGACTACTAAACAGTAACCATAACATTCTTTTGGTGCAGTTTGGGATTCACTTATCTAACTTTTTCATCTTTCCAATTTGCTTCAAGTGAACGACTGTACTTTGGTATACCTTGAGTTCTATGGCAACTTCTCGTGTGGATTTACGCGGGTTGGATTCGATTAATGTATCAATTGGTTGTCGTAAACTTTCGATGGACGGCCGCGGCCATCCTCATTTTCATGAATTGTATTGCTGCCACGGAATTTTTCAAACCATCTGCGTGCTCTACGTTGAGATGTTGTTCCGTCACACCATGCTTTGGTGACATTTAGAGTTGCTTCAGCTGCATTATGGCCAAGCTTGAACTCATGCAATAAAATGTTGCATATCACTTATGTAGATTGCATTTGCAAAATTGATCTAATATTTCATAATGTAAGGCGTTTGAACAAGTTCTTAACATCAGCTTAAAGGGAAGAACTGCAGCTTTAAAATGATGTGTCACATGGCTATATTAGTAGAGAAATAATTTGCATACCGACTCACCTACATTTACAAATGCAATCTCCCATTAATTTTGCAACAACCTAATGTAATGGTATTCAAAATCTTTATCAAGATGCAGGAAGTTATAAAAGAAAATAATTATGAATGTTTTCTCTCAACTTTTTTTGTTCACAACGAAAAGGATCTGATAACCTATAGGGGAAAATATCTTCGCATTAAATGATGGGTACAGCTGCCATTTTTTGAGGGCAAGAGGAGGGCAATCCTATACTGCTACTCATCGAAGTGCGCCGTTTTTGCCCGACTTGTTATTGTATAACGATGATAACGAGTTGTTGCGTGTTTGGATGTATTGTATAACAATGGGATAAGTTCAGAGCCATGGCTGCCATGGGTCTCGATGCCCTCAAAAGATGGCGGATATTCAATGTTTATGTTTTGATATTTCTCCCTATTAAAAATGCACATAGAAATTTTTAACATCTCGTTATTCTGCACAACTACTTAGCGTCGTTTCATTTTAAAGTATGAGGACGTTCTTGCTATTTCCGTATCCGTCCATTTAGAGCTTATTTTAGCGTTGTAAAATATAAACAATGAAGGCAAATTGAAGTGTTGGTACTCTAATTTACATTTTAAGGTATTAATTTTACATTTTAATCATATGAATTTAAATACCACTCGCATAGTAAATAAAATTATTTATTGAAATGACATAAATAAGTATTTAGCGCAAATTTTTCAAAGGAACACACTGGTTTAAGGCATATAAATAAATGTACGAACGTGTCAAGATGGCAACTTTCATTCATTTCTCAATCAATAATAGATAGAATATTGCACGGTGTTCGGAAAGACTTCAAAGAATCTCTTAAAATGCGGTCAATAAACGACTGGCTTAAAATAATTTATAAATTTATGTGCTAGATAATGTTATTAAATATCATATATTAATTTAACACACTCTTTGATGGAACTTTTTATTTTTACGGATAAAAAAACAAGGCACTGGTTTAAATGCAATGTAATTAAGGCAGTTATATTGTGAAAACTTCTCATACATGATGAGTAAACCGCCTTCAAAAAAATGTGGGTTCATGCTATTACGATAGTAAAATATAATATCTGAAGATTTGATATTTATCTATTTGACATCATTCTAAAAATAAATACATTAAAACACTTTTAGCATTCTTTGATATTTTAAGGGGTAGGGCCCTTCGTTCCATCGTAACTTCGATGGTTGACAACCATCGATGCTTATTCAAAGACTGCGCTAGCAATACACTGATGGTTAAAATTATTATTAATAATATTAATATACATCATCTTCTATCTATATAAATAAGGATGTTTGTTTGTTTGTTTGTTTATTTCTTATACAAATCTACAGTTTTATTCCGTTCTTTGAAAAAATAATAATTATTGATAAAAATCGATATTCATGGTTATGGCAAGGCATATTAATGAGAAATATCTCATGACCAACAATGCAAGGCAAAGTTTGTGCAACAATAGTTATCAACAATGGTATCAACACGCAATTTACAAACACTCTGCACGGACTAACAATATATATCTCATGACTTATAATGCCAGGAAAAGTTTCTGCAACAATAGGTATTAAGTATGGTGTCAACACGCAATGGACAAACATCATGCAAGTTTCAACAATATGTATCTCATGAAAAACAATGCAAGGCAAAGTTTGTGCAATATAGAGAACTTTCAATTTGTAACAATGCATAGAATTCCTGTTATTCAGGCTTTTCTTAGAATTGAGACTTCTTAGTACTTAACAATTTCTTGAAAATCTTTAAAAATGATCAGTACCTGGAGATAATGGAGAGTTAACAGACTAATGAGAAAGAGTGGAAAGACGACAGAGGAAGCACTCCTTTAGCTCTGTGCTGTATTGAGGAAACGGTAAGCAGGTCAATAGAAGAATCGGCGATCGCTAGACTACAAAAAGAGATGAATGGTCAAGTTTTGATTCAAGACATCGAGAGAAGAAAGGGAATTGCAACAAATTATTTAGACTAGCAGCGGCATCCTTGCAGAGGTCCATCCATTGTGAGCCTTTAAAAAGATTTTTTTTCAAAATTTTATTAGGAATTTTTACTCTATTAATTCTAAGCGTTTTCATGTGTGTTATTTTTAAGATATTTTAAAATTTATTCAAAAAAAAAAGTCCGAGCCACGCCGGGAGTATCACCTAGCTTATTTGGTAGCACAGCAGGTCCAAACATTTCCTAAAAATATACGAGGGTTGGGGCATAAGTCATGGCAATTATTTTTTTTTCTCAGAGCTAAGGGATGGTATCATAAAATGTCATATGTCTCAAGGAAGCTGTGACTGCTAGTATGTTTCCACCACATTAGATGGCTCCGTGAGTTCCTGATGTTGCGCAGAGAGCAATGTTAGATCAGTTCTCAGTCAACCGCCGTGCAAGGTGGATGTAACCCGAGTTGAACAACGCTCGTATATCAAAACAGTCGTTCTCTATTTTGATTTCTGTTACTTATTCTGGAAAATGAAATCTGTAATCATGTTCCAGAATAAATTTTCCAGAAGCATGAAACGTATGAAACATTACAGGTTCATGATTCCAGAACATGAAACCTGTAATGTTGTCAACTATCTTAATAAACATGAGAAGCAAAGTGTTGGCGTGTTGTTAAATGTCCATTCCTTGTTCTTTCATCTGCATATTTCACATTTTCCACCCATGCTTGAATTCTCATAAAAAAAAAATAGTTGCCATGACTTATGCCCCAACCCTTGTATTTTGACTATATTCTATGGGAAAGTGCATATTTTGGAAACTGAAATGCTGACAGTGCGTTGACTGAATGCTCGTTTCCAAGAATTTTTGATAATGAGCATAAAGTGAAGATGCAATAACAGAACATTAATAAGGCAGCGTCTACTGATTAGGCATAGGAGTCACGCGTGTCTCCCTGAAGCTCCCTATGAAACGTCGAGACAACTGGCAAAAATTTAAGTGTCTGGAAAGGAAAGAGAAAGAACGAGTATTGGTCAGAAAAACTCTGCAACTAAAAGAGAAAAAGCTGTACGGGCGTTTGAAACATCTGAACAATGGCAGTTTTGAATAGAGCAACAGGGTATTAGAGCTTCTACGTCAAGGGCAAGAAAAACTTGAGTCTAAAGTATCTGGTGATGTAAGTCAAGAAGAGTTTAGATGCTCCGATATATCACCTGGACTACCGGTTTTTCGTATTTTTCGTAGTGTGGATAGTCCCTTTGCTCTGTGTTGTATTGGTTGAGTTATTATTTAATCATTTGGGAGTTATAATTTAATTTTTTGAGATCTATCTCTTTATCTACAAGTGTAATTAACTCGGGCAACGCCGGGTACCTCTGCTAGTTGGGTATATTATTTCAAATAAGGCTTGGTTTGTTGTATCTTGAGTCATTGAAAAAGGGAAACAAAAATCACTGCATGTATTACAGATAACACCCAGAGTATGAAAAAGTGTGTCGGCTTGTTCATTGGCAGTGAAAAACATTTAGGCTGGTTTGCTCTTAACATAAATTTAATAGTGTCAGATACTATTAAAATTGTTGAACCTTTTGCACTTATAGTTGATAGTTAGAAGTCTTGTGAAGTTTTTTCCACCAGAGCAATGCTGCAGCTGCTGCGCTTATAAAACAGCAAAAAGAAATAACACTTGAATGCTCAAAAGGTGCAGCTGCAAATGATGGAACATTAAAACTAATATAATCAGTAGAAAGTGATTAAGTAAAATGGTGCTGATTGGAAAACAAAGATCGTTCTGTGTGCTTGACTATCATGTAAACAACTCTGTGATTAAACTAATGACAAGAAACCACAACTTCACGATGATGATTTTTTGAGACACTTTGAACGTTTACCTTTCGTAGCACATGTCTCACATTAGCATATGTTCATTAGAATTCACAGAATAAACTTCTATCATTTTGACTTACCCTGTATAACTTATTATTTCTTACAATCGCTTTTCGTATGAGGGCCGCATTTCTCGCAGTGGGCATACACATTCTGTAAGCCAACTGATTATTACTAGGAAATGCCATTCGATGCATCTTAAACATCTCGCGAATTATTCTGAGGTTAGTTGACTGTCAATGCTCTATATACTGCTGGGAAATTCGTGCTAATATCTCGAGAGAAAGTTGACCCGTGTGATCTGCGAGCGAAGGCATTTCTTAAGAACTCTTTTCCTACTTACATCCTAAAGAAAACTTATCCAAATAATGGGATACGAGATAAGTTCTCGTGTAAAACAAGAACTTTCAGGAAACTAGTTGAAGGATTGGCGACCTGTTTCAAATCAGTTATTCTACGCTCAGAATTATTATTTCGTAAAACGACTCATTAAAGATTAAAAATTTAAGAATTAAAAGATATAAAAAATTAGGAAAAGGGAATTCGGGATATGTTAAAAAATTAATGTATAGGCAAACAAAAAGGAGGTATCATGGTCCCCTGCTGATAAATTGGCCCTCCCCAGCCCAATAAATCAACTATAGCTGTTAATGCCTTCTAGGAAGTGGGTAGAATATCCAATAAAGCAATAACTAGTTGCAAAATTTAAGGTAAAGATTTCACTTTCTGTTGATTCAACTGTCGGTAAAGCAGTACTTTCAACACATGATAATGACGAAAGCTTTTATTGCCGATTTTTTTTTTGTTTCAATTATTATAGGAATCTGTAAAAAAGTCTGTGACATTATATAACTGATAATGTTCCGTCTTTGACATATTGAAGGAAAATTCACGTTAGATTTTTTCCTTAGACCCTTTTATTGTTTTTTTGTAAAAAACCTAATGCTTTAAATTTCATTCGACTCCCTGTTATTGTTCGTAACATCGCTCCGGGGGCCATATTATATATTTGGTTTGTAATCAACATTTTGGTTTCGTCATTTTATTTGGTGGTGAATGCGGTCGTAGCCATATTTGGTTTCAACAGTAGCCGTGATCTTCGAAGTAGAGGCCATGCTTTCCATGGTGGAGGTAGTGTATGAGGGAGAAGCTGTCGTACCAGAGTAAGTCTTTAAATAGGCTCTTTGAGAGCGGATATACATACGTCCAGCAGCGACGAAGACGAGCTAAAGCAGGAAATTTTGGATAATGATTCCAAATCGGCAATTATCCTTAGCTGGTTGATTTGGTTTGGTTGGTTTAACGTCCCTTTCAACTACTATAGTCATATCAGGATGGCGTTATAGGGGCCGCAAATTTTTCCTCGCAAGGGTTCTTTAACGTCCTGCCGGCAAACGACTGCACGGGACCAACGGCTTCACTACCCTTCCGAAGGAAGTGCCTGATCTCAGGATTTCCCCCTGAAAAATCCTCGTCGTTCTCGGCCGAGATCGAACCGGCGTACTCGGGCGTCAGGAGATTATCCTTAACCTGAACAGAATACCTGAAAACATGAACACCAACTTCATCTTCTAAGCTGTTAGCAAAAGAAAACGATACACGGAATGAATAATGGGTAAAGAGCCAAAGGTGGCAAATAGTGATTGCGCCGGAGAAGAACGATATTACATTATTATAGAATAAATCATAAGATGTTCAGTGAGGGTTTTATTATACGCCAACCTCAGCTGTCCAAATTAATGATGAAAAATAGGAAAGAAAATTCCACAGCCTGGATTCGAACCAGGAACCTTAGGCGCAGACCGCCAACGCGTCAACCAATTGCGCCACTGCGGCCATGAAAGCTAACCGCTATTTACATGACCTCACTGAACATCTTAGGATTTATTCTTTAATGAATTTTACGCCTTAGGAAAGATAGTCCCGACCTGCGGACTAGGTAACTGCTCCAACCAAGCCCTAAGGTCATGTAAATAGCGGTTAGTTTTCATGGTCGCAGTGGCCAATTGGTTGGCGCGTTGGCGGTCTGAGCCAGAGATTCCTGGTTCGAATCCAGGCTGCGGAATTTTCTTTCCTATTTTTCATCATTACATTATTATGCCTGTGATTTCTGCACTTAAACAGAATAGTGCAAACCCGGAGTGTCCTTTTGCAAGAATTAAACTTAAATTATTTTGAATTGTTAATTTTTAGTTTTTTATAGCAGACAAAAGTATTATGTTTATTTTAGTTCAGAGAAAACTCGTCAAGTTTCATGATTAGATAATAGTAGACATTATTAATTACCGATGTCAGTGTTTTGACTATTGAATGTTGATTTTATTCTTGGTTTAAGTAACATTATTTTTCCATACTTTTAAAATGGTCCTCTATACTTGATCTCATCTAATCTATTTGGGCTGACCAAAAAAAAAAGATATAATTTTTTAAAAAATTTGAGCGCTTGATTTATTTCAAAAAATGTTACTTCATGCCAACAAAATGCCAAACTGTTTGCTCTATAGTATCTGATTTTAGGACAGTTTATACTTTATCACAAAGAAAAAGAAAAGCGGGGGCCACATTACTACCTTTTACTCTAATCTAATAGTATAAGAACCAGGAAATTGAAAATAATATACTGAAAAATTGTAATCATTGATTTAAATTTATAAATATTAAAAATAAATAAACACTATTTAAACTTATTTATTTAATGAACGTCTGAGCGAAACATAATATCATTAAACATGAAACGTTTTAAATATCCTTTTAGAAAGATGTCATCAAACATAATAAATCCTAATTAAAATAATTAAAAGAGAATAAAATTAGTTCTATTAGATAGTGAAGCGCTAGCTTGTTTTTTCTCTCAAAATAAGCAAAGAATTCCTGGTAAATTCTGTTATAATCATTAAATAACAAAAAAAATCCGAGGGCAGCAACCTTCACTGAACTTAAGTTTTAAGTCGAGAGGGGAGTTAGTGGTGGGAGTGATGCTCTCTCCCTACTGAGAAATGAAAATAAATGACACGTGAAGAAGAAGGATTAACCGTTCGAGTTAGCCAAGGAAATATCGGAAAGTATAAAAATCTATTTTCATGTTTATGGTGCCTGAAAATTTAATCCAGCCTTGGATTAAAAAAACATGGCGGAGTCTTTTGCAAAAGAGGTCCGATGTTCCGCTGCCAGTGAAGCAGAATTGATGGCGGTGTCTCTCCAGTCGGATCAGGTCATCAGTTCGATCCACCGGAGTTGGGCTTAAATCTAGTGGAAGGGAAAAAAAAAAGAATCTTCACAAATTGCTCCTCGTTAGAATGATTGCTACCTTACGATTAAGATGCATGCATGACATTTTTTTACTATTTAAATTAAAGTAAAACACAAAAAAAAATGAAAGAAGGAAAGAAAGAAAATGCAAAACGACAAAAAAATTGTTTTCCTTTTCGGAATTGTCTCCATTGGGAGAAACGATCGACTATCGCTTGTTGTTTAGTTCGAAAAACGAAAGATAATAAGCGTATTATATTTCAAATTTATTATGGAAAAGTTTCGTAAACTGCTTTTATTATTGTCAACGTCTGGATACGAACAATAGAAAAATTTTAATTACATATCAAAAATTGGTATTTTCAAAGACTTCAGGAAATGCGGATTTCAGTTTTTGTAATGAAAATAACTGAGATTAGGAATTAAAAGTTCTTTAGGACGGATTTCTTTTACTTTGTACTTGCATTGTAATTAACCCCTTACGGAGGGATTAAATATGTCCGTATTTAAAGCATTTATCTGTGTCTTACTTTCTTAAGTAAAATAATTTCCGTATGCGCATATTTTTCGTCGACATGTTTTTCTTTCATGAAAATTAATGAAAATAGGCCCGTATTTTATTTTCGGCTACAGTATTATCGACCTTGAACTGTATATTAACCCTTCCGTATGAGCTATAGACGTCGGCAGTGCTTAATAAAATATATATATTGAAATAATTAGATAAATAAGAGTTAACCACAAGAATTTTAAAAGCAACAACGACAACCCACAATAATACACTCACATTATTGGAAAATTTTTAAAATGCATTAAAATCGTCACTGCGTATTCCTCATGTTACCTAGCGTAACAAAGTACTAGAAACGTGCCTTAATAAATCTATTTAAAATAATATAAAATTTAAATCTACAACAGAAATAAAACAAACCATTTACATAAACTTACAAAAAAAACTTTTTAAAAAGGAACAACAAAATAATTACAAAATACTCTTTAAAATAGTTCAATACATGTGTCTGTTTTTATTTTCTCATATGCTGTCGAACTCGGTTATATTCCGTTATGGAAAGTTCTTTAATGAACAACGTAATTTTAACTCCCATATACAGGGTGCGTAAGGTATTTGAGGACAGATTCACGTCAAGAAAGAAAACAGGGATATAAGTCGAGATAATAACTTTATTATCGAAATATATCATGAGCATACACAAGAAACCTTCTTGTTATATGGCTATTCAATGAATCCCCCTTTCACCTTCTATAACAGCTTCAATGCGAAATCGAAACCGTCGACATGCGCGAATCAAATGGTCATGGTTCATATTGGTCATTACTCGAACAATGGCAGCTTTCAATTCATCTTTGGTATTATGGGGGTGTTAATTGACCTCTCTCTCCACAATCCATAAGTAGTAGTCCAACGGATTCAGGTCAGGGGAGTTAGGAGGCCAATGGTTAGGGGTTACGTGATCATGGAACTTGTCGGTCATCCATTCCTGTGTCATGCGAGACTTGTGTGCTCTTCGCATAACATACGAATGATATCTGATGTTTTCATGGACAACATTTCTGATTGTTCCTTCCGACACAAGGAGATCTTTGGCAAGTGACCTCATGGATTAAATGGGATTGTCATCGATGGACTGCTGCACTTGCTGAATAAATTCAGGTGTTCTGATGATGTCAGAGCGTGAGACATGCTTTTTACGCTTTGCTATTGGTTCAACATTGCCATCTTCGGTCTTTCCTCACTTTGTGGACGAATGATCTTGCGACCTCTAGAAATCGTGATGAAATAGTTTGGAATCATCCGTTTTCACCTATGATAAATCACGAATGGCTCAGATCCAAGTTAAAATCGACGACCTGGAGTGATATCTCTAAATCGCTGTGCTCTGCCTTTATTGCCACGATTACTGCATGTCTCTTCATTATTGGTGTTACTTGATGGTCCGCCATTTTGCATTCCGGAAACGGAAAGGACAAACGAAGGTGTGTCCTCAAATACCTTACGCACCCTGTATATATCAGACATGTTAGGTAGAGATTTCATACAGATAATGCACTATCAGCTGAACAGCCAGGTATCGATGATGTTTGACTGGGCTAGAATGCCTCTAGAATTCTGATTGGTAGTACGTAATTAGGTCTACTGGAACCCACGTATCTTGAGTGATGACGACATTATTGAACAATTACGAAATCACAGATTCATAGGCAATAAACGAAGATACCGATTTACTATCAAGTTTGAAGATATCCTTAGAAAATATCCGAGAGTTGAAGAAGTTTAATTTGTCAGAGGAATCAGACAGTTTTACAAAACTTCTATTCAGTAGAAGAATTCGTAAAAAAAAAAAAAATTCTTTTTTACCTAACCTAACCTAAACAGATGTTGATTAGGGACTTTATGCGTGATACCTCTTCATAAAGATAATACATTTACATATGAAAGTTTTTCAAAGAATAACATACATTATGTGACGATATACCTGCTATATTTATCTTCTAGAACCTTAATTATACATGTTATATAATCTAATTCTAGTATACCGTATAAATCTTGAATTTGACCCTAATGCGTAAATTTGCTTACAACATAAACTCTGTTATAACGTAAATTCAATTCTTTTCGGCCCTGACAATTAATTTATAACAGAGTTCAGCAACACCAAAGAGTTCCTTACAAGAGTTCCTTTTTGAAATTAAATTAACAGTATTCCTGCCATTTGTAGCTCTAAATCAGAACTAGAATGAAACTAAATTTATTAGGAGTAATAACGATATGGAAAGAAAGATTACGCGAAAAAAATTATAGTTTCAAATATCGCCTATAGCGGAAAAGATGGCGCTGTGAAGTGTAAAAAAAGTTACAATGAACAGACAAATAAGTGACAAAATTGAAACTATAGTAAACTATCACGCCTTATTCATTCCCAAATAATGCACGACAAGTAATGAATGTATAGGGTGTCAATAATTAAAGGACCCTATTGCAAACCTGTCTACAGGCGAAACCAGTCATCAGAAAAGTGTGAAATTTTATGGAGGAGATAACGAACGGATGGGAATTTGATTCTGCGAAAAAAAAAAATTAGTTACGAATTTCGCTACCAGAGGACGTTTTACATTGAATACCTGTAGTAAAAATGTAAATTTATGTGCCGTCACGCAGCAGCTGTTACCTACTGTATAACACCGAGGACCATTCGCGGAGATCCTGTGTTCAATGTGCTCACAATAACGGTAAGTTTACGAGATCGCCCGTTGTTAGTGAAATTCCACAGTAGCTGCTCTAGGGAAATTTTGGATTTTGAAGGGAATGCGAAAAGGTCCCATGAATGTGAAAAACCTTCGGAAAAAGATTACGAAATTTGAAGAAACAGGATCATTGTCAGTTCGTTCTGGCAGAGGAAGAAAACCCGTGTCTGCAGACGCATTAGAGGAGGTTTCGCTTCAGGTGGAAGAGGACACAATTGGAAATTCTCCTGGTAGCACTAGTGTCCGGCGTGTACACGGAGCTCTTCCACACAATGCACGGTGTGTAAAGGATGTTCTTAGACGACATTCACAAAAGAACCTGTCATCAGCCGTCACTTCCTTCTTTGTGGCCTGCCCGATCCCCAGATCACACTTCATGCAATTTTTGGCTTTGGAATATTTGAAACATCTGGTTAAGTCGTGACAATCCAAGAACTTTACCTCATCTTAAAGATAGCATTTCACGCCACGTGCGCAACATTTCGCCGCACACACTTCGATCAGCTGTGAAACATGCAATCTTGCGATTTCAGATGGTATCTGAAAATGAAGGCCATCACGTGGAAATGTTATGTTGTAATTTGTTATGTTTTACACATATTGAACTTGTTAAACTCTTGTACACGTGTGGCTAAATTTGCAATTAATTATTAAAACGCCTTCTGGTGGGGAAATTCGTAACTATTTATTTTCGCTGAAACAAATTCCCATCCCTTCATTACGTCCTCCACAAAATTTCACACTTTTCTGATGACTGGTTTCGCTTTAGGCTGCTCGGCATTAAGGTCCTTTAATTATGGACACTCTGAATGTTGAATTAAGCTGGTCCTCAAAACGTCTGTTGGAACTTTCACCATCTCTTTATGACGCGAATTATTGGTGCTCTTGTTACCTACTTAGTCGAGAATTTGCAATATGGATTTTTACCCGAGTTTTATGAAAATTCTCTGTTATGTAGATTACAACAGCGCCATTTTTTCAACCTTTGGGCGACGTTTGGAACAATAATTTTTTCGCGGAATCCTTCTTCGTACGTCATCATTAGTCCACCTAACAAAATTGTTGCCATTCCGGTTGTGAGATTGAGCTGCAGATGGCTTTGAGTACTGTCAGTTTAATGACAAACACCCTGTACATTCCAAATTTGCCCGTGTATAGTTCGAGCCATTGCAATAGCTTGTTAACTCCTGATGGCTTCATAAATCAGGATATTTTCAGGATTACAAATTTCTTTTATCATTAACTTAAAAAAAAAAAGTTGAACATCTACAAGAAAATTATAGCACACTTTAAATTTTGTTTTTGTCGCATCTTAAATCTTTTTTTTTCTTCCTCGTAGTCATAAAAAGATCTCTTTCATTACCATTCTGAACGTGAGAAAACTTCCGAAATGTTTGCCATTTTTGATAGACCGTGCCCTTCTTCAGCTGAAGAGAAATTTGCTCCTTTAAAATGCATGGAACGTAATGAGCTTCGCCGTGTATGTCCCTGATAGCGGGAAGAAGTGCCGGAAATAGACTAAGAACTTCGTATGTGTTTACGGAATACTTAATGAAGCTGACAATAAATGTTTTTTAGGAGATTCTGATATACAAACTGCCTCTTCGTTAAGAAAACCTGTAATTTTTTTTACCAAGGAGCTCGTCTTTCTAATCAAAGAAGCATGCACATTAGTATGAAATTTTATATCTTATATATTCGACTATATTTAATATTTATAAGCAATCTTCGCATCAAATTATGAGCACCCTAATGAATTTTCAAACGCATGTATCCCAATATTATTATAAATTTTTACTGTCTTTTTAGAGGACTTTTTAAACCTTGTTAGAAGCTAAATTTCTGATTAATATGTAGGAGGAATCTTTACCCATCACAATGGATTTTCTCTATAAATATTTTAGAATGGTGTCATCCAATAGAATTTCAAATTTTTTATAATCCTATTACGAGGGTCATGAATAAATTAAAATCCGAACGAGCAACCCTTAAAGAATAATATAAATGTAGTCGATAAAAAAGTACGAAATAAAGAGTGTTAATGATATGTGGAAGAAAACTTTCGGAAGTAAAAAGGGAAATAAAACCTGCAAAAGTATCCCCGAAATAATTTTCGAGAGAAATCGTACAGTCACTGATCAACTGATATAACATAGGTTTTGCTTATTTTATAACTCTCTGGTCTTTTGATCATTATCATTTACTCTCCTTACGTAAAAAGCATATGTACCTATTCGCGGAATGGTAATGTCTCATATTAATGCTAACACAATTTGAGTAGTACCACGTTTACCATGACGACTGGCGTGGTGCATACAGTCCGTGTTGCCAGATGTTCTGTCTCTAAAACTACGTACGAATTTTAGTCATAAATTATTCGGATTTGGTGTAGTTTGAAAAAATAACAATGGACAGAAAGGCGACCGCTCTGGCACGTGTTTTGACATGTCTGGGTATGAATTTTGCGCAGTTGTAACGCACGTGCGTCGTGTTGCGAGTAGTAACATGTTTGCACCTAGTGGCGATTATCAAAATACCTGATATTAAATAGTATTTTTGTTTGGAGCAAAGAGGCTGTATTAAACTTTGTTTCAAAATTGCCAAAACCGCAAAAAAGACTGTGAAGTTAGGGAGAACAGCTTTTGCAGATGATATCATGAGACATTCGTTACCTTCGATTCTAAAATAGTATCGAAAGTCATCCTCATCTCAAAACAACGAAATGGTCTGAAAAATCAAAGATTTGGTTCAATCAGACAGACGTTTAACAGTTCGAAAGAGAGCTGAAGAACTATCAAATCTCAAAAATTTCGTGCCACGAAATTTAGCCGAAGACCTGGGAAGAGGCATGTGGTAGCGAAGTTTATGCCAAAATTGCTCGCTGAAGACTAAGGAAACCAACAGCAAAGTGGCGTCAGATTTAGCAAAACTGGTATCTAACGACGAATCACTTCTGAAGAAAGTCATCACTGGGGTCAAATCTAAGTCTATGGATATGACCCTGAAACAATGGTCTATTAATCCGAATGGAAAACTCCGCTGTCATTACGTCCAAAAAATCTCCGTCCATTTCGTAGCAAAGGACATGGTATTTTTTTTTCGACTCTCAGGGCACTGTCTATCATGATTACGCTCCTCCGGGACAAACCATTAACAAGGCATACAAACTAGCGGTTATGAAGCGGTTGCGTGAACTAGTTCAAAAAGAATAACCCGCGAAAGAATGGGGCCAAAGTGTACCTTCTCTTTCCTCAAGTCTCGTCCAGTACTTTCTGGCCAAATAAGGAACAGCCAATTACAGCATCCTCCTTATTCATCGGACATGACTCCATTTGATTTTACGTAGAATACGTCTTAAGTTTCGATACTGGGATGCCATGCTTAAACCGTGAATGTCACGAAAAGTGTTGATCACGAAAACTTTAATAACATGAAAACCTTTAATGATAGAAAAATGAACATATTGCATTCGAGAGGGTATTAAACAAAGCATGTTTTAAACCTTGATTGACTTCGTGCTGACGTCATCGGCTGATGCAATCGCGGTGCAAAGTTAAATCGGAAAATGTGCTCTGTGACAGAATATTAATTTAGTCTAACTCCGGCTTCCTTTGTGCTAGCACGACGTTTTAGGTGTCATTTGTTTTATCTTTTTGCGGTTTATAAAATAACTTAAAAATTAAACCTCAATATTTAATATTGTCTAAGATATCTGCCTTCGAAGTGTGAAAATTTCGCAAAAATTACAGAATTTCCAAATTTATGCTTAATAAACGCCAGAAAAATTATAGAAACCGTCACAGGAAAACAGATCAAGAGATGGGAAATTTTGAAGACACGGATGTCCAAACTTGAGCGTCAATGAGCTCAGCAGGAACGCCTTAAAGTTGAGACGTCGCGCCGCCAAATTGATCTATAGCCCGATACGAATGGGCCAATAATCTTTTCAACATCGAGTGATAGAATTCAAGTCATGGAGGCCCATAATGCGATAACATTAACAGAATTTACATCAAATGTGATAAATGCGACTATTTGAGACACTGGATTCATATTTCGTTTTATATTCATAAACAATGAATTTGGATAATCGTGTAATGTTCGTGATAGATTTTGGTTAGAGAAGGACTTGAAGCACCCACGTAATAGTAACGTGATAATCTTTGCACCATCAGTTTCATCAGTCCAATGTGTATTCTTTGTTGAAGAAATTTAAAACTATTCAAAACAAGATGTTATAAGCAGGAGAGCAGGCGATGTTGCGATTTTCAGAAATATTAACTCTTAAAGCGAATGCGAACCTATACTGATAGACCGGTCAAACTACAGACGACTGATTGACGCTGTTATAGGTGATATTTGTATGATTAAAGTGTTGTACAATGGTGTAGTGAGATTTATACAATACAGTGTTTACATTTACCCTAATGTGTCGCTATCTGATATGGAAATGTTGTTCGATGCGATGATGAAATATTCACCAACAACTAGACCAATCAGTGACAACATGGAGGTGGATACTGATGTGCCACTTATGATAGTTGGCGACTTCAATGTAGATGCTACCTTAAATTTACACGCTCTTAGCGTTATGAAGAAACATTTCAATTTAGTTTACATAACCATCGAATCACCTACTACATTGGGTGGCAGTTTTATAGATTTGATGTTTGCGCGAAATATTGATTTTAGTCTGGTGCCTTTTGTATCATACTACTCTTTTCATAGATCAATGATTTGTAAGTTGAGAATGCCTTATAATTAAGGTTTGGTTAAAAATTTATGATACATTCAAGTATATTCATTGTTTGAACATTTTATGTCAAAAATTAAATTTCTTGAATTATGTTGTACAAAATTATTTCTTATTCGCCATGTGGCCACGAAACGTATTCTACGACCTAACTAGTGGCCGAGTCCCAACACAGCCCCGTACAATTTTTTAATTCGCTGAGATCAAGAAAATCTAAAGGGATGCCGACTGGATGATATCGATAGCATTGAAAGAAATTCGACAGCTGCATTGAAATCCATTCCAAAGATCGAATTTCCAAACAGATACCAGTAACGGTAAGTTAAGTGCATCATTTCTAATGGAACCTATTTCGAAAGAAATTAGTTTAGTGTCCGATTCGGTAACGCCTGTCATGGAAGAATAGGTGCTTTGGGAATTAAGGATATTTTCCTCTTTTGATCCTGACCCTTAACTGGAAATTGAATAGAATAACTCGCCTGTTATCTATATCAGACCGGAATCAGTATTTCGAAATTTATATTTATTTATATTTAAAAAAAAACCCACTTCGGTGGAGTATTATTTTAAGAAAAAACCCGATTAAAATCAGACATAAAACTGTAATAAAGCAACTAAAGTGTTCAATTTGTCATAAATAAAATAACATTTTAGTGATAGTCAAGCTTTGTGGCTATCAAATATACCATCGGATGTCGTTTTAAATGACGGCACGAGACATTACAAGAAGAAGAGTGGCAATTAAAGTTCTTTGCAAAATTATAAAGCCAGACCGTACCACAATTGAATGGAATTATATAGAAAATGTCGAGACATAAAGATTGAACCAGAATGGGATCATTTCAGTTTTGCCGTAACGAGTGGCACGATAATTGCTTCCACCACAAAGCCAGACATGAACAAAAGAAGAAAACACGTTGCTCGAGGTAGTCCCACAAATTCTCTATTAGGTTCAGATCTGGGGATTTGGCGTGTCAGTCTTCGTGCTGTACGGTCTGATCATGCTCATCGTCCTTCACAGATGTACGCTGCAATTATCGTCTTGATAGTTGACATCGCCCAGGTCACAGACATCCTTGACGTGATCCACAAGAGGCACCAGTCTACGCAGGTTTACCCTGGTGCTATTTTCAACGAGAGGTCCCTGTTCACTATACTGAAAACTTACCCACAGCATCGTAGAGCCACCACTCGCCTGCATCATACCTTGAATACCATCCGGGTGAAAGGCTTTATTGCTTCTTCTATGCACACGATGTCAAGCGTCATTCGAATAAAGCAAAGCTTTGATCCATCCGACCAAATCACGGGTTTCCAATCGTCTACAGTCCAGATTTGATATCGCTTACGCCACTGTACACGAAATTTCACAAATTGGTTTATGCGGACCATTATTGATTTTCTGCAGCCGTTCTTGCCTGGTTTGAAAGAGGTTGCCCGTGACCAGGCGCGATATTCGTCTTTGGTCCCGATCAGTAAGCACCGACTTCCGATCACAGTTTCGGATGACTGTGCTCTCTGATACTCCGGTTAAGGTAGCTACTTCTTGCACGGGATGTCCTTTTGCCCACCGGAATGGGGATCCGTGAGGTACATGTTCGTGTACTTCCCTTGTAAGATACGTCTAGCTTACGACTCATTTTTCGCAGACAAATTCGACACGAATAACACAAACTGCTGTTACCAATGCTCGTACGTTGCTTAGCTATGCAATCGTACTGTCTCGCAATGAAATGTGCTCATGCGCATTCATTTGTATATTCTATTTTTCATAGAAGATCGTAGAAGTCTCAAAGTGACTAATTTTTTAAACCAGGTGTGCTTCTGTTTTTAGGATCACTTTTGTTACTTTAATATTTGGAATCCTTTGCTGTGGTTTATCTTCAGATTTAATCTATCAGGTCTAAGGAGCTCAAGATTTACAAACTTTATTAGAAAGGATATTTCATTGAATAAATTACCCTCAGATTCGGTAAACTTAAATTTTTGAAATATTTCTTTAGGGCAGTGTTAAAAGGAACGGAATTACTAAGAACATCTTTCAAGGCATTTTATAATTGGTTTTCATCTCGTATCAATATAGCCTGAAACCGACGATGATTGTCTGTGATATTTGAAAGTGAAAATTGTTTAGCGATTATTATTACCTAATGAACTAGACGTTCTTTTAGTTTCGATGGTTATTTCTTATTATTTCTTCATAGCCTTTTACTGTGATCAGCAATAGAATAAGGTGTACGTGTCAGTTTGTAAAAGGGGCGACCTCCAGCTATGAAGAATAATAATAAGAATAATTAATGTAATTGAGCGTGGCGCCTAATTAACTGTAAAATACCTATTACAAATTAACGATTTATAATCACTTGCAGCCAACCAAAGTTTACTTGCTCTTAAGCATTTACCACCGGTCGGTTTGAAAAGTAAAGTCATTTTTCTTTCATATTATAAGAAATCCAGATATAATGTCGACGATAATTGATCATCATGGCTAAATCAGTTTAAAATATTCCCGGATGTAAATTATGGTCTATGTGTTGGACCAGCTTTCTCTAAATAAACATTTTGGATAAAATGCAAAAATCTTCTCGATTAACACCATTTTCAATTTCCTGTTTTTTTAAGCTTTTTAAATATAGGGTGAGGCAAAAGTCTGTAAATAGAGCGCACAATACGAAAACTATTTTGTGGAGGTTAGTGAAATTAATAATATTATAACTATGCACGTGTAGGGGCTACTTTGTAGTGATATTTTCAAGTTTATGCAAGAAAGTGTTCAAGAATTTTGGAAACTTATCCCCTAAAGTATGACAGATAGGGGCATAGTGTCAAGTGAAAAGTTGTAGAGCACCTTTCAATTAATTTAAATCTAACGTTAAAATCATTGCTTTATTGGGGGTAAATTAAAGAAAAAACCAACTTCATTTGCAGAGAAGCCCATCGTTGGTGCGAACCAAACCACTAAATTGACAATGCGAAGGAGACATGAATGATAGCCAGGCTGTGATTAGTAATAATCCCTATCCTGCTTAGTAATAATATTTTTAATTTTATTCACCTACACCAAATAGTTTTCGAGTCATACGCTCTATTACAAGACTTTTGCTTCAATTATATATACGATATATTTTTTTGCTTCAAACCGAAAAGAATGGCATGTAAATGATGAGCGTAAACGTGCAAAAGCGGGAGAGCTGCAATTTTATCCATGTAGAGTTCTATTTCAGAAGTTCGGAATACATGAAATTCTAGCGCGTAAGCTATTAATGAGTTCAGATTATGCACTGTCGGAGATGTTCACCCTTATCAGCAGTTAGCCTATTCGTTTTCACCAGCTACACATCTTTCATTTCTACACATCTGTTGTATTCTAGATGTACAATTTGCAGCATTCAAAAAGTTATCACATTTGCCATCTCCATTAAATTGTTGGTATCTTCCGTATCGTAGTTGATTCTATTGAAACTTGCTGGATAAGTCAATAACTTATTTTTCGATCTTATGATCCAAACTGGTTGGAAGTGTTGATTCGATTCTAGAATGTTAATTTTTCTGTTTCAATGAAACTAAAAATGATTATAATCTGCCGAACAATCGATTTGCTCTGACTTTAAAAAATCGATCAGATTTAATTTACGTTGGCTCTGGTTCGAATCTAGATCGCGGACTTTTTCTTTTGCTTTTCAGTCTTTAATGTGTTTACGTTACGAATTCATGTAATGTTTAACTGTGCGGATATAAAGCACACTTATTGCTGTGAGTTATCGTGGAAAAGATAAATTGTCATGTTATTTTCATAGATTCATTCGCTCCAGCTTAAATGTTTTCTGGCCAAATGGCAGGCAGAAGTTGTTTGACGGGTAATACGTGCTGTGTCTTGGAAAGGAAGTGTTTTGATTCAGCATTCATAAAATATTTTACTTTTAAAATCAGCAGAAAAATACTCTCATAATCAGTTAAACGTTGTCGAAATATCTCATAAACCATTGTCCCATAATCACATTATTAAAATCTTTCTTCATTTCTTCTCTCAACCTTCTCGTATTGGGTAGTTCCCAACAACTGTCTTCTTTGAAGTAAAACTATGTTGTCGTTCATAACATACATCTAATTTACAAATAGGATAGTTTAAATTACAAATCGTGAAATTATCTAAGTTGAATTTGCATCAAGTCTAAAGGTCTTCCAAATTCTCTCCCAAAAATGTTCTGGCGAATACATCTGCTACCATCTCGTTCACAGGAAATAATTTTCGTTTAAAAATGTTGCTGTCGGATATGCCGATGTTGCATGTCAATGGATTTTTATGTGAATAATACACAAGCTTCTTTATCGATTTCTGTGAGCTTTCGCTGTCATTCAAAAACTGCAGTTTATCTAAGCCTATTCCAGGAAAAAGATGGAACAGGCTTAGGTAGTTGGCCTCATTACTTGCTAATGCAGGTACATTCTGCTTTCTGGCGACAATCATACAGGTAGAATGCAATTCAGCCGCATTATCGGCGTTTAGGAACGATACTCCAGTTAGATGTATTAATGCTTCGCAGAGACAGCAAAACATTAAAATAGTTCCCAGTGTTCAGCTTTGGATTATAACATAGCTGTACGAACTTGATCTGTAGAGCTACTAGCTTATAGCATTCAAATTAAGGAATAATATTTAAGTATAATTTATAATTCTCGTAGCAATTTATGTATTTATTTATTTACGGTTTACACTATTTTTCCATATAGAGAGAATGATAAAACATACGTAACAAAAGAATTGTTGAAAATAAAATAACAATCAGTGCACAAGTAAGTAAAGCTTAGCTTAGTTAAATTCCAGTTAAAGTCTCTAACACAAAAGAACAAGCGAAATATGGTAACGCCGGATACTTATTTCGAAGGCTATGCCTTCATTCTCAACAGCAAAATTGAGACTAAGCATAAAATTTTTCTAACAATGTATATTATGGAATTAAAAGGGAGGATCAGGATAAATGGATAGAATTATTCTTATGGTTGAACTCAACAGAAGAAGCCATTCAGAGATGACGTACAAGAGCACAGTTTAGAATACCAAAAAAAGAACACAAGAGAAAATCCGAAAAACTGGAACATGAAAACTAATAATTAGGACCTTTACAAGAATGACTGTACAAAAATAAAAATTTACACTACAGTTAAATAGAAATCCTGCAAAGCAAAAGAATTTCATTCTTATTATCTGAAAAGCAGATGGAATCAATAATTAATATATAGTCGGGCGATTATAGGAAGACACCTGGCGTCAAAATTTCCATAGCCATGAATCACTTGATCCTATAGGAAATCTCACAAAAGCATTTATTTTTTAACAAACACTAAGGAAGAAAAGTTTATCATTAAATAAGATTGGCTGTGTCGAGCAAGTGGCTACGTTAGATCTTCAATAAATGAGAGTGGCCATGTGTCTATCTATAATCGCCCGACTATAGCTTAGTTTTCTGTAATATTAATCGTTTTCACTTCGTACAACATGTTAAAGTTAGCCTTTTTTATGTAAACTAAACTTTTATATTTCTACTTATGTTGTTTTAAATTTTTTAATATAAAGCAATAAAAATGCGTCAGCCGTTTATTAAAAACCATTTTTATTGCTTTATACTAGACTTGTGTTATTTATCTGTTTGTTTATCTCTGTAACGATACGAGACCATTTATAATGTTAAATTTCTTAATCGAAAATTATTATTTTTTATAGTAAAAGTATTCTTTATAGGTTTATCAAATATTACTTTAAAAATAAGAATGTGAATATTCTTTATTTCTCTAGTAGTTTTCATAATGAAAATGTACTAATATAAACGGAAAATTAATTAGATGAAGCTGCAAAAGTAGCATAGAAGTAGAATCTTACTTAAGAGATAAAGAATGATTAACGGTCCACTAATATTCTTAAAATTATGAACCATGCAACTCCTTTCGTCCGATGGTAATTAAAAATTCATCGAGATAATTCTCCGATATCTTATAATTTCCACGTATCTAAGAAAAAAACCTTGCTGCTCATAAATATGGCCAATAAATTTAACTCGTAAAAACCGAGCTTGCCTTTGAACAGGAACAAAACAGGGACAAAACTGGAACAAAAGGAATTGCAAATTTCATAATATAATTTTTCAATACTGGAATATGAACGAGGTGGTGGATTAACTTATTTATGATTTTCCATATGCGAAAAGAATTATCACGAGAAAAGGACAGGAAAGGTATTATTATTATTATTATTATTATTATTATTATTATTATTATTATTAT
>JAHWFO010070218.1:1568388-1650708 GCA_023313115.1 Rhysida immarginata | reverse complement strand
ATTTCCACGCAAAAATGAGAAAATGGATTTTCTTGAATTACAGCGCCATCTACCAAAAATAAAAAAAATGTTTCAGACAAAATGTACGTAGTTTTTTATGTAGGACCTGAATCTGCAATAAAAAATAGGGGTTCCCATTTGAAATTTTAAAGTTGCCCCCCGCCCCACCCCCAGGGGCCGGGGGGGGGTGGGCTAATTTTAGCACCAGCAGATGCCCCCTCGAAAATAATCAACTTTGGATTCTACGCATTTTTTCGTGTGAAGCTTATTTTTCGAGTTATTCTGCTTTGTCAACTTAAAATTTACACCCTGTATACCCTATCTTTAATAATACATCCAGTTCTGTGCTTAATATCTTGAGTGGATTTACAATTTATTTACAGTTCTCTAAATCAAGTTAATTCCTGCTAGAATATAGGTAAATGGAAGCTAATTCTTTGAAAGAAAAATTTTTCGAAAGTGCGCTTTCTTAACGCTGTAAATTTTGCAAGTATGAAATTTGAACTTTATTAAGAAATTTGTGGGATTTAACTTTATCTCATCTTTCCGGTTGCAGGCTTTTAGCGAAAGAAAAATAAAAAATAGAATAGAGGAAAAGTGAGGAGGAGCGGTGCCTCGAATGTATTCTATGAAAAATCGATGATCACCGTTAATGTTTCATTAGTCTGTACACGAAGATTGGCTGCATTTTGTCTGGCACAAATTCTCCAACATTTTCTGCTTCGAATACAGTTTTCCATTTTATATTTATATCGCATTAATTATATGAATTAATTCTTAAGAATGCTTTTTTGATCCTTTTCCTTTAAGTTGGGATTATTTTTTTATATAAAAATAGGATAATAAAAATTAAATATCTCCAGTTCTACGAATCACTTATGATTATAAATATAGGCATTCATAAACTTAAAAACCATTCCATTAATATAAATTTAAATTATTAAGCAGGTACTGTAAAACAATAATTAAAAAAATGCACTTTTATACCTTCATCTACTGAACCTGTAAGTGAGCACGAAGTATATTATCAGAGCGAACCAAAAATTGTTGGACAGTAGACTATAACACAAACTGCTTCAAGTGTATAAAAATAATTAGTAACTAATTAATTTTGCAGTGATACAATTTTTTCTCGTATTACCAATATCTCCATCAACCTAACTTCGTTTGAAAATGATGGACATAACTATGGGCATTGGTAAGGCATTGGGAGTCTTTGAAATGTCAGAGTTCAGCAATACAAGAACGCAAATATTTATAGCCAGTCAAAGAGAAGGAATAAAAATTTCATAAAATATAGCCTCCAGAGACTGACCTCTCAAGAAAGAATTTTTTAAATGTCACTCAGGATTTCTAAAACAAGATTTTTATGAACTATCTAGGATGCTTAGAATTTGAGTGAGATGAATATTTGAATATGGAAGACAAAGAAAAATATGTAAAAAGTAAGCAAACATGCAATTATGCGTTGCTTAGCCTCCGAACAACATGGGATGGCATTTACATCTCAACAGCATCGGGAATGAAAAATAGCAATCGATGAGGCAAAATCCCCAGTCGGTTGCCCTACAGATTTCTTGCATTAGCGAATGCATTGCTGCCAGTCATGAAATCATGTGAAGTTTTCACATAAAACTTGTTATTGGATAAATTTTTTAATATTTCAAAGGTTTTAAGATCAGATGAGGTGCTTCATTCTCGTTCTCAGCAGTGTGAATGGGGGCGTTGTCGTTATGGGACATAGGCCGTTCGTCAGGGAAAGCATTGACTTAGAAGCAAAATGAAAAGTATAATGTAATAATTACAGGGTTAAAAGTGATTATAGATTTTGCGAGGAAGGATATACATAATACAATATCGGATATAGTTTTAACAGAGGAAAATTCGATATTTCAATTTTTTTGCAGGTAATGGTCTTACAGCTTCAAACTCGCATAACGTTCCAGGATACACAGTCTGCGACAAAAGCTTGAGTTCGCTTATTTTTTCTAATGTATTTAAAAATGGTTAGTATTATAAATACCAAATTAATAATTTAATTTATAATATATAAATATATCCTACAAAATAAACAGAGTTGTAAACATAAATCAAAATTTATTGACAAATAATAACAAACAGAACGCGACAAAGCTTTCTGATCACCGCTTAAAAACCCCCCATTAATCCGTTTTACATATTTTCCATGCTTAAATTTGAATAATCTGTATAATACTTAATCAGGAATATATAATAGATCATCCTGAAAGTTTTGACAGAATAGGAGAAGTGTCAGATTTCAACTCCCAAATCTGAAAGTAAATCCATCGGGCAAATTTCACAAATTATTGGACGCACTTTATGTGCTGTTAAGGCAGCTGTTAAAAATCCCGATCCAAAATCATGCAGAAAACTCTATCCGGAAAGCATCGTGGGAGGTCAGCAAGGTTGCTGTTATGAGCAGCATCTAACTCTCAGAGTAAAGCCCGCCAACTTGGCACAGATGCAGGCTTATCAACAAGTGTGCATACTGTTCAGAAGTTCCGAAAGTCTATTCCAATTATGCTGAGTAAAAAAAAAAAAAAATGAAAAGCAAATTTAAACCAACACCATAAAGATGTCAGACTGGAATTTGCATACAACATATGAGTTAGAGCACTGATTGGAGAAAAATCAACTTCTCAGATGCGAAAAAATTTAATCTGGGTAATCCAGAAGGGTTTTTCGTGACTTAAGAAAGAATGAGCAACTGATATCACGAAGGGATGCTTTATTAAGAGACGATTGGATTCAGAAAAAATGTAAATTACAATTTATTACTGGACGACACATTTCAGAGGACACAAGAACCTTTCTAATGTGTTTCCAAGAATTGGACTCAAACGGCAGGCAGGGAATGTGAATTACAAAAAAATTTTTGGACTGGTTTGATCAGAAGAAAATTCGATTTTTTAAATAACCAGCGCTTTCCCCTGATCTTAACTTACAGAAAATCTGTGGGATATCTTGTGTAAGCAAATGGAAAATAATATACACGATCAACGAATTGAAGACTGCAATTGTTCAAGCATGGAATGAAATTCTCCAGTCTACAATTATTTCATTATACGTATAAATCTATGCCGAATCTCATATTTGATGTTATAACCAACAAGGGTTGCTACATATGCAATTAAACTGTGCTGCATGATTTATTTTTGGGTAGTGAATTTTTGTCACACACTGTTTGTTATTTTAATAAAATTTGATTTAGTTTGCAAATCTGTTTCAAACTTTATTTTTTAGTGTACTCATACATTATAAAATTACATTATTAATTTGGTATTTTTAAAACTAACCATTTTTAAGTAAAGTAGAAAAAAAATCAGTGAACTTTTATCGTGGACTGTAGGGTCTAACTAGTACGCTAAGCGATGCATATTTGTACATCAAATAAGTTAAATAAAGAAAACAAAAACTTGTAAATCAAAGTAAAATAAGGATTATTTAAAATATGTCATTGAAATTTTAGAGAAACATTCAATATATACTCACTATTTACGCAAGACACATTATAAATATTGACGTACGAGTTAAAGTATTCTTGGATTTTTAACTCTATAAAATATTGCATAAACGCATGTCATAGTTTTGTACTGTCAGCAAGCCATGTGTTTCTACTTTTTTCCTTCCAACACCAAAATTAGCTTTAATGTAGATAAATGCATCTCCAAGAGAATCTGCTTTCATTTCTCTATAATTTAGAGTCTTAAAAAGCTCCAGGCGAAGGAGAGAAATAATTGTAATAATTTATCCTTCCCCCTCTTTGGTAATTTAGTTTTTTTCAAGGAACTGTTTCTATCAACATTGTGCAGAACTCTTTAAAACTTTCAAAGAACAGTTACAAAGTCCTTCAATTGGAGAGTTGAACTGCAGCAAATATTTTACTGTCTAAGTTTGCATTAAATGTTGACTTATTATTATTTTACAAATCAAACAAATTCTAGCAGTATATTTTGTGGACAAACCTGTTATTTTAAGCGGAAATCAATTAAGATGACACTGATAATGTAATCTGTTCCTTAATGAATAATTAATTCTAAAAATTCCTTAGAGTTTTAATTTTAAGTTAAAAGGTGAGATGTGGCAGCTATCGTGATCAATATGGTAATCATTATTTGAACAAGAATAAACGCTTAGTAATATTTAAGTGCGGTTGCTGCAGTTTATTCTTTACTGCTTATTAGGTTTGATTATGTTTTTCTACCTGGATGAAACACGCTAGATAAATTTAATGCCAAAGAATAACTTAGCATAAATAACTAATTTATTTTATACATTACTTTCTTCTTATTTTCCAAATATGGTGAATTGTTATATTTGTGCATACCATAAAATATTTGTTTTCATTGTTATTTTAAAATTTCATGAATTTTTCACTTTAATTCTCATCGGTTGTAGCAAATACCGCGAAAACCTTAAATTATATTAGATGGAACCTTTTATTTCCTCAGGTACCATTATTTAATTTAAAAAACTAAATTCTATCCAATATCAATTGATGATAGGTCATTCAAGCTCAAAAATATTATTGATTTTGATTTACATACTTTGATTTTCAAGAGAATCAAAATTTCACAAACATTACTCCAAAAGAAAAACCATTTCTTCAAAAGCCAGTTCTTCACCACCAGTTTTTTTTTAACATTTCTCTTCCTACCAATCAGTATTCACTACCAGTCTTTCTACAAGTTTTCACCACGAATTCTTCACCAAAAGTTGGTTATTATCACTAATTCTCTTTGAACTTTGTGACTTCTGGACTCTATTAGGTCTATATTTGTTTATGTTATTTAATTTTAAACATTTCCAATATTAAGGAGATTTTTCCTTAAAAGATGTCCAGTAAGCATAACGGATTTCATTGCCAATTCTAATTATTTTTCGTTACTGTATGTGACAATATACAATAACTTAAATTTAGATAATTGACTTATAAATTCTCTTTTGTGTAATTTTTTCTATGTAATTTTGTATATCTCGATTTTTTTCGAACTTTTTAATTGCGGTTTTCTTTCCCGATATGTAGCAAGAATTTTTTTAATTTATACGTTGCTACAAACAATATTTTCAAGTCAAAAGAAAAACAAATCCAAAAAATGATTGCTTTAAAATTTATTCTTATTTCATATCATAAAAATTATGAGTTAGGCAAAATTTTAATAAATGTAAATAAAGCCAATATTTTCTATTATTTGATGAAGTAATATTGTCTATTAATTTGATGAAGTAAAAGATAAATTTTGTTGGTGCATAATATCCGTTTCAAGGTTGGTTTATTCAGGTTCCTCTTCCTTTGAACGGCTTTCCTTTCGTAATATTCTGTCTGGATATTTTAATGAAAGCAGGAATGGAAAATAAGATGAGGAGGAGAATAATTTTATTCTTCCTTAAGTTATTTTTTTTCTAATTTTGTAATAAGTAATTGGACCCAATAATTTGAACTGGAATTCTTTGACTTTACTCCCTCTCTTTTTCCTTAATTATCGTTAAATTAATTCAGCACTATCATATTAACATTTATTAAAATTTCCCATGGATATTGTTTCTTTCCCAAATTAGAGTTTCCCAATATGTGTCCCTAGGAGAGTCGTTGTCAGGAAATGGAAAGTTTTCCTATTCTAATTTCGCCAGCTTCTTTTTTGCGCAAATGTTCTCTTAATTTTTAAATAATTGTATTATTTTTTCTATAAATTTTCTTTTATTAAGAAGTTTAATTTATATCACATTAGTTTTATTTTATTTTGCAATGAAGCTAGGCAATGTATGTAGCTACCTTTTTTAAATTGATTTACACGTTTTTTGCGTTCATAAATGCGAGTCAGACCTTAAAATTTTACTCCCCAGAGGATATAACTCCAAAAAATATGCAATCTTGTATGAAGTTATTTTTTTTACATATTGTTCATTTGGTTTAAAAATTATTCTTGACCCTTATATCTTCATAAAAAAGTTTCGTTTTCTAATTTGTTTTTCTGTTGGTGGAAAATGTCATTATCTTATTCTTTTATTTTCAACTTCTTGGCTCTTTTTTTTTTTAATTTTTTCGTCATATGTTTTCTCTTCACTGAATCTTATCTGCTTAATTGTTTCAATTTGTATTTTCTGCCGTTCTGGCTATTCCATGACTAATGAGACTGTTTTTCTTTTATGTTTTTCTACTATTATCATGTTTCTAATGATATTACAAGGCTGTCTAATTCTTTTATTTTCGTGTTTAGAAAGACGAACTAAATGTTCTACAATAAAGGATTATTTAAAATTTAGAGCCAATTAGAGTTATCGTGGTTGCTTACGAAATATTTCAGATAAAGCTTTATCGACAATAATTTCCAGAACGAGATTCATGATTGAATTAAAAAAATATGGGAACTATATTGCTGGGAATGATAGAATGAAAATAATCGCTTGAGATTCCAAGTATTGCAATATTTTATGTTCACGCTCTACATTAGAGACTCAAGGGACCTAAAAATTTTTCCGTTATATCAAGGTTGAGCACGCCTTATATCTAGGTGTACGGGACCAGGAAAAATTTCCGTTAAGGTATGGACAGGTTTCCGTTATAGACAAGTTTCACCGTATTTTTATTGTTTAATTTGACAAACGATAATCTATATTCAAAACGTCATCTGTTTTCAAGGTCTAACCACAAGGAGAATTAATTTGCACTGGCGATTTCGTAATATATTTTATTTTCAACCGTGTCTTTATCATTATTTTTAAACAGTCGAGTCACGTAAACATCATCACCTGATAACATACGGAATAACTATCATGTGCGGCTCGGACAGCGGTTAAACGGGCTGGGAGAGATTCCATGAGGTTATGGAAAGTGTTCACAAGAATATTGAGCATTGCTGATTGCAGTTCGGTTGACAGCCGTTGGAGGGTGCGAGGTGGAGTACCCATGGAGCGAATAATCTGATCCATGTAATCCATAGATGGTCGATTGGGTCCGGGGAATTCGGGGCCCGGCAAATATAGTAAAGTCTTCCTCGTGCTCTTCAAACCATTTACTACAATTTCAGCTGTATGGGATGTCGCATTGTCGTGCTGGAAGGTGCCATCATGCCCAGGAAATATAGTGTGCACGTACGTGTGTATATGGTCAGCAAGGATCGATACATGCTTAAATCGCTTCATATTATCATCGACAATGATGAGTGCACCCAGGAAATGACAAGAAAACATTTCCCAAACCATAACGCTGCCTCCGCCAGCTTGTTGCCGTTCGTAAATGGTTGAAGGGTGTTTGTTTTTTGACGTTTCTCGCCGTACGCGTCAAGATCCATCCGTCCGATGGAGAAAAAAAACGTGATTCATCTGAAAAGGCAAGCTTTTGGCAATAAATGGATGTCCATTGTCGGCACTGCCGTGCAAATACCAGCCTCTTCCACCGATCCACAGTCGTTAGCATATGTGTTGTCTCCAGCCTCTGGAGCCCCTTACGCAGCAACCTTCGCTGAACTGTCGTTCTGGAGACACAAGCGGTAACCCGCTAATTCTTTTAGGCAGTAAATTGCTCCACTGTAGCAAGTAGATTCGTCCGAACGCACTGCCGCAGCCGTCGTTTCCCTTTTTCACCACAATTTCCACGTCTCTTATTTTCTGTAGTGCCACTTTGCCATGCGCGGTATACTTTTACAATAGCAGCACGCGAACAGTTCGCAAACTCCGAAGTTTCTGAAATGCTGCCACTTTTGGGCCGAAGCCAATTAGCATTCCTTTTTGTACGTCTGAAAAATCGCGCTGTTTTTGCATTGTGAAAATTGAAGTGTTTTTCGAACTCACTCGAGGCCAACGAGAGACAGGCCAGGGCACTCAAAAGTCACATGATCATCGGGACGAAAAAATACTGATTGTTAAAATCCAAGATGGAGACAATGAAGGATGAATTGTTGGTCGGACCCCCGATGTTCATGTGACTTTTGAGTAGTAACTACTTTTGAGTGCCCTGGCCTGTCTCTCGTTGGCCTCGAATCTACTAAATACACGTCATTTATTGCCTCATTTATTTAGTGCCTCTGAGATTGTTTATTTAAGGCTGACTTCACAAATAGGTGGTCACATTTATGTGATTCGACTGCTTATTTACTAAGTAAGTTCACGTTCGGAAATCGTACCGCAATGTTTTTCTCTTCCACCTTTCTCTCTTCCTTTCAAATTTTATTCACTTTTTCATGGCATGGTCTATCACTCTGCAGATGCGTAAGAATGTCATTATTTCCTTCCTTTGATCGGCAGGACAGGTGGCCGAGAGGGGTAGAGCGTAGGCTTTCTAGTTCTCAAATCCGCCTGGTCGTGGGTTCGAATCCCTCCGTGGGCATGGATGTTTGTGTATGTCTCGGGCTGCGTACAGATATAACTTGTGTAAAAGGCGCAAAATGACTTTAGTAGTCGACGCCAAAATTTCTAATAAACCAACCAACCTTCCTTTGATCGTTTTCTCAACTGTTATTTTCTTTTTAAAATATTCTCGGACCTGTCCAAGGAATGTTCATTGTGTTTCTATAGCGCGATATATAAACGCATTAATCTCTTTTTTTCATTAAATACTAGGCCTTATCAATTCGTTGTAAATTTTGGAAACGTAATGATAAATAATTTGGCACAGAAGCAACGTTAAAATTATTTTGTACTCTTCGTAATTTGACCATCGTCATCATTATCAGAATTTATTTTCATAATTTCAAATGAAATTTTTTTGAATAATGTTTTTCGGAAAACTCAATATGTTTTTTCAGTTTTCATCGTTAAATTTAAAGAAACCTTACTTCAGAAATGAGTATTTTTCGTTTAATTTTCTTGCTTTCTTCAGCTGCTCGTTATTTCCTATACATAGCGTTCGTTCAGATTCTTTTGTGTTCGAAAATGTTTTCACTGGTTTCTATTTAGATAAGCCTGAGGGAAATTCTCCCATGTCTCATTTCAATGGATGTATTCAACAAAGACGTGAAAGCAAAAGATGAAAGTAACCAAAGAAAAATTTAAAAATCAAAGAACAAGAACCTTTTAATCGAAATGTGTGACGGTCACCTTGAAGGTTTGACCGGAAATCGTCTCCTCTAGCTTAGATCTTGCGATTGGTGTAGAAGTGCTGATTACTTTAAGCCAACAATGAAACTGTCGCTTTTATCCTTGTCGGATGCCTTTAGATGCCAGGGACCATTTCCCCTAAAGCAAAGATTCAAACTCATTAGTCTAGTCCGGTGTGACAAAAGGACTACTACCATTGCTTGCAGTCAATATGTAACTACCGTGTCGTGCCAAGAGCTCATGATCCGCTGAAGGACATCAGCCAAATTGAGTAGCGTCTTCCCAGCTTTATTGCTATCGTAATTGTTAACGGATCATTTGTGACTTAAGTATCCATGTTATTGCCTTGACAATAAAATACGTCTCTCAAAATTATTCATGGGGAATTGCTATATAAGCAAAACTTACTTCAAGTAACATTATCGTTTAAAACTTTAATATAAATTGCTTCCATAAAACTTATTTTATTTATCAAGACACGCTGTCATGTATATTATCTAAAAAGTAATAAATGGACCTGATTTTTACGAGCTTTAATTTAAAGCCATTTGCGCATCTTTTGCTTTGAGACTTAACTCTTGTCAGTTTTCTATGACGAAGTAACTATGAAGGAATACACATAAATCCATAATATTTGTTGTAGAGCATTTACTATAAAAAAACAGAATTAGACGCCTTACGCATGAAATGAATTTGTTTTCATTCCAGATATGCAAGGAAAACCTAAACAAATCATTCAAAACCTTTTCCCCGGATAATTTCAAATATTTCTCGTGTTACCTTAATAAGGTGGGTATATCGACTCCAGATGGCCGTAGATCCATTAATTCAAGAGTTTGATAACTTGAGTTGATATAAACGAACTGCTTATATAATTCGATTCCTAACAGAATCTGACACTCAGGTTTCATGAGTCATGTTTTGACGTAACATCTTTTGGAAAGTACATGATTAGTCAAAATCCTAAAACTAATTGTAGAAACCATTTATTCAGTAAACCATTTACTTAATATATGCAAGATGATTTCCAGGACGGTCTCAACTTACACACCATCATGTTTGATATAGAAAAACCAAGGGGCGTTTAAAGCCGGGACACGTATTTCTCGAAGAATAGATGTTACCACAGTCCGTATTTATTCCTTGCATTCATTGAAAAGTATTAACATATTTTGAAATAACCTGGTATAATGAGATCGAATATCAGCATGGAATAATTGTTGGAAAAACCTTCGTGTGTGACTTCAAGAAGAAACACATAGCATTTGTTTTAATATTCAATATTTATTCTACATCTTTGATATTTACATACGAGGGGCGGGGTCGTAAGTCATGGCAACTGTTATTTTTTTTCTCAAAGGAAAGGGATCGTGTCACAGAGTGTCATATGGCTCAAGGAAGACGTGTATTCGTTGTATGTTTCCATAACACCAGATGACTCTGTGATTTCCTATTGTTGCACAGAGGTCATTGTTAAAACAGTTCTTAGTCAATTGCCGTGCAAGACCACATAAAGCAGAGTGTGTAGGGCGTATAAGGTTACTGCGGCGCAGGGGAAATGAAGAATTGGAGTATCCACTTTTTTCTCCGGATCTTTTTCCATGTGATGTTGACCTCATACGGAAGGTAAAGGAATCATTATGTGGTAGACGGTTTGGCAACACGAATGAACATTGCAAATGCTGTACAACAGGAGCTAATCAGATTCACACATGATGAGGGAAATGGTGAAGCAGAGGGTATTCGGTGCCTCCCACATCTTTGAGGCCTTTAGAACAGGTATGTGTGGTGTAATAATTCTGGAACATGAAACCTGTGATATTATCTCAACTACTATAATAAACATGAGGAGCAAAATGTATGTGTGTTGTTAAATGTCCGTATATTTCTTCCATTCCTTGTACTTTCATCTATGTATTTCACATATTCCACTCACGCTCGAATTCTCACAAAAAATAGTTGTATTTCATAATTCCACTCCCCCGTAATATGTTGAGGCATTCTTTGATAATGCAATGACACTTCTCCACATGATCTCTATATTCTTAAACTGTTTTAACTCATCTTGGATTTAGGGCCTGCAGGCCCAGACAATAAAACTCTGGACTGGCCCGTCTGAGCCACTATTTAGCAGCCGTCGCGAGGGAGTCACTATTTTTCAAATCTGTTCTGCGAAGATGGTCCTTCAGTTTACTAAAGAGTCAGTAATCTGCGAATGCCAGATCATGATGTAAGGCGAATATTGCGATGTTTCATCAACTAGTTTTGTGATATTCGACCTCGGTTTTGATGAAGTGTGGCCGAGAGTTTTCTTACAAGGGAAAAATTTCTTCGGAAAGAGGATGAGATCGAATACGACTCAATCAATCTTTAAGTTTCTTTAGGGTCATCACATATGCGTCAGAATTAATGGTTTTCCCCGTGGTATGATGTCTTTCTGATTCGAAAAGGATTGTCATCATGAATATTCCAGCCGAGTACATATAACCATTCATTTGATTGTCTCTTCGTCTGAGATTCAAAATGGTGCCGCTATATTTCATCTCCAACATTCTCGTACACTGGCAAATGTTCCCTGCACGGAGTTTCGACTTCCTTGTACGCATCTGTCAACATCCTTAGAAACCTTTCGAAACAACTTTTTTCGATCCAAAACATATTCTTAGTCTTCTAATTACAAGGAATTAGTTTAAGGAATTTGTTGTCACGCATGAATTTACAGGGTGGACATAAAGTCTTTACTTGATAAAGAAAATTCATAAAAAATGATAGGTATATAAATACGGTTTTTTGTATCATGATCTCCATCTCAAAAAGTTTTTAAATGCTGATATGATAGGAGTCCAAGCAATGTAGATGGCCCTAACATCGGTCATATTGAAAATGGCGTGTATGAGAGAGAAAGCTCAATGCGTTTTGAGTACCAATCATGGGTAATTTATTGGGCTGGCAAATAAGTTCATTCGATTTTTGGATTGAAACGAAACTCACTTCACTGAAACGTAAGATAAATTGTAAATTTAAATCAAATATATTTTGTCCACTTTTATCAGTGACCTCTTGCCATCTTTCTGCCACGTTCATAAAACGCCTGGGATTAAACCTCTTCATCTTTAAAGGTTTTCCCATTCACAGAGTTCTGAATAAATGATAATCTGAAGGGGCCAGATAAGATGAGTGCGGAGGATGAGGCAAAACATCCCAGCCAAGACTATGCAGTTTTTTTCGAGTTATTTAAGATGTATGCGGTCTGGCGTTGTCATGTTGGAATACAACACCCTTACAATTAGCCAATCCTGGACGCTTTGTGCAATGGTTTTCTGAGCTTGTGTGGGATATATTTTACAGTGTAGAAATCTCTCGCACCGGTTAGGATGGATTTGCTTCGATCATGGCCTTAATTTCACTTGAATGAATCTTAAGACGATCAGAGCGGGGTGGTGCATCATTGATGTCAAAATCTCCAGAACGAAATTTGCCATACAACTTTTGCCATACACGCTCTGTTAAGGCATAATCTCCATTGACACTGCATATTTTTCTATGAGCATCTGCAGCTTGTTTGCTTTTTTTTAAATAATATAGCAAAATGTGACTTAATGCAATTTATTTCCTTCCATATACACAGATATATAGCACGTTTAATACCGCTACTAGCCAAATCCAACCTCGTAGATACATAATGTAAAACATGTACTTTCAAATATGCATTCGTTTTGCATACTATCACTGAGCATGGGATAACTAATTTACATGAAACTTGCACTTAAGCAGAAACCGAATGAACTTATTTGCCAACCAATATCTACAAGACGGTGCCCTGCCACATTGAGCATTATCAGTTTGTGACTTCCTCGATTCAACGTTTCCCAACCAATGGTTTGGAAAAGATGATCCTCCCTTAGATTTTTTCCTCTGTGTATATGTTAAGGATAAAGTGTTTGCTACACCAGTTCCCGATGTGAACACATTAAAGGCAAGAATAACGGATATCGACGATAACAGAATATATGATGGCGAATACACGGCAAGAAATTGAATATCGCTTAGTTGCTCTCAGAGCTACGAAAGGTGCATATGTTGAAGTGTAATAACGAAGTGAAGAAAAACTTTTTGAGGTGAAGATAATAATAGAAAAATCCTTATGTATTTATCGAACATATTTTTTATATTAATTTTCTTAATCAGGTAAATGTTCACCTTGTAAATTACCATATTAAAATAGACTGCCACTTATATAGTTTTACGTTCTTGTAGTTAAGAAATTCTGTTACTCAAAGCCGACTGTCTGGTAAAATTGGTAATTTTCATTGCTTACCTTGATTAAAAAAAATTTAATACCGCTTTTATATTTACTTTGCATTTCTTGGCACTGCACACCAAATCTCAACATTCACAATGAATCCCAAAGTTTCCGATTTATTTTTGGTGGGGAAAGAAAACCCAATCATTAAATCATGCTGCGGAATTAATGTTGGTAAGAGATTCCGTGTTGGGGATCTTCCAAAGATCTTAACGAATGGAATCCGTATTGTTCTTGGCGAGATTACTTGAAAATCTCCCCTCTTAGTGAAAATGGCGGGCCGAGTGATGGGTGAGAATGGTAAGCCGCATCTCAATCACTGGGATCCCTCGCCCATGTACAAAACGGTCGCTTTCGAATGGCAAACATGGCAAAATCTCCGTTCGGATTTCGGTGTAATTGAAAAAGAGATAACTTGCTGGAGGTGTATTAGAAAACAGCAAAATAAACATACGGTTTGTTTGAACCTCCTCCTCCATGTAGCTGGGGAAGAAAGACAATGGCAGGGGGATATAAATTTCACTTAGGGATAATGATTCTCATTGAGAAAGCCTTCTGTCCCACGAGAATGAGACCACGAGGTTTTCCAGTTAATCCTATAACGAAATATATAGCTTCCCACTCTGTCGATATCGTTTAGTTTTAATTCGATCAGAATAGAAAAAAACAACTTTTAATGCATCGACTAAAAAGATTTTCTGGTGTTTTATTTTTATAATATTTATTATCATCAAAATGCATTTAAATCTTAACAAAAAATAACGCGATAGTAGAAAGCATTTACGATTAATTTCGTTATTCTAAATTGAGATGACATTGATGCAGTAATTGTGTTTACATTCCTGGAGACGTGCTTTCTCTAAAATTTATTTTCTCCGTTCTGTATTTTAACAGAATTCAAGCTCACATAAATTGGGTTATCTCTGAAAGTGGGCTCAGCTGTTAAAATAATCAATATGTCTGTCCTTTGAGGATAACTTGCAGAGTACAGCCAAGAAATTTAATTCATTCGGAAAGCAAACCAGTTTATCGAGAAAGCTTAATGCATTTTCCTCCATAAATTTAATTATTCCTTTAGAATTAAAAAAAGCCTTCAGAAAATCGAATATTATCCCAGCCTACATTAACGGGATACATTCCAAAAATCGTTAGCTGTCGTATTAAGTACAACGCCTGCTGAAGCTTTAGAAATGAATGGAAATTCAAATGAAACTTTGTTATGCATTAAACTTATAAAGCATTTTTAAAATTTAATTTAATTAATTTAACTGCACTCTCTTTCGCAGTTCTGTCTTTTGACTTTAGCTTCGTAGAGATTTCCACCTGCTCTAAACCACCACTCTCCAACTTAGAAAATATGGAAAAAGAACTTGCAATTGCAATCACCCTTTCGTGCTCAAAATAATAAAGCTTCAATAATTTAACTCGATGGCGCTGCTTATCAAGATCTGCAACACTCAACCCTTTGAGTACGTGAGATTCCGCCAGCCATTACGCGCTCCGCACATTGCTCCCTTATCTGGCAGCGAATCGACATGCATTGATTTGTCATCGTAAAAGATCAGATTAGATGCGGACGTTTCCACCAGACTATTCTCGTTTAAATCTTCCTATTCCCCAGTGAACCCCGCCGAATGAATCCCTAAAGAATTCGGGTCACATGAATCGGGCAAAAATAGACCGAACTGAAATTGAAGAGAAACCAAACGGATCAAGAAGAGAATTATTTTCTCTCTGTAAACAAATTGACCACATAAATTCGATCCAAGTGTTACCTATCCACATTCACTATTGTAATCAAACGCGCAGTGTAGATAAAGCTAGCGAACTAGGACGGACAGTTAGCATGTGGAAACTCTCCAAATGGTGACATACTCGTTTCATACTGGGTTAAAAGTAATGTGAGTTATCTTTTAGTGCTCGATTTCAAACGAGATATAAAAGATTCAGGACACTTTAACAAAATTTCTTCTTTTGAAGAGAAAAGAAAATGATGCTGATTGCAAATTTACTTAATAAAAATCTGATATTCCACGAATTAAACGTTTTTGTTTTATTGCCTTTTTTCTACACAATATACTGAGTAAATAAAAGAACAAGCCCTCCTATATGCAAGTAAACAGTTTTCTTAAGTTTGTTCATTTTAATAATATATTCCAATCTTCGTCCGGTAATAGTATTAACAAGGGAAAACTGAACACGAGCAGCACATCTTGAAGCACGTAAACCTATTCGAAACAGCAGCAGATCTGCATCATTAATCGAACCAACAAATAATTTACTCAGACAATTCTTAATATTGTTTACGTCCTGTAAATACGAGTACGCTCAGATCCAAGAGTCCTCCCCATTATAAAGATTAATTTTAAAAAAATTAATGAATTTGCTATGAAGAATTTGAAGTTATTAAAGTAAATATCAAACCAAATTGGCGCATAATCTAACAGTTTACAAATTTGAGTATTAACCAATTTCAAAAAACAATTGGGTTCCTACAGAAGATAGATAATAGTAGGCAACCACAAAAGTTCTTGCCGTTTTTAATTCCAGAAAACAAACTGATGTACACAAAAAGTAGCGTATCGCTAGTCCCCAAAGTATTCCCCATTGACTTCTAGCACCTTCTGCCAACTTGTCTCCAGTTGATCAATACCCAGGCTGTAAAACTTGCCGGTCTTGAACTCAAAGAAGTCAGTGAGTACCTTTCGCAGGTCTATATTTTCCACTTGGTGTAGGATTTTCCACGAAGATGGTTGTCCAGAGAATAGAAAAGGTGAGTAAGATGGATCCGTTGGAGCAAGATTTGGTGAGTAAGGTGGATGGCAAAGTTTCCCAGCCAAGCCGCTCTATGGTTTTCCTGGCCGCCCGCGCCACATGCTGGCCAGGCATTGTCATGAAGGAAGAGTACCCCTTTGCGATTCACCAATGCTGGTTCCTTCGGCTGCAATGCCTGTTGCATACGTTCCAACTGCTGGGAGTACAGGTCCCCAGTGATAGTTTGGCCAGTTGAAAGCAGCTCGTAGTGAACCATTTGGCGTCTAGTCCACCAGACACACTAGAATACCGGGTTCATCAGAAATGGCAAATTCTCCCGACCTGAATTTCTGGAACCAATGCCTTGCGGTGCGTTCATTCACGGCATCATCCCCAAACGCAAGCCACATTCGGCGATTTGATGCCGCTGTTTACAAGCCACCATGAAGTCATAAAGCAAACAACACCTAACCATCTCCTTCGATACCTCCATTTGTCTTCACTTCTGCACGAGATGTGATTGATGTGAATGGCCAACAGCCCTGTATTTATACAGGCTAACCTTCCTGCTCCCTCCTGATAGATTTTGGACCACACAGTACACTCATTTGCATATCTTCTATCACTGCCTTTTATGGCAACATAAAAACGGCAAGAACTTTTGTGGTTACCTAGTAGCTTAATATCACCCATTCTTCTACATAATTGCAAGAGAAGATATTGTATATGTAAATTGAATTTACCACTCTTATGGCAGATTATGCCAAAACTCTTAATTTGTTCTTAGCAATTATGATATCGTTGCAATAGAAATATTAGTTTTGTTGGAATGACTAATATTTGATTTGGATAAATTCAGACTAAAACTATTATCATTTAGCTAGTTAAATACGAAATGCGATCAAAAAATTCCGGAACTGTTTCAACTAAAGAGAGAGTGCTTTATTTAAATACATTTGCACAGTGTCCCCTTCAAAATAGTCCCCTTGCGAAACCATACAACGAGTCCTGAGTTCCTGCTACTTCAGGAATGTTGAAACATGTCAAGCACCTTTTGATATTCGCACTGGATCTGCTCAATCGTATCAAAAGGCGACCTTTCAACAGGATCTTCATTTTCGAAAAGAGGGCAAAGTCTACAGGAGCCAAAAATAGGGAGTAGAGTGTGGAAGTAGGGCGTGGAAGCGAAATTATGTTTCCAGCAAAAAAAACGTGTTAGAAAAGCTCGGTGAGAAGGTGCATTGTCGTGGTGGAGCATCAGTTTTTTTCACGCCATAGATCTACTTGCTTTCGCCGAATATCCTCCGTCAGATTGCTCGTTGCTCGAATTTGCTCGTTCGCAAATTTAATGTCCACGGTAAATTCGCAGACGACCTCATACACGTGGCCACAATAGCAGTATTCTCTCAGGCCTCAATACGCATAAAACAAAATCATTTGAAAAGCTGATTTATGAATGTTAAAGCTGTAATTCCCCATTCTTTGTCCCCATTCTCACCTATGGTCATGAGGCTTGGGTAATGACCGAAAGAGTGCGATCGCGGGTACAAGCGGCCGAAATGAGATTCCTGAGAGGTGTGGCAGGTGTTACCCTACTAGATAGAGTGTACAGCAGCACAATAAGGGAATCTTTAGGTGTTGAGCCGCTACTTCTCCGCATTGACAGATCTCAGTTGCGCTGGTATGGCCACGTGATACGGATGCCACAATCTAGTCTTCCTAGGCAGTTGTTATTTTCCAAGCCGGTGGGTAAGAGACCAAGGGGTCGGCCTAGAACCAAGTGGCTAGACTACATGGAGAATCTGGGTTCGAGTCGCTTGGATATTACCAGGGAGGACATGTGCCTGATGGCGGAAGATCGCGATCGCTGGAGATCCTCCATAGGGCTGCTGCCCCCGCGACCCTAACGGATAAGCGGGTTTGAAAAGTAAGTAAGTAAAGCTGTAATTTACTGTTTTTGTGGACTTGTGCTGCCATTTGTTGGCGTAATGCGCAACCAGTCCCGAAACTTTTTGATCGTACCGCGTACTTATCTATGCAAATCTGTAAATTAAACCCTTATTATAAAAGTTTTTAAAATGAATTCAAGCGATGGACAGTAAAATAACGAATATTTTTACTGCAGTATCTTCGACTGGAGACTCTTTGAAAACGTGATGAGAGTAGCAATCTGCCTAGTTCAGGACGTCCAAACAGTGAGAATTGAATCAACCTACGTTGAGCAGAGTATGATAATCTATTTTTAAGGCGCAATGTGCATATTTATTTTTTTCATTTTATTCATTGTAATCCAATACATCCATCCAGGCCTGTATGGTCTGTAAGGCCGACGAGTTGAGTCCCTGGATGAACCTGGATTAACGACTGCTGTATGATGGTCACAGCAGCCGGAGGGGGGGGGGAGGTGAAGATTGTGAGCCACTGATGGTCGCCTGTCCAGTGACTAGCCGTGCCTGATGTTGCTTAACTTCACAGAAATTGTTTCAGTGAAAGCTCAAAGCCCGCCAGCCCACGGCCTCCCCCATATGATACACATATATCTGTATCTGTAGCCAAATGACAAATTGCTGGCTATCCAGCTTTCGGTGATTCAGTCGCATAGTTTTAATTAAAATTTCATTAAATCGAAGGGAAGAGATATAACGAATAAACAATTCCATTGGAACACTTTAATGTGTTGCGATATCGTACAATATGTCTAGTTTTGAGGACGTAGCGTCCATCAACTAAAAGTGTGTTCGAAATGGCTCCCATGAGTTTCCAGGAGAGTCTGAAAGGTAGGATAGTATGCTGCATGGCTGTACGAAACAACTGATAGGATGCTTTATAGCTCGTCTTGATATGCTTCTCTTCAGATCGAACGTTTGCCTTATATAAGCTTATCTTGCCTTTTAGGTAGCCCCGATGAACCATGCAACTAATGTGACTCAAAATCTGGATATTGTTTCTACCGAGCGTGATACTTTACATAAATAGTTTCCTGTCTGGGGTGAGTTATGTAGGGAAAGTTTAATTTTAACCATCCTTTGTTATGAAACGGCAGTCGTGCGACTTATGTTTCTTGTCGGAGATGCTCAATAAACTCATGCGTCTTTTGGGTTATTGTAGATTTAAATTATTTTTATAATGCTAATTTTGGAGAATAGCTTTACCATAATGTCGTTCCAAATTCCACGACTATATTTTCAAAAGAAATCTACGTATTAAGAGGAGTAACTATAATGTATAGAAATAACTTAGATCTATTGTCAGGTATTTATTTTCCAGGACGGAACTGAATGAACAAATCTTAGAACAGAAGCACTAAAACGAGATTGTAAATAAACTGACTTTAATTTAGCTAATAAAGTAATTTCCAAATTAACAGAAATAAATAAATTGTAATTGTAAAATTGAATAAGGTCAATAAACTGAATTAATATAATAGTTTCAAATACATTAATCTAAACACAATTATGCAGGTGATATACAGGTGATATTATTGAATAACGATTGATTATATCTACAACCTCATGACAAAAATCCTGCAATATTCGATTTTGTGCGCGCGCTTCTACATTTAAGCGATAGTTATAAAATATATGTTATGGTTACGACTTTGAAACTATATTGAATGGATTCTACACCTATTGTTACATTGGAAAAAATAAGCAGGATAAACAAACATTTTATTTCTTACAAACTTAGAAAAAGTGAAAAAGCAGGTGTGTGACAAAAGTCCTGCAACACTGCAATTGATAATGATTTTACGCAATAATAATACTAATTCTTATCATTAAACAACTTTTTAAAGTATTACTTACCCCACAAATGATAATGGGATCACCTTGTTTGCATAGAAAGTTTTTTATGACTAATTGGACACTGATTTTCACCATGGCTAAGACATGCCTGCCAGTGTCGAGCAAGGTTAGAAAATTAATTATTGAAAAACGTTACCAAACGTTCGGCATCTCGAATTGTGATATAGCAAAGTTTGTCGGTATTCATCGTTCAACTATTGAAAAAGTATTAACACTTACGAAGAAACTAGGAAAAGTGATGTGAGAGTGCGCCCGGGTCGTCCTAGAAAGACAACAAAAGCCCAAAACAATGCAATAAGGAGCATTGTGAAAACCGCTAGAACGAGGATTGCTGCCATGATAACTCAAGAATGGTCCAGCATCATTAAAGTAAATGTGTCCGAAAGATTGACAAGACGACGTCTCGCAGAAATGAAGTATGGCTTTCGAGTTGCAAAGAAGAAACCACTCCTTACGGCTAAAATGAAGGGAAAAAAAGAATGGATTGGTATTACAAATATCGCAAATGGAATGTTGAACAATGGCGATGAGTAATTTTCAATGATGAAACCAGAGTTTGCTTGTTTCAGATGGAAGAAGAAAGTTCTCCGTAAAAAGGGGGAAGAATTGCTACCAAACTGCATTTCCAAGACCGTGAAATTTTCCCCTGGACTCATGTTATAAGGAACGCTGACAGCTGCAGGACTAGGAAGCTTGACTATTGTCGACAAAAGTGTAACTTAATCAGTTTACATCAACGTTAAGGATGAACATCTCTTGCCTACTGCTGATTATTACTTTCCTGAAGACATGGAAATTGAAGTTTTGGATTGGCCGAAACTCTCCAGACCTAAATCTCATCGAAAGGATGTGGGATATAATAAAGAAAAAAATTAGGCCAACCTTCCCAAAGTCCATCGACGAAATGAAATCCAAAACGTTTCGTGCTTGTTCAAAAATTTCTGAACATGAATGACAGGCACTTGTGGACGCACTTGTGGTCTAAGCGAATCGAAGCGGTACTTAAAGCAAAGGGTGGTTCTACTCATTATTAATTGCAGAGTTGCAGGATTTTTGTCACAAGATGGACGTGTTGCAGAACTTTTGTCACACACCTGCTTTTTCATTTCTTCTAAGTTTGTAAGAAATAAAATGTTTATTTTTCCTGCTTATTTTTTTTTCTATGTAACAATAGTCATAGAATCCATTCAATATAGTTTCAAAGTTGTAACCCTAACATATATTTTGATAATGATCGCTTAAATGTAGAAGCGCGTGCACAAAATCGAATGTTGCAGGATTTTTGTCATGAGGTTGTAGTTTTAAACGCCAGATATGCAGCAAAATAAACTTTAAAGTCCATCACTTGGTCCTTTCCATAGTCTGGTCAAGAAACTCCAACTAACAAGGGAACCCTACATAGCCTAACCGCTTTAACAATGGAATCCTTGTATGGCTATGTATGCTGAAATTTTTTCGTTTTCGCGGTTTGTTTTGAAAGAAACACAATTTCGCACTCTCTTATTTTGCAAGCATCTATAGTAGCTTCAGATGAGTAACATGTTTCAATTTAGTGGAAATCTGTGACATACATGTTCGAGGGATTCCCTTGTAAGTGTCCTTACAACTAAATGAAGATATATCATTATCAATACTAGGAAACAGAATATATCCAAAAGAAACTTCTTAAGATCGAAAGGTAATCTTAATCCAATAGCGTATTTCACGTAGAAAATAGAATTTCTAAACGAATTCATCTTCATAAAGTTGCTACACAGAACATATAATAAACTCTCGATATGCAATACGGTTGGATTGATTTAAAATTTTAGTGTCTATAGCATTTAATCAAAGTTCCAAAATGTCGAGTTTAAATTCATTTTATCTTGAAGGGAAAACAGCAGAATAATCCCTCGTAAGATTTCAGTCAAAATTACTATCACTCCATAAACTTGGAAGGAAGTTTTCTTGACACAGGAAAAATTATTTACAGTCCGGATAACCGTCCATGACCGTTAATAAAATATCCTTCTAACCACTGCGGAAAGATGCCTCGGATTCTTTTTTTAAATTCCATTCTGTAATACCTTTTTAATCTTTATATAACTCGCTCCAGTATTCTGCTTCGAGCTGAGATATTAAAACGAAACACGATGGCTCAATTATTCGGAAGGATCGGGAAGATTATTGAGTTCTCACGAAAAATAACAGGCTAAAATTCACGTTCCTTTCGTACATTTTTAGATGCTGAGTTTATCAATAATTCCACTTTCCCCGGTTTGAATATGCGCCTTCTTCTTCACAATGCAGTACGTTTATCGTAGAAGAAGCGGTCGAATCACTTTTCCGCCTTCTATTGCTCGTTCCATCCAATTCGTTTCGAATCCGGACTCTGTCTAATTCTATCTCTCCCGCCCCCCGCCTTGGGTTCGAACCCGGACTTCCCGTCATGTGTTTCCTGATGAATTTGTTGCGTCATCTTGCGCCACTGCAGAGCTCTTAAGCATGGAAAATTTGCGTTCTCCAAAGACGCCGGAAAAATGGGTGTAACATCTATATTTTATACATATGATATATGTAGGTTAAAATTTTTATTTGAACCTAGTAAACAATACGCTCAAAGATAAATTATTATTATTAAAAAAAAAAACTACTTCGAAATGAAAAATATTTCTATATACTCTGTAAATCTCCGGACAAAGAATTAAGGGATGAATATGGTGAAAGTTCGCCATTTCTGCAATAGCAGCTGCTAGTCTGTTAGGAAGGGTATCCACAAATTTCTGTAATTTGAAGTTAGAAGCGTACGCCATTGTTCCAATAGAGCAGTCGTCAATTCTATCACCGAAGTAATGCGGCGTAGCCTAGCTCACAGCAGAAGTTCCAATTTGTCAGATTCAGATCGGACGATGACAAGACATTCTAATTTCTATACATTCGTATCGGGAAACCAGCTCTGCACAGATATAATCTATCTGCGCTCTATGGATAGACTGCACTGGAAGAAGAATGGGGCCTTAGTAAACTATTATTACAATGGATTTGTCTAAACCATGGTGATAAATCTTCCGTAGGGGGTTGAACCGAAGTACGTATAAGAAACGCCCCCAAACTTTACACGTGGCGTAATGCAGTTACGAGACCACTCCGCATCCCATATCCGTTCACGGACTGCCAGGCTGATTCCTTGCTCCATGAGATACGTCGCCAGTGCTCAGGAGTCCATTTTCGTCGATATTTACACTGGTGTAAGCGGCGCTTGGAATTGGTTGCGTTAATGTTCAGTTTATATGCAGCTGCTCAGCCATGAAAATCCAATAATTTCGGAACTCTCGACGATTTGTCAGGGTGCTGACGTTGCATCCAGAGGCATCTTGGAATTCGTTACGACTGTTTTCTGTCGATACCATACGATTTTTTCCCATCACCTTTATCAGCAGTCTGTCAGTTGGCATGGTTTAGTAGATCGTAGTTATATAGTCCCTACACGCTTCCACTTCATAAACACATCACTTAAATTCGGGCGTCTAATGACATAAAAATTTCAGGAATGGAATTTCTAGAACGGTAACACCAATCATTTAAACGTTCGAAGTTATTTAGCTCGCGTTTTCCTTCCATGTTACCTTTACAGCTTTGCAGTGATTTTTATGACCTAACGTTTTATATCTTCGTTAGCTCGCACCGTCTTGTCAATGGTGGAACCCACTCTTCTAGAAGTATCCAGATACTTTTGATCATATATTTAACTGATATTATATTTATTCATCTTCTTAATTATGTATTTATGAAGTAGTATTCTGTAGCTTGAAAGAGAAATCTACTGTGTAATCTTTAGTTCAGTATTTACTGTAATTCTGTCTTTAAAGAGAATTCGAGTTCACCTCCGTTTATTTAATAGGATCTTTGATTGCATGTAGAAAATTCTGTTGATTAAACAGCATTCTCCCCATGTTAACTAAAACCATTCAAGATGTAAATAACGGCTTGTTGATTGAAAGCGAGTTTAATTACAACAAAAACATACATTACACTGTTCAAATTGACCTGAGCGCCTACCTATTAATTACTGTTCTGTTCGTTTGGGTTTGAAGACTAGTTTATAAGCTTCTAATCCATCAAATCGTAAAACGCTTCGGCAACGGGATTTGAATGCAACTCTGCAGAGCGTTTAGAAATTGCCGCCATAAAGTTTAAATCGCCCAAACTTTAATTCCACATAATGCTAATCTTTCATTACCACTGGAGTTGTGAGTAATTACCTATGATTTCATTAAGCGTAATCTTTACGTAATCATAAAGTTTCATCGGAATGAATGATAACCTTATGAAATTTCCATAATAATTCTTATTTTAGCGCACATTTACCACGCTCTGAATCGTAGCAATACCTACGTGAATGGCTTTAATTAAAATTCTAATGTTAATAAAAAAGTGCGTGCTTTTTTAATTTTGCCTGATAATAAAGCAATGAAAAAGGTTCTTCGCTGACAATATATAGCATATCCAAACCATGAACTTTGAGTCCAAAAAGTTTTTTAATGCAATTGCGGCCGTAAATTTTAATATATTATTTAAAAGCTAATCTTGTCCACGACATAATTTGACCATGAAATATTCTTTCCATAAGCTCTACGCTAACACGAATACCAACAGAAGAGAGTAGATTATAATTATGTACGTACTTTTATATATTTCTCAGCATACGTGAATCGTTTTCAATATTCTCGTTTCATAAAATTCATTAATTTAGTTTTTATGAAGCGCTGATTCATATCAAGCTTCATTATTACCAAGTCATTTCATATAATGCTTAACAAGGCCGTACTATTAGTAGAGCTGTAGAGCTAGAATTTCTAAGAGAAGTTGGTTCCAGCGGCAGTTTTCTATATCATGCGTAAATATTTCACGATTACGGATAAGTGGTGTAGAACTACGCTAATCTAATATTCTTCAGTAAAGCCTGGTTCCCACATGCGTAATAACAACGGCAGAAACCACAAGGCAGAAAATTTTTTGACGTCACTTCCTGCTTTTGTCTTTCTCCCGACAGAAAAATCCTGTTATTTTTGATTTGGATTGAGCCATAGCCTATAAAGGAAGAGAATTTTCTGTTTGGCAGCAAGACGAAAGCAAGAACTGACGTCAGAACATTTTCTGCCTTGTGGTTTCTGCTATTATTACGCATGTGGGAACCAGGGAACCTAGTTATTACGCTTGTGGGAACCAGGCTTTTGGTCTAAAATACAGTTCGTCCAAAAAAATATAGACTCACGCGAGTTTTTTTTCTGTAATTTTATATTTAATAAAATAATTTTTTTGAATTAAAAGAAGGAATGTTTATTTAATCATTAATAAATATTTTTCACTAAAAAAACAATAATTTAAGAATAAATAATTAAAAATACAATTAAAAAAATAAGAAATATAGTAATAACGTATGTCCAAATATTATTAACTCGGATAGCGCCATTTGTAATCTTTAAGACATTAGGACTATTCTTATTAAAAATATTGTAAATTTAATAAATTAATATTTAATTGCTAAGCATTTTAATGAAAAAAAATACTTTTTAATAGTTAAATTGCACTGGGACGTGGCAAACCATTAACCGAATATGAAAAAGGACAAATTGATGTCTTAAAAGGTCAAGGTTTGTCAACTACCGTAATTGCTGGACGTTTGCAACGACCGCAAACAATTATCCAGCGCTACATTAACCTAGGACATCAATACGTTATAAAAATTCTTCTGGTCGTCCACAGAAGTTGTCACAAAGAAAAAAGCGATTTGCAATAAAGAAAATTAAAACTGACCAGACGTCGTACAGAAAACTAGCTAGTGATCAGAGCCTCAATGTCTCAAAATCAACAATGCCAACGTTGTTAAGAGCGATAGTCAAAATATAAGAAGAAGAAATATGCACCGAAGCTGTCCCAAGGACACAAAGAAAAACGACTGACATTGGCGAAAGATAAGATGGCTTGGACAACGGAATAGCGAAAAATGATCTATAGCGATGAAAAATTTTTAATTTAGACGGTCCAGATGGGTGGGGATTTTACTGGCATGACTTAAGAAAAGAGCTAGAGATTTTTTCAAAATGCCAGGATGGAGGGGGGGTCCGTTATGGTTTGTTGGAATAGGAAAACGCCTATAACATTCATAAATGGCAGAATGAATTGTATAGGCTTTAAAAAATGCTGGAAAAAAATCATTTCTGCCATACGCAGAAGGCATCATGAGAGCTCCGTGGTGGTTTCAGCAAGACAATGCCCCAATTCACACAGCTGCCAGCACCAAAAATTGGCTTGCTGACAATGGTGTGGATATATTGACTTGGCCTGCACTCTCGCCAGACCTTAACGCTATTGAAAATGCATGAGGTATGCTGGGTAGAAAAGTTATGCCAACGGAAGAAGCTTTATCGGGATTCAAGAATTGGAAGATGCAAGTTTAGAATCCTGGGAAGAAATTAAAGAGCCCTACTTCAAAAATTTAATTACCTGAATGTCAAATCAAGTCTTTGAGATAATTAAAAATAAAGCAGGGCATATTAATTATTAAATTTAACAGGTTTGGACAGACGTCTTGACTATTTTTTTTTCTAATTGTTTTCGTTTTTTATTAGTTTTAAATTATTGTTTTTTAAAAATATATTTAATTGTTAAATAAACATTGTTTATTTAAATTTTAATGATTCTATTTTAACTTATAAAAATACAGAAGAAAAAGAGTCTATATTTTTTGGACGCACTGTATCTAAGATAAAAGTAGATGGGGAAAATTCAGACTTAAGTGATTATTTCGCAAAATGCCTAAAACTTGTCATACTTTCCTCATACTTGAAAAAGGGTGATTAAATATTTTTAGACTGTTAGTTTTTAATAAGAATGAAGGACATCGACGAACGTGCTCTAATGGCTACATCATTGTCTGTCAGAGCTCACGCACTGAAGTCCAGTTGTATTACTAAGTCTGCAATGAATATCACGCAAGTTTAGGTGCGGAAAAATCTTAGCATTTTTTAAATAAAAAGAAATAAGAGGAAAAATCCATTTTATCGTTTTTGTCATTTTAAGAATTTTATTAGCACCAAAAAATACTTTTGGCTTAAATAAATATGACGTTAAAATAAAAAATAGGGAATTTTCAAACGTGTGTCTCTTGAATAGGAGAAACAAAAAAATAAAATTTTTTAAAAGCCTCAAAATTTGCCCATTCCTTTTCCTTTAGTAGCTAATAAGAGAGTACAGAGTACAGAGTTATTTACTTGATAAATTTTATTTATTTATTTTTTCATAATGATACTTTTTCAATATTTCCGGGTTAGATCTTAACATAAAACAAATTTATACAGAGTAATGCAAAAGTTACAAAAAAGCAAAAGTTCAATATTTCGAAAAGTATAGACTATCAGAATGTGGTTTTTATACAGAGTGTCCCACAAAGGAGTCCCTGATTTTAAGAGTAAATATCTCGGAAACGAACATAGATAGAAGAATGAAACAAGTAGTATGTTTATTTCGAAAGCCATAAAATCTGATACAGAAGTTTCAGAATTAGTTACAAATGTTGCTGACGCTGTATGCTGTAGTCGCAATACGGAGTCCTAGGAAAAAAACCTTAAACGTCCTTTGCAAGCAGCTACTGCAATCACATCACAATTGATTGAAAATGTGAACCTTTCGAGCACAGAGATGGCGCAAACGAAGAATGACACTTTCACTGCGCTACTTATACAGCGCCAATAAAAATTGAATCTTGTGTATTAGATTTTTACGGCTTTCGAAATAAGCATACTACTTGTTTCATTCTTCTATCGATCTCTGTTTTCGAGATATTTACTCTTAAAATTAGGAAATCCTTTGTGGAAATCCACAGAAAGACATGGGATTTTTAATAAGGAAAAATATTATTGCCAGAATAGTTACATTTGCAAGCAATAGATTGCGCTGTATCGGGCCGCCCATTCTTCAAACTGTGCGAGACCTCGACCATCGTTCAAACTGAATGGCTACCAAGGTTTCCAAGCCTTTTACTTTTGCACTTGAAGTCACAGATGTAAAGCGGTCGGTCGAATTTCTTGATCTATAGTTGTCGCTATGTAAGTTGAACGATGTTTTTGACAAACCCAGTATGTCTTCTCATCAATATGCTTTGTCTGGATTTTACCTATGATGCACTTGTTCTACTATAGTAAAGCATGGATATGAATTATAAACTGGATCGCTCACGCCTATGGCAGCCAGGCAATATAATCGATAAATTCGGGGACGGATCTCATCCATCCTTCTCAATACAAAACAGTTTTGTATCCAGATCGATGATCTCAGCTGATCTCAGCAGCATAAAGAATTTATATTCTATTGATATTATTTAGTATACAGAGCTTACCTTTTCTAATAAATTAAAAAAAAATCATTTTATTCTATAATTTTTTAATAATTAATTGGAATAATGTGGAGTAAAACGAACTGAAAATTATTTCAAATGTTTATTTTCATTTCATTTTGTTCTTACTGTAAAATTATATGAATCAAAGTAGAAATTTGAAAATAAAATCCTCATCATTGAAATGATTTGAGAATTATATACATTATTTTTTATCCTTTATAATATTTTTTTAATCATTTTTAGAGTTGTATGGTTGAAAAATTAAAAGGCAAGTTTGACTCATTTTCTTCTTACTGTAAAATTATATAAATCAAAATAGAAATGTGGAAATAAAATCCTCATCATTGGAATAATTTGAGAATTATTTACATTATCTTTTATCCATTATAATATTTTTTCAATCATTTTTAGAGTTGTATGGTTGAAAAATTAAAAGGCAAGTTCGACTCAATTTTGAAATTACATTTTTAATGGAAACGTTACTGTTGTACCTGTTTATTTATGGGTACCAACAGTAATGTTTCTACTACAAATGTAATTTCAAAAATGAGCCGAATCTGCCTTTTAATTTTTCAACTATACAACTCAAAATTGATTTTTTTTAAATATATTATAATGGATAAAATATAATGTAAATAATTCTTAAATCATTTCAATGATGAGTATTTTATTTTCAAATTTCTATTTTGATTTATATAATTTTACAGTAAGAACAAAATGAGTCAAACTTGCCTTTTAATTTTTCAACCATACAACTTAAAAATGATTTTTTAAAAAATATATTATAATGGATAAAAAATAATGTAAATAATTCTCAAATCATTTCAATGGTTTATTTATGGTAAATGTTACATAAAATCAACTGAAAATATCTCTGCAGTTTACATATTTTTTAAGGTTATTATACTGTATGATTAATAAATTAAAATTTTAAAACAACTTTTATAATTAATTGTGTTAATATACTTAAAATTATTCTTAACTCTAAAGCTGACAATATTTTTATTAAAATCCAGTCATAATTAATTTTAAAAATTTAATGTTTAGATCATTATTAATTAATTGAAAAATTAAAAACTTGATTTTAATAATAATTTCTCGCCTGTAATTTACAATTTTACATGAATTTGGTTATGTATTATAAAATGTATTCATGAAATTAATTTTAAGAGATAATTTGAAAAATTAAATGATCCACAGCAATTGTTTTCAATGTTTATTCTTTTCGATACAGCGATAGACCGATCTGTGAAAAAAGAAACTAACTAATATCCATAACCCCTCATATAGTAGAATAAATGTTATGAATTATACAAAGCCAACAGATAAAAGTTCCGAAGTATTCCATGCAAATCAAATCATGGCTTAGATTTTTTATAAAAATAATTTGCATGGCTTTCATTGTAAAAACATTAAATTTTAAAACTTTCACTGAATATACACACAGTATGAAACGTACTTCTCTTTCTTCTATCTCGTTTTGTATTGAGATCGATGGTGGGAAACGACGATCTGAACAGTATGAAATTTCCGCCAAAAATACACGCACAACGTCCCAGATTTTTATCCATATGTTACATTATACTAAAATAAAAAGATAAATTTCCTGTTATAAGTTATTTCATGTATATTTATTCAATATTTTCTTAGTCCTTCTCTCGTTAGCAATTTGAGACAGATGAATATTAGATAATGAAAGCTAATGTGGATAATTATGATGTAAATATCAATAAAAAACTCTTTAGCCACAACAAAGAAATAAAGGAAAAATACAACCGGTTGTATTTTTCCTTTATTTCTTTGTTGTGGCTAAAGAGTTTTTTATTGATATTTACACAGATGAATATCTTGATACTCCTCTCGTCAGCCAAGCATATGAAATACAGCTGCTGAAAGAATTCTCCCCGTTTTTACTGCCTGGACCCCGGACTTCCGATTATCTTTTTGGTTACGCATCTTCAACGTTCAGCCCATAGGCGAGAGCGATCCAGTTTCTAATTCATATCCATGTAGTAAAGACGGAGATATCGTTGAAACGTGGAAAGCCTATTAAAAGTCATAAAACAAATTGTCTTCGAGTCGACTATTCTGCGTCATTTTTTAATTTATTAATTTCATTTATCTATTTAAAAAAAAAAAACGAAATAGAAACTACATATACCGTAAATATGAAAACAATGTTTCGAAAACGAGAGCGAATGTTTCATGGAATAGCTAAGCGATTTACTTTCCGTTAACGTCTATTGGCCGGCGTTAGAAATGACGTCATCTTGTCGTTCAACTTATGTGGCGGCAACTATAGTTAAATGAAGCTAAAGGCCATGTGATAGAATTACAGCTTAAACCCTCTTTTATTCTGTGTAGAATATCGTGCCACGTCTGACGGTCATTTTTGAGAATGACGGCCATCACATTGAACATTTGTAATACCAGCTGCCTTGCGAACTGTGCTGTGCCACTGTACAAATTACTGACGCAACTAAAGCGCCACCTATCGGAGGAAAATGTAACTATTCTGGCAATAAAATTTTTCATTATTAAAATAATTTCATATAATTCTGTTATTATCAAAATTAATGGAAGGAAAAAGTCCACGGCCTGGATTCGAGTCAGGACCACGAGTATCACGCTCGTTGCCTCTACCAAGGCTGTCACTAAGTCTTATTAAAGACTACAAGGTAGTTAGATGGAGGCCCAATGATAGCGCGGGCACCTACCTCGCAGATCGGAAATTCCTCCCTTCCAAACCGTCAGAGAAGTTGATGAACATACATTTTTTTCTGATATCATTACCTAATGCTTGGAGCATTATTTTCAGTTTCCATTTAATAATTTCTCATATCTTTCTGTGCATTTCTTTGTAAACCGCATCGTGCTACTCTATAATTTTCGAACTAATGAATTTTGACTTTTTCTGTTACTTTTGGGTCACCCTGTAAGTTGTTCGTGTTTGATCTAAAAGACAACTTTAACAACTGATTAAAAACACGTGATGCTTTAGGTCAGGATAGATTAGTTAGATTGGGTTAGTAGAGTAGGTTAGTGTCTAATTAGAAGGAATCTACGTCGTCGAATAATGGTATTATATTATGAGGCGTTTGTGGAAGTGAGCATAGTTAAGCTTTTGGTAAACACATTGAAAGATTCCAAGGGAAATCGTATATTCGGATAAGTTGCATGCAGGGAGACGAGTATCAACCACAAACGAATGGCATCAACAAGATGCCCGTGTATAATACGTGCTAATACGCAGATCAAGCAAGCGACCGATATCCTTGGCATTTGATGTGAAAGACTGGCGAAAAGTGCGAAAAATTGTTTCGGAAACCACAAAATGTGTGCCTGTTCTGTGCATCGGCTGTTATACACCGAAATAATGCAAATTGAGAATTTGTTAAAAACTGCTAGATTATTAAGAGGTCAAATGTGATGAACTTCTGAAAAAAAAACTTCTGAAATTCGTGTGCATACAATTACATTTCAGAAAATAAAATGTCAGCCACTCCCTCGCGTTAATGTCCAGGATATCAAGCCGGGTCTTGGCTGTTGCATCCGCCGATTAGGCAAAACATCTGTAATTTTGTTGAAACTGGTCTTCGTGATTATAACTGGCTCCCTGTATGTTCTTGGGTCATTGTATTTTTCAGCCCTTATCAAACGCCTCTATGTGCTTTCATCCATATACATCTCGCCAGATACAACCACCAATCGATGCCAGATATTCGATCGCTGAAACACCCTTAGGAACTAACCTATCTTAACAGAACCTAACCCAACCTTTCATATAGCATCGCATGAATTACAGAACTAATTTTCAATAATATCAATCAAATACTGACAAAATATTTTGTTTTATTCCCCATAATGACCCAGAAATAGCGAAAACTTGTTTTCAAGAAATACATAAACTTACTCAGGCAAAAACACAGAGGTTTTTTTATATAAAACAAATGGACAAAGTTTTCAGATTTTTAAAAATTAGGTTTTTTTGTTATTGCTATTCAAAGAGAATATTTTCTAAAATCCGTATAATTTTAAGGTTGAATTTGCATAAACGCTAACGATAATCAAAAATTTTGTGGAAATCCATAAAAGAAATTTCCACTTTATTTAACCTAAAAAAATTTTATATAAGAAAAAAACCCCGAAAATGCCAAAGACATGTAATTTTTGTATTAAAATTATTTTTTTTCCTTAGTAATAATATCATCATCATGTTCGTTAAACTATGCTAACAACTGAGTTAAAACTTAATTCAATATCTAAAATATAAACAAACGAGTAGGTTAATTAAGCTTCGAAGAAAAGTTTATTTTATAATATGGTGTTCTTTTACGTTTTTCAAGTATGTGTAAACTTCAAAATGCTGTAGCTGGAAAAAAATATTTTCTCTGAAAATGATTTTGGGATATTACATATCTGCAGTAGATGGCACGATAATTTTAAAAATAAATCTAAGCTGGTCAACTCCTAGGCTCTTCCTGAACCGAGATGCAGAGGGCTTAAATAAACTGGAAATTATAACTTTCTCTAAGAAAAATAAAGCAGTGATCAGCCTTGCAGCGCTTAATAAGTAAAATATTCAAGAAATGTAAAACCTAATATTACGATCCTCCCATCCCCTAGGCAATTACCAAAATCATGTTCTTTGTTCGCTTTAGGAGAATGCAAATCCGACCTATTGCCCGCTGACTCAGGGTTAATGGTGCAAAGATTAAGAAAGCAGTTTTCGTGGTTAGCAAATCCACAAACTGTTAAAGAGTGAACGTTTTCAAAGGAATGCAGCAAAGCCATTGGTGCACTTCATTTTTGTGGTTGAGAGTTTTCTCATAAGTATTTGTGGTCAAAACTTCATTGAACTTGTGAGTAATACATTTTTGCTGAGATATCTTGACAGTACACTTTCAGCATTAACGTCTTCACCTTTATCCGACTTTATCTTTCAGTGTAAGTGATAAGCAAGAAGAACTCCTGATAATAGTTTATTTTGTAAAAGACACGTGAGGATATAAGTCATATGGAATAAATATACTAATTACAGAAAGCAAAAACGGATAGAGATATTACACTTATAGTATACATATTAAAGAAAACAGAATATGCTTAAAGAAGAAACGTTTTCTTATTTTGTTTAAGAAGTAAACGTGCTTAGAAGAATGTTTAGAGTGCTTCTTTAACTTTATATATGAAAAAAAAACAAGAAAAATTTCTTCAAAGCTTTTTTCCTAAATTTTTTCGCTTTATTTTAAACATTTTAGAAACGAATGTAAACTAGCCAAGTCTGGTTTCCTTAAATTTATTATTAATGTTCACAGCAACATGAATACGTGAAAAAGCTAAAAAACCTAATTACCATATTTAATCATAGCTCTGTGTTGATGATGATATGAGTCTGGTGATGGGAGAAGATTTTTGCCGGGACTCGTTTTAGGGGAACACGTTTTCGACTGATCGTCCCCTGCATTTATCACATTCCTCGAATATCTCAATCACAGAGCGCCTTGTTGCCCTCCACTTTGAGATTGGATGGGAGCCCAACATCAATACGAATTTTCTCGAGGTCTATTAAATTTCACGTGGCTTAAACTTTAGTCACATTTTATCACGAATGAAATCCCCGGGTGCTCAAAAAATTCTTCACGGTGGAAAAAAAATAGAAGTTCAGTGTTCTGTGGAAGGTCATTCAAGTATAGTCATCACCCGATCAATTCGGATAAAACAAAAGGCTGTGATGAGATCATGTTATATTTATAGAATAATAATGGCTCCTAGTTTTTCTCTTTTTCATGCACCCATTTGGCAGACTTCCAAGGAAAAAATGGTATTTTCAACCCCCCTTAAGATAATTAGAAATACCAATTCAATCAAATATCGGCAGTAGTTTTTTGGACTCATTTATTTGTTTATTTTTGCTTGAAAAAAGGGGAAATCAAATACATAAATAAAGTGCTAAATCTTAATTAATAAATAAATAAATATAGATAGATGAAAAGGTATAAACTCTAAATTTTATTCACAATCCCTTTATTTTTCAAATAAGGTATGTAGAATAATTGTATATACAGATTTATATTACCTATTTGAACAAAAAGACTTTTTTCCTTAAATAACTTTATACGGTCTTAACTACTTTACCCGTGAGATTAAATTTATATACACTGCTCAGAACACATTTTCTAAAATTTGCCATCTGGTGTCATCTAAAACTTTTAAATAAACAACAAATGAAACAATATAGCTACACTATTTATTAACAAAATCCAAATGCAGCTGCATTATCTTCAATGCCTTTTATCCCCTTTCCCAAAACAAAGTGTAAACCTCATTGTTTTTTAAACATTAGTAATGCGTATGATTTCCACCAGAACATATCACAGCTTGATATCTAAAATGCATGCTCCGAATGAGCTTGCAGATGTCTTTTTGTGATTATTCTATAAGGGCTTCACTGAAATAGAACGCTTCAGAAGACGCTGATAAGAACAGATACTACAGGTTTGATGCAGGACGCTTGAGAAGACGTCTGTCAAGCAGAGGCTATCCCATACATGCTCGATTGGGCTGGTCAAAACTCATGAATAGCTACTCCATAACCGTGATTTGGCGTTCAGTCATGAAGTGCATAGTTGTTCCTACTGTGAGGTCTGGCATTGTCCTGCATTAAAACGAATTCTCGACCAAAACCGTATGCAGCAGTCACAACATGACACTGCAGAATGTCATCAATTGGCTGTTAGATTCTGAGGGATGATGACGATGTCATTGCGGTTGTCAATACAGATTCCACCCGACACCATCACTAAACCACGTCCGAATTTATCGAATTCTTCCATATACTGTTTGTTTGTGGAACTCTATACATGTGTGCGTCCACCACAGCGGGTCTATGCGAAAGCTTGACTCATCTATGAAGAGCACATGCTTCCAGTGACGAAGTTGCCAACCAGCATGAGTGCGGACAAACATCATGCGTCCCTATTTGTGCTGGTTGACATGGACTCAGGTTGGCCTCCCTAAGTCTGTTACGGACAGTTTAGTCGGACACATCAATTTCAGTCTTTGTGCTCAAGTCATTCTTCCATAGTGAGTTGATTCATGCTTATGGCCTTGTCCAGGTCTCCTGGAATATTGACCTGTTTCTTGGAATAACATGCAGGTAATTTGCCATAAAACGCATAGAATGGCCTTCCTAGAGTAAAGTAATTGCAGCAATACTTGAACTTCAATAAGGTGTCACATTTTGTGTGCTTTGTTTAAACATCAATCAGTGAAGTGGTAATTTTTACATTATGCAGTAAAATCACAAGTTTTGTTGAGATGAAGTAGGCTATTACACTTTGTTTAAGGGTGGGAATCTTTCTTGTATTTTTTTTATTTGTTGTAAATACAATTATAGAATGTGATGAGATTGATTTGAGTATTTTTAATGAATGGCATGGGTGTCTTGTACTATTTTTTCTTTAGAGGGTATATAATTTAGATGATAGATGGCAGATTTTGAAAATTGTGTTCTGAGCACTGTATAATATTTATTTGTACAAGATAGGCCTACTTCATAAAAATGTTTGCTGAAACATATTGTATCTTTAATCTACACTAATCTAAATTCTAAGTTGTGTTATCTCGTTTTTTAGCTACAGATTATGTTATATAATTAATCGTAATTTTATTAATCACTGTTTTTTGTTAGGCCTAAATACGCGCCCTCTTGGACCTAACTCGTCGGACTATGCGCCATATGGATCCCAGTTGGGCGTTGCTGTACAATATTCTTTTTAATAAATAAATAAATAAATAAATATATTGGGCGCCTAGGGAAAACTTATAAATAAGAAAATTGAGTTCGAAGAAAAAGTCGCCTATGGTAGAATGATATATTCAAAAGAATAAGTGGATATATGTGTAAGATGAAACTTTAATTGGTTAATACATTCGAACCCCGTTATTACGAAATTCAGCGATCCCAAAATATATCCGCATTATCCAGTTTTTGTATGAATATTTTCGTCAATCGTTTATTTTAAAAAAATACGTGTAATTGATTATCGAATTTTGTTTACATGAACGAAATATAATTTTTTGTTATTTTTATGTAATAAAATCACTTCAATGACTAAAAAAAATGAAAAGATTTGATGGAACATCATTGTTATATAGAACATACTATTTAATCTCCTCTACAATTGAAAACATACGCTTGTTAAATGGCGTGGACTTTCTGTCTCGTCGCCATCACTCTGTGCTTCTTCTTCATATTCGCAATCTTCATTTTCATTTCGACAATGCTCCATTATGTCGTCCATGCATTAGAGACTTTCGAAGAGATATTATTGATTCGGACATATTTCTGGAACATTTCTGGAATCCTGTCAGTTGCTCTCTTTTGACTTCGAAGGATTCCCCATTCGTCCGAACACTTACAATTCTGGTTCATTAGGTTCCTCAATGTCGTAAGAAAATTCGGCTTGTTTAAATTCCGTCTTCCTAAAGCAGTTTGCGATGACACTTTTTGGGAGCACTGAAAGCAGCTCAGAATTCGCAGTTTTCACATCCCACGTGCTTTGTTGTTTATTTATACTGGGTACCAACAAGAATTCGCGGCGTAAGAACTGAAATAAAAATTTTTACAATACAAATCTCAAGTAATATAACTGTCTTGGAAAGAATTTCTTCATTTTTTCGTATTATCCGGACACTGTTAAAAAGAAAATTCAATATTCAATATATTTAATGTGAATATATTCAGCGTGAATATTCAATTTTATATAGGAAAGTTATACAAAGGACTTGGACTAGAAAACATTTCTTATTAAGCGGAGTTTCGTAATAACGGGGTTCCACTGTATAATTGCATATCAGCAAAATTTGAAGGGATTCTGAATGCAGAAAACATGACGACATAAATTTAGACTGAGAATTAAACGTACATGTAAGTCAGACGCATTACCAAGCCAGGTTCTTGAATCGGGGTATTTTCGCAAAGAAAATGGACGGCAGAGGAGTCGGTGGATAACAGTAATTTTCATTTTTCCAAGGCTCTTTTCTTAATGATCCGTTTAAGATTTTGATTGCTATATTTTTCATAAACCTTGAACGTTATTATGAAAAAAAAAAATTAGAGGTAGTATTTCACCAATCATGCAAAAGCAAACTCCATAGTATAGTTCACTATAATTTTTTGAGAAATTACTTGATAGTTAACCAGATAATTTACTTTAATCAATGAAAAATAATGGGGTATTCAAATTATTATTCCAATTGATTATTACATTCAAAATTTTTTCTGAAGCAAATTTTGATCAGATATTATTTAATATATAAGAAAATATGTTCCGTATTAGCGTTAACTATTATCCTGTTTAACCCCCTGGCTAGCATTGTTTTATCAGCAAGGAACCACTCATGTTTTTTCTTTCAATAATACTCACTTTTCAAATTAACCATAAGAACTTTAAACATATCACTTCTATTTCTTTAATGGAATTCATTATTTTAATTTTCATTAATTTTTTTCTGTAAAGATAACTTTTAAATTTCAAGTTTAAAATGTAATTCAATTTTTATCTTTTGGACGTGAGCATTTCTAAAGTTTCCTTCACAGATGTAGAAAGTTTTCTTTTTTTAAATATTTTTTTTGTAAAGTCAGTTACGAAGTAAATAGGCACAAGCAATTCCGATGTTAAGAGCAAACACCGGAGAGAAGTTCACTGCGTGACTTCCCTTCAATTTTTAATATCTATGTAAAACATTCCTCATAAGGACAAATCGTTAACCTTAATGAAACATTTGGACGAATAGGACCCAAACTAAGCATTGCAAATATTGCTCCTTATCTCTGCTGGAACCCTTTATAGGGGGCTATGCCACTGTAAAAATAAAACGTTCCATTACAGTTTCCTTGCCTGATTACAAACCTGTACATAGCAAGGAATTTTGAAGCAAACAAGGCAACGACCATGCTTCTCTAAATGAGACCGCTATTAACCTTTAACCTTCACCATAAGCGAGCCTCCAAAGACGATCCCTTAATGAGGTCTCTGTTGACCCTCATTCCAGATGCTCTGACCTTGCCAAGTTAATCTTTCATTTAAGTTGTTGTAGAAAGTATATTTTTTCTCCCTCCTCTTTGCTAAATGAGCTCGACACAAACATGGGCAGAAGATATTGGACTTCTCAGCCCCGCCGGGAAGTTTCCTCGACGCTCAGCCTCCTACTCCTTCTCCTACTCTTCTCACTTTCTGGCCCCGAAAGCATTTCTAAGCACAGTCTGGAAAAATTTGAATGGGAGACTCGTTCCAAACTCCGATCATTTACATTTGCAAGAAACTTTTTCTTCCATTTGAGCCTTGGGTTTATTTTTAGACTTTTCAATAACTTCGAAATAGCAAACTGGGAAATGCATTTCATGGTATTTCGAGAAAGAATTTAACTCCAAGCATTTAATATTTTCATTTGATATTACAAAGTCGATATAGACATTTGTACCACTCATACTACACATAAAATCTGCACATATGATTCAGAGTGCTTTTTCTAGCAATAATAAGGAAAAAGATATAATCTGATTTTATCCATTTTTATATGATATATATTATTATTAGAAAACAAATTTCTAAACATAAATGTTAACAGTTTTCTTATTTAATGTGCAAGTTTTATAAGTTTTGTTATAATGTGTAGTTCTGAACCTGTACATGTTATGTACACGTCCTTAATTGCAATCGTGAGAAATCTATAAAGTCGCAAAGGTAAATGTTTAAGTTTAAAGAATCTAGATAATACTTAAACAGTCCGCTTTATTTTCTATATTTTCCATTTTTTTAATTCGTACTTCTAATAATGCAATTTAAAATCTTTTAGTAATTTGCGCCAATATGAAATATAAAAGATTGAACTTTTTTCACCATTGAAGTTCAAAATTGAAGTTGCAATGCATATGCCTTAATATATTGCTATGCAAACAAATATGAAGAGTTTTTTTATATTAGAAATTTTATAGTGACACTAAATTCATTGAAGGGTTTAAACTTATTGTCTGTCGCTGCAATGCAAAAACGCCTCCATACAAGGAAAAAGTTTTGAATAACCAGGAAATAATGTATGTATCCGAACTCTTAACGAACAAATATTGTCGTGAGAACGACAAAACACCAGAACCAGCATTAGGACAGTTTCTTTCTTTTCTAAAAACTCGCAAAACAGTAAACACTAGAAATTCCGAATTAATGATACATAATGCTGGAATATATCACTAAGTGTCCAAAACATTAGACTTTCCAAAAGCATGCAAGGAATATAATGGTTTGGCTGAAGTCGAAAAGAACAAAATTTAGGTGTTATAGTAATTCGATTGCAATAAAAAAAGAAAGATCATGATCTGCTGAAAATTTTTGAAATACTTACCCTCAATGCACATTTGTTATTACCAAAATTTACTACCATGTAATAATAAGTGACGATGAAGTCGAAGAAGAAAACGAATGAACAATATAGAGTACAGAATGCGTTAAGTGAATGGTTTATAACGTTCTTAAAATAGTGTTAACGAGTCTATTTTGATCTCACTGTACCAATTCTAGTTTAAAAAACTTTTATTTATAGTAAGACTGGGAAATTAAAATAAATGAAACTTCACTATAATTGTAGAATGGATGATTCATAGAATGTGGAAATATTTTACGTACGATGTCACTTGTTGGATTTTAAATGTTCAAATAATTGAATAAACAATACTGTAAAACGGATCTGGATAAATCCAGATAAACAGACAAAAAGTTTTTATATTTGTTTTCTTTCTGAATTTATAGTTATTCAAAATTTCCTTCAACATATTCTTAAGGCAATTCAGAAAATTATAAGTCAAATTTACAAACTTTCATAGATTTTTAGGAACTTCTTTTCAATAGGAAGAAAGTCTAAACTTAAATAAGTAAATATGTATTTAATGTTTTCATCTGATGGAAAGAGTCGTGAAATTTTACGACTATTGTTTTTTAATAAGCATTAAAAATAATCACATTGTCTCATTTTTTGGACCAAAAATTACAGAAGAACACTGGCAGAAATAATTCCTGTGCACCAACATCAATAAATCACAATGTTTGTTTACTTTCTCCGCTTATTCTTTCAAGGTAATAAAGAATCAGCTTATTTTGTTATAAGCACACATTGTCAAGTGGAAAGATAAGTGCGTCTCTACTTTTCATTTGCTTCCCCTCACTTTTTTTTTTTTGGTGGCTTTTGCCTTTTTCGCCCATCTCTCTCCTCCTCTTTCTCTATCCACTACCCACTCGTGTTTACGCACCAATTATGGCTGGTATTTAAGCACTTGTAACGGTATCATCAATAACCGTGTGAACGCGACAAGGCCAAATCATCGTCGAGTGCAAACAGTGTAGCCAAGAGAAGAGAGTCATCAGGCCTGGCACTACTGTCTTCTGCATCCGACATAGCCTGTTGTTTCCATGTTTATCTCACTAACGATAAAGCGATTAAGCTGTCACGCGCTTCCCATTGCATGAATCACGTGCGATTTCAGTCCTTGGTCCGGTAGCTATTGATTTTAGCTTTGCGTTAATTCATTACTGATGATTGCATGATTAGCGCTATGTTTCTATTTGGAGCAGCAGCCTTTGATTACTCAGCTTTCGAATAAACTTAATAGATGTGGCCATAAAGTGTACGATATTGGAAAAGCAGGTTCAATGGATGACCTCGAAAGTAATACGTAAAAGCATCGCACTCGCTGTTTTCGTGCGTCGAATAACCTGCTCATTACGAAAATGAATAGGGATAGATAGTTGCTCTCATCCTTTCAGGACAGGTGGATATGTTTGTAATAACTTTAAAGTCGAAAGGGATTTTTCAGAATATTTATATTAAAAAAAGCCCATTTCTATAGTTGGACCATAGACGCAACAATCTGTATAATAATGTAATAAATTTTATAATATAATATAAATAATTAATGGTACTTTCATTTTTATCGTTCATTTATCAGGATTTTATTATTACAGCAGATTTGAAATTTAAAAAAAATAGTTTATAAAATTTAAGTATTAAATTATTTTTAATTTTCAATAAGCTGCAGAAATAAATGTAAAAATAGGAAAGAAAGAGTTTGTTTTCTAAGCGAAACAAAAAAACAGAGTCAAAAACACAGGTTACATTTTATATTATTACTAGCAGACTCGGCAATTTGAGTATATGTAAGAATTAAATAATAAATATAATTGAAGTTTGATATCAATTCATTTATTCAATTCAGATGAATTGGATTGTGTGTGAAATGTGAAAAAATCTAATCTTCAATTAGCACTGTAAAAACAACAGCGCTGCCTATCGGATTTCATTCAAACCACTCTTTGAACACTGTGAATTCTCAACGAAATCGGTCGAGTAGTTTTTGAGCCTATAGGACACATACGAACATTGCCTTTTATTTAAATAGAAAAATACATACCGTAAATTAATAAGTAATGAGTGCTATTCATTAGCTTGAATAAAAAAGATGAGCTCTTATTTATGTCGAATTTGAACTTTCCTAAACAGAAAGAAACAAAATTACCGAAAGTCTCATTTGAGAAGTGAAAGTCTTAAAGATAACATTGCTAAGAAATGATACGTAAGGTACACTAGCTGATCTGCTCGCCGTTGCAGAGGCCTTTATTTACACTAGTATCGCCTGAGGTCGAAATTCGACCAATTGTGTCTGTAAAGTAATGAAATTCAAGTTGTTTTACACTTAATTAATTGAAATTTATTTGTATGCAAATTCTTAATTCTTAACTCGACACTAAAAGGAAAAAAAGTGGGAAATGGCAAAGAGGAAGCATGAGGAATTAATGACCAAAAATTATTAAACATATAAAATTCCTTAAAAAACAAATCAACTATAAAACGCTAGAATAATACAACAAATAAAGATATATGATAATTCCATTTGAAAGAAATGAATAGTTATGAAGTGGATTTAGCGATTCAAAACTTCTGTATAATCTATATTTTTCGTAAATACTCATTGGTCATTCGTTAAAAGACCTTGTTCGCTATGTTCAGAAATATAAAATGTCAAACTATCGAAAGATCGAACTCTACTTAATGCGACATATAACTGACCATCCGTAAAAACTGGTTGCCCTAATAAAATTCCAACTTTTTCGAATGTTTGTCCCTGTGACTTATTAATTGTAATTGCAAATGCAGGAATAATTGGGAATAGTTTTTTTTTGAAACTCAAACGGTAAAATAGTACTAGAATAAGTTAAATTTATACACGGAATCAAAATTCGCTTATTTCGTGCGATTGCAGTTAAAACTTCGCAATACTTAGCATTATTATGTATACATTTAACACTCATTCTTGTTCCATTAACTAAAGCTTCTTCTTCCAATACTTACATTATCATTCGGGTTCAATTCTAAATGATCAGTTAAGTTGCTATACACTTCTGACCTTAGAACAGACTGTCTTTGTCTTATGAAATGAAGTCTTGTACCTTCAATACGTACATACATATCAGCAATCCACTGCAAAAATAATTTCTGTGAATAATGTAAAAGGCTAAAATCGTCTCTAATTGCCAGCCGATAGCATGCATATTGCAACATAGTAACTTTATTTCTGCGCTGTCTCGCAGTGGATGTATTTGGTCTGTTCTGAAACAAATTAACATGCCACCCAGTATCTCCATTAGGAAATAATAACGGTTACGCTAATGGATCCAATGATGAATCTGAAACAGATGTTTTTGAATATACCATTGCTTTTTTAAAAAGAAACCATATTTCGTTCGAATGGTGGCTCACTATCAACGTGCTAAAAATAACAGCAACATCAGTTTGGGTTGCATCATTGTACCATCATCGAAGATCTAAATTTTGGTTAACGGTAATAAGCATACATATTTCTCTATAGGCATTTTCAGCTCTTGCACAATAATGTTTCATTGCAGTAAAAGATCGCACAAAACAGTTAACGCGCTCCAATTCAATAGAAATTCTACCATTAAATTGTTATAGCACGATTGATTTGATTGTTCAAGCAGTCTATAGTTAACAGCAATATCAATGTCATAAAAATATAACTGCGCATAACATGGTGAACGGCCATACATAGAAATCATTGGCCTTGCTCTATGATAAAAAATATCGTGTATCTTAAAATGATACACTCCACGCAAAACTGTATCTGAAATTTTAGCTTCAAAACTGACCATAGCAAACGATGAATTGTAGCTACGAATATTATTGAAATAATTCTTTGATTTCTCTTTTATGGTTTGATCATTTGAAGTGAATCCCTTATACAGTGCATTAAAAGTAAATTTTGTGTTAATGGCGGCAAATAAACTTCATCCTTATGACAACACTAAGTGAATGCCGTTGTATCACGTAAAATAACTTCACATGCGAAATGTTTGCATTACAAATTCTGCAGTGTAAATTCATCAAACCAAAATCATAACTATCAAAAAAGATTGAAATTACATTTAATGCACATTTAAATACATCTTTAAAAACAACAATAGAAATATCAATATCGAGTTCGACCTGTGCGACAATATTTTATTACGCTATCTATTCTGCCTTTAAATCCGAGCCGTTAGCGTTCTTCTTCGTGGCATAACAAGCTTTAAATATTGAAATTGGAAACTTTTTTTTCTTTTCGAAATATAAACAGTGCAATTAAATCTTAAACAAAAGGCCTGATTACTGAAACGTCATACATTGTTACATCATCATAAGTCGACCAAATTTAGGGCTAATTATTAGTACAAATACTATTAATAATGGTCGACTGATGATGTAACAATGTATAACGTTTCAGTGATGAAGCCTTCTGTTTAGGTGGTGTTGATTGAATTCTCTCTGATGGACATAGATCGCCATCTCTCGGTATCTGTTAGCATCCTATCGGTATTGATTTTTAATTAATATCTCGGCTAATTGTGGTCCCAGAGACTTGTTTCTTGGTTTCTGCGCTTCTATGGCGCAGTACCTTTCGAATCAAATAGGTTTGATTCCCCTCCTTATATAATAAGTACCCCAAAAACGTTCCCCAATTTCGATGTTCACGTATTAATACATAGATTTCTAAAACTTCAACAAATTTCCAAAATAAAGACATTAATATGATATTCTTCACTTCGCGATTCATATTCTTTTCGGTGTTTTCACTGGGTGCAAATGTCTAAATGGTTGGCGTCCATCTCTAAAGCAAACGACATTATGTTGACCTTGTAAGTTTATGGAATTTTGCATGTTACGTATATGTTCGCCGAATCCCTTGACATTTCCAAAAAACAATGAAAAACAATTCCTGATGCCAAAATCCTTGTTGATTACCTATCTTTCAGGTATTTTTTAGTATTATCCAAGGTATTTTTGCACAGGGTGCACATACTTCACAGGGTGATATGTGAGAACGTTTTTCATTTTTTGCCAAAGAATGGATGGCCCAAAGCTCACATTAAATTGCTACAGGGAAAAACGTTGGAAATGGCCAGATGAAGCATGCAATTATGCTTCCACCTCGACTCAATGGCCAGATCTACCAAACCTTTTTGGAGGAACAATTGCCATGAATATTTGGAACATGTATCACTTGCCATTCGCAATCGGATGTGGTTTTAACATGATTGAGCCCCTGCACATTTCAGCATTGGTGTGCGGAATTACCTCAATACAACTTTTGAGGCCCAATGGATTGGCAGAGGCGGACCTGTTGCTTGGCCACCTAAGTCTCCTGATTTGTCATCTCTGGATTATTTTTTCTGGGGAATGTGAAGAGTTACATTTATGAAGCTCCTGTTAACTCAGACGAATCTCTGTGCGGTAAAAAAAAAAAAAAAACCATGTCAGCATAGTGAATTAAAGAAATAATTATCCATAATTGTTTGTAAGCTTTCACAGCGTAATTTTTAAGTAAACAAACAATTGCCAAAATTGCACTTGCACGTGACATGCCAGGCATTTTTGAAACTGTTCACCAATCAATGTCTCGACGATGTCAGGCATGTCTTACTGTTCGTGGTAGCTCCTTAGAAAAGTTACTGTAATCAGTTGCCAATAAAATTGTTAACTAATTGTTGGCAACTTTTTTTCCCTGTACGATTTAATGGTCAACTTTGGACCATCTATTCTTTGGTAAAAAATGTTCAGTAGGTTTTCACCTATCACCCTGTGAAGTTTGTGCACCGAGTTCAAAAACACCTTGTATAGGCCTATATACCATTGCTTTATGTAGTATATATATATCTTGGATTGCATAATTATTTATACCAATAAGCTAAAGTGTCCAAATATTTTAGACCTTCGTTGTTTTAATTTTAATATAATTTTTGTATGAATTCAGTTTTTATTCATCGCGCAAGGATTTTTCACAAATTGCAGATACAATAAATGAATAGATTTTTAATAAATACTAGTGAATAAATCGGAGAACTATTTTTTTGTTAACTGCGCAACCACAGAGCGTATTGTTGCCTCCAAGAACGGAATAATAGGGCTTTATGGAATTCCTCGGATTGTTGGCGACGACTACGAGTTAAGCGAGCATGTCGTTTTGCGAACACACCTTACAGGATAGAGCAAAACAGTTTTAAATTTTGAAATCAACATGTTGAAATTGGTAAAATCATTGACTTTTTTTCTTGACAATAAAACAAAGGCAGACTTGTGTAATTGCTTTTCTTTGTAATTGTGCTCGTGTCTAATTGTTTTGAAGATACAATATGAATTGTGTCTAAAATTTAACAATCTTAAAGTAGATCAGAATGGTGTAATTTTTTTCGATAATTGATAGATAACAATCTGTAAAAATTGGAAATTATTAGCACTCTTTGATGCGCACGGAGAAAAGTAGGCGGGGTGATGCAATCTGATGACGCGTGAAACAGAGATCGCTAAGCGGGCTGATCACCAGTGCGTGTTTTTCCTATTGTAACAGTGCAGTAAAAAGCTGTATAAAAACTTAAACGATGGAGAATAAAAAGTTTGATACAGCTTTAAATGTTTGAACCCGAGTCCGATACCCTTCCCAATGAAGAAGAAAACGTCAGCAGCGACATGAATATACATGGAATTTCATTGTATTTTTGTAACAAGGAGTTAATGCGCTACATGCATTCCTATGAATTCCAGTCTGCATATACTGTAGTGTTGCTTCTCACCTATGTAACCTGCCACACCTTTATTGAGCGTCATCGACCGTATCACAAATAACCTCCGCGAGACAATAGAGTGCATGATGTTTGCTCCAGTACTATCGAATGTTTGGAAAAAAATCCATATCGTGAATTAGCAACAATTTAAAGATATCCAACCTACTTTCACCATATCTAGATCTCCACAGTTTCTTGGCTCCATTGAAATATTTCATTACTTTCATTATGACTTGTTTCCCTTTAAATCTGCTTTAAGACTCCAAGAAAATCTGTTTTCCTCAACAATAATTCTCTTCTAGCGTGAGCAAATAGTTCCAATTAACCCTATTACACTGAGCAACAAAATTTCAGAAAGTTTAAGCTCCCGAGATGAAAACAGTAATTTCTTAATGAATTTAATACGCTGAACACGAATATGACGAAGAAAAAACTGAATTGGCTACGGTTTCTTAATAACGTGTACGCATTTATAAGAAAAATTGTATATTTATGTAAATAATATAATACATGTTAAGAATACCTTAATCTTCTTCGGACTTTTGCTTTTTTTTGACCTGTGTTTTGTAAGTCCTCTGGGGAGCATCTTTAATGAGGTCCAACTAGGATCAGGCAGAATTGACGTGGACCATTTGCCCTGGTACCGTTGCTCCTTCTTGGCAATGTCCTGATCAAAACGTTCGCCGTGCTCATCACTGACCTGACCGCAGTTATCACGGAAAAAATCGAAGTGGTAGTCAAGAAAATGGATCGTTGAGGATATACATGTATTGCAGCCGAATAAATGTATTTCGTAACCATGTATTTACCTTACTAAATTGCATTATACATGTATTACATGTATTACTTGTTGTATACAACGGACAATATGTCAAATGGACAATATTTCTGCAACGAGAGCCAATCAATTTTGTTCAATGTAATAATCGTGTACAGCACGTTAAATACATTCAAGATTGGGTACTTTCACCTTAAAAGCAATTTCATTGTTGCCCAGTGTTATCGAAACTTATTCTTTTAAGATATTTTTTGAGATGGCTGTGTTTGCAGTGATCGTTGCTACATATCCACATTTCAAATAGGAAAAATGTCCGTTCAAGCTTAACCGATTGCAAAAGAAACAAGAAGTCACAACATAATGTATTTGCGCTAATCAATGAAAATGCGTATTTTCATAACACGATGACATTTCTCATTTACAAATAAAAAATCCGGATTAACTGCACAACAAATATAAACTCAGTTTTTACGCGTTGGGTCAGATGAACTGTTTTGTTAGTAATTTTCAGATGCTGAATTCAAATCAGAATTGCTTCGTTTTGAGAATCGTACAGTTTTAACGAGATAATAAACTGGAATTTTCCTCGTTTTGTTGATATACAAATTAATGTTCCTGTTAAACAAAAGGAAAATTTCAATGATATTTGCATGTTATATCATTTTAAAATAAATTTATAGTTTTATTTATGCTTAGTTTCTGCAGTAGTTCTAACTAATTTTCAGCAGTAATCTGCTAGCATTAAGCTTATAATGTTCCACTATGCATTATATTTCTTTTTCATGATTGTGATGCTCTGTGGAAACTGTCGCATTCTTCAACATTCAATGCAGTCAAATTCAAAGATGAAAGTTACAATAATTAATTTATTAATTAGGAAAATTAATTCATTTTTTCCAAAACAAAAATTGACGGAGGCTCTTGTGACTGTCAAAGTCGCGGGATTTTAAGGCGTAGAACTACTACCGTAGGTTATTACTGGTTTGGTTACTGTTAGTGTGTATTTTTTGACGAAAAAAAACAAAATTATCAGATACATACTTTATTCAATTACATTACAATTTTGTGAAGAATGGGTCTGTGATATGAAAAGTAACAAACAGATGACAAAAGTTCCGGAGTTATATTTCTAGTAAATGACAAATCAATGTAAGTATTTCCAAATGTACTTGGGTATTTAGTCGGGACCATGTCTAAATTGAAATGATGTTTCATAAATTCAAATGCTCCTTTGTTTCGTTTGACATCGATATTAAAATCGCCCATCAATATCATAGGTATATCCGCATCCATCTCAAACGCTTCATCTATTTGCTTGCAGCTCTCAGTGTATTTCATTAGTCCAGAAAACAAGAACATTTTTAAATCAACACGTGTAATCAACAAGAGCATTTGCATATCAAGCATCCGGATATACATATAACGAGGCCAATATAAATCTTCAAGAACCATTTAAGGTAACGTGCACTAAACATAAATCGTCAACTCCATAGTCAATCGATCTCTGTCTTACATTTATGTGACACTCGACAGGTTAACAGTCTGCTACACTATTTAAATTTCTATAAATACGGAACTATTTTTGAACAATATTCTTCGATCTAAGAAAGCGAATGGGCAGCGTAAAGCGAGTTATTACGACAGCGCGCATAACAAATTCACTTAACTTTAACTTGCTGTAACTTTGCATCCAGTGGTCCATTTTGTTAAAATTTTGTTTATTATATAAGACCTAGTCTTCCTCTTTCCAACGAGATATTGACCATAGTTATAGGATATAGTGATGCAAAGATACAGACTGAAATATGTACATCACTTTTTGAACGAAAAACCGCCTCTGAATTTTTCCTGGGCTGCACCCCTGATAGACGTAGTTCTACGTCAAAAGGCTCCATTAAAAAAAAGAGTAGGTGATTAGAAAGAACTGAATTCAGATTTGAGAATTTCAGCTCAAGATACTTGAAAACAACATTTATCATAAAGAAGACAGACCTATTGGTTGTGATGTGATATTTGAGGCAGATCAAGTTTTGCATAAAACAATCAATAAGAAACAGGCATGCTGTTAAAATTCTAATAGATAATAGTAAAATTAAGTTTACGAGAAATTAAACTCAGCAATGTTTGCTCTTTTAGTTCTAGCAATACAAAAATTATAAGAACCTGAATCCATAATAATTTCTCAGAAGTCCATTTTTCGTGCAGAAAGTACATAATTTATCACGTGTTCATAGAGTAAATATTTCTTTTGGAGCATATCATGAAATTTGTATTTACTCAGCATTGCATTAAAAGTTATGCAAAAGTATCCCATATAGCAGGAATGCGTTATAATCTATTATTCGAGAATTTCACATTTTGTAACTTAGTTCTTAGAGAGTTTTTTCTTCGTTAAGAAAAATTTTTCGTACGAAAGCGAAAAAAAAAATGTCGTCACTAGCATTAAATTTGGATGATTCTCGTGCGCTTGGATGTATAGAAAAAACGAAAACTCTTAGATGGATAGTTCATATTCACCATCAAAACAACTAGGCAGTGCATATTTACTATAAGCTTCTTCCAACGTTTCGCAAGTTCCTGTGACTGTATGCTTCGAGTAGAAAACAGAATTTTATTGCTACATACTGCTCCTTCGACAACGAATTGCAAATGTATAACTGTATTTTTCTTGCTTATAACACCGGATTGTATTGCTCGATTGCAATGACATTTTATAGACATGTTCTCAGACTCCTTACTTTTCTTAAACTGTAACGTGTGCACCGTTACGCACAACACAAACTTCATTTTTGGCGAATATTGTTTCCCACGTGTTTTCTAGCATATTCAACGTGATGCTTTGAATGGCTGCGGTGTTTTTACTCCGAAGAGTTGGGAGGCCATTGTATGGGCTCTCCTCTGCCGCATTAATTGTCGTTAAACACTGCATTCAGTAGGTGGGGGGCCCTCAGGAACAGGGTATTTGTTATAAACGCACGTTTTGATTCCCTTTGAACAACCAAAGCACTCATAAAATTTGCATACCATTAACTAATTTTGCTTTATATTGCACAGTACAGCCATTTTCTCTCACAAGAACATAATTAACAACTATGTTGCTTGATGTCGCCCAAACAAAAGCACTGATTTCTGTAAAAACATACACTCATTCGACATAGAAGAAGCTCTAGAGAGTGGGATCTGGTTAGGTTAGATTAGATTAGGTTAGGGGATCTGAGAATATATCTTTAAAATGTCAAGGCAATCGAGCAATAAAATCCGGAGTTATAAGCAAGCAAAACATCATCATACATTTATAGACATCATTTTGTAAACAATACAAAACAAAACAGTTATCGTCTGGTGCTGCCATTACTGATGTTATACGAAAGTCCGCTCTTTTCAAATATGCGAAAATGTATGTTGTAAAGGGAAGTTATAAAAGACTTAGTCTCTGTTAGTCATCTCTCGAATTAAAGGGTAAACTTATATTCTGATTAAAGATAGACTATGCAAAGGCTTTTCATTATAGCAAGTGGAAGTGTATCATGTTAATGCTTAGCATTCTCAAGTGCCTTTTGCTTGGATAAAGAGAAATGATATCCATATGGCTTTTCTATTTTAATTTTTTGATGTTTCTTGGAAATTTTTATTCATAAAATAACCACATTGCACAATAAACGTGGTAGATAAAAATCCCTGTTTTTTTTTAAATAGTACCGAAAAAAATAACTTAATCTGCGTATTCATTTTCTGTGGTAGTCTGTATTACTTGAATAATGCATTGTAGGCACAATACTAAAGCGGCTTTCATAAAGCGGCGTCTGCTTTAAAGCAATCGACAAGCCCACAGAAGCCGACGATAAATAAAAGCCAGCAAATATTGAAGTTTTCAGATAAACCCGAACTACCAGTACTGCTTCACCATCAAATTCTGACGGATGGATGGCATTTGGTGGAGCTTCGTGCAAAACTCTCGGAGCCCCAACATCGACTCTCTCCGCCCACGCACTGAGACCCTCTATAATTACGCACGACATGTTATGACGCTGCAAACTGTTTTAATAGCCTCAGAGCCAAGTGAGATTTCGCAATCGGATTATCGTATGGGGAAACTTTTATTTATTTAAGCACCATTAGAAAATCCAGAAGGCCGCCATCAAAGCTATATTACGTCAAATTTATTCGTTCTTTAATGATACGTTTCGTTGGAATTTGACGGTCTTAATTGTTTTGACAACATTCAATAGAATGGCTGCTGAGTGCTTGACAAAAAAATACTTCATACTCGGAATGTCAACTGAATAATGCCTTAGTCAGCAGTTCTCAAAAATGATTCAGCGACCTCATAAACAATAATGATTTCTATGCTATTATTACTGAGGCCTGAAAATAGAATTTCTTTTTTCAGAAGAAGCAAAAAAAATAGCGTAAACATTTCAATCCAATATATAAACATAATAAATGAAGCTCGTTTTATGTATAATTTTGGATTTGTAATTATTTTAAACCAATTACCGTCGTATTTTAAAAAACAATATTAAAGCCCATCCTTTCAAAAGGAGAGCTTGACTTTAATAAGTAGAAAGAAATATTAATCTCTATTTCAAATGAAATAATCCCTAAAGCGTAAAGCACACTTGTTCATAAACGTTTTTAAGTATTTATATAATGATAAACTTGCTAATCTCGAATTCAGTAATGGAGATGCCCCTTACAAAAGCATATGCAGAATTACAGTATGCATTATTCTATAGGACCAGCCACAATGTTAAAGACTACCCTGTTGGAACAAACATTTTGAATAAAATACGATTAGTCAGGAAAGAAATAACCATTGCAAACAAGTTAAAGATATGTAATGCTTGTTTTGTGGAACAGTTAAATAGAAATAAGTGGAGGAAATTATAAGACCACCTCCGGAATAATGGAATGTGCTGTAAAAATTTTCATGTTTTGTCTATAAAAGTGGGTATCATCATTAGTTTACTACAGAACATAATTCTACTATTTGTATTGTATAGCTCAGCATGGGGATTAAATTAACCAGTGAACTCCAATCACCTATTACAGCTTATAAAACTGCGAAAAAAAGTGAGAGTTGCCTCGTTAATTGGCAAGTCCATAACCGTCATCCATAATTTCCTGAGTGACCCTGACGGTTATGGCAAGCATCCTCTTACGAAAAGGCCATCTGATTTCTGCAAAAGACAAACGTGCCATCCTCCAAATGGCATTTACCACGACTGGAATAACATCTTCCAGCATCACGTCATCTCTCAACCTTCAAGTGTCAACTACAACAAGACGTCGCGTACTCCATAGTTCCGAGAATCATTCTACCCTGGAAAGGAAGTCAAAGCCAATCTTAACCAAGAAATACAAGGAGACTAGGTCTATGTTTGCATAGCAGTAGGTTGGTAATTCGACATGTGGAAGTGTGTCTCTTTAGTGATGAAAATAAAGTTTTACTTAGAGAGACACATCGGTATCGAATTCTATTGGTAGAGAGATTAGGTTGGTAGAGAAGTGTACAAGGAGAAGGATTCGTTACGATTCGGGCAGCTTTCTCAATACGGGGAAAATAGAGTGTCCCATTTTTTCGCGCAAATCAAGAGCAGGCGGCTATCAGGATATTTTATGGAATTTACATATTGCCATTAAAAGACAAATTGAATGACTCTAAAATTGCTTTTCAGCACGATAATGCCCCCATTCACTGTGCCTTGTTAACTCAACAGTGGCTGCGTGATGACGGACTCCCATTTCTGGCCTGGCCAGCATGTAGTCCTGATCTCAATCCGAGTAAGATTATATGGGCTGATGGCAAGTGAAGCGAATCTCTCGATAGATCGAGTAAACACAGCGTCTGTGCTTAAGGTGCGTCTCCTTACTCGCGTCTGTGCTCACAATATGGGACCACAAACACGGCTCGTGCAAACTTTTCGCAGTATCTAGAATCACAAAACGAGTAGATTTTGTATGATGAAAAATTAAAATTATTGCATCACTCGTAACTTCGGAACATTATTGTTAACTATAGAGAAGAAGTAATCTGTAGAAATAAATTAAACACTTCAAAGCACAGAAATTCAACAAGCGTATAAATTATAAATAAGATAAAGACTTCAAAAAGCATCAAAAGATCTAAATGAATTTTCAGTTGATTCTTCAATGGTTCAAAATAATAAATTATGAATTAAATTGTGAGTAATAAAATATATTTACTGTAATGGAAAAGAGTTTTATTTCATACAATAGCTGAGATGCCCGTCTTCGCCGAGCTTTTCAAGTCAAAACAAAGGCGGGATATCAGTATCTATCTACTCTAAATATATACAAATGTTGTTTAGGTTTGACCATGGGACTTGTTAATTGTCATTGTATAAGCTGGGCGAACGGGAAATTGTCGACGTTGAACACGACAAAATGATCAGTCGCCTGTAATGGTATTCTTGGTATTATAAGAATTGTCCTGCGTTATACCCGCTGAGTATTGTTCCTTGTAATGAACCTAATTATTCGGAATTGGTCGTTGTATTGCTTAATACCCCAAACGTTCACCCTACTGGCCGTCGACCCTAAAATTTACCGACAACCTCGGACGTTACTGTGGTTTTACCTGGCAATGAAGTCAGTGTACATCCTGATATTATTTTGCGCAATGAAGGTAGGGTTTGATTTTTTTTTAGAAAATCACCCATGTATGGCACGGAACGCAAGGATCGCATATTTCTTTCCAGTCGAAGAACAATGCTCATACCAAATGCGTTATGATACGCCAGTTTTATGCTTACCATCTTCAAATTCGTCACGTACATGTTTAAGCTCAGCCAAGACAGGCATATATAGGGGGAGTTCAAAGTCGCGCACGTCAAAGTTTTGCTGCCCGTAAAAGTACCAGTTTGAAAATTTAAATGAAAGTAAAGAACGCAGAGATTAGGCTTAGAATGATGGCTTTTGTTTTTAGCAGACAAACTTTAGGTGTTACAATAAATGTTTGAAATGACGTTCTTTTTCGCGAATACAAAAGCGTGTTCGTTTTACCAGATTTCGTAAGACTGCGAAGCATGGCAGTATTGATGTTAGAAACGGCTTTTGTGATCTTCGTTTTCAGATCAGCTATAGCGTGTGGACCATTCGCATAAATCACATTTTTCAGATAACCCCATAGGAAGAAATCTGGCGAGCGAGGGGGCCATAATCCCCGGGAAATGACGCGCTGATCGAAAAATTCATTCAAAAGATGCATATTCGCTATTCTTGGCAAAACAACATGCCGCGGGCTTGAACAACAAACACTTCACAAATGAAGTCTGGAGCATGAGATCACTGATTGAAATACATGCGAAACAATCTGCACTGCCATCTACCGGGAGGAAATGGAAACTCAATGCGTGTTTACTGAATTACGATCCATTAAATTGTGATGTGCGCGACTTTAAACTCACCCTGTATAATAAAAATCGTACTTTCCCGTCTTCAGTGAGCTTGTCAAGGCAAAACGAAGACGGAAAACGAAGTTGTTTCTGTTTAAAAAGTGTGTTCCGAACTATTCGATTATTATTATTATGGTTTATTAGAATTTTTGGCGTCGACTACTAAGGTCATTTTGCGCCTTTTACACAAGTTGTATCTGTACGCAGGCCGGGACAAACAGACATCCATACCCAAGGCGGGATTCGAACCCGCGACCAGGTGGACTCAAGAACTAGAAAGCCTACGCACTATCCCTCTCGGCCATCTGGCCGGCCCGAAGGATTCGAACCCACATTATTATAGTAAAGCATCTATATAACGAAAGTATGAACAATCATTATTGCAGGCAGGCATTTTGATTCCTATTTCATTCTTAGTTTATGATGTTTGTTTCTTCTTTTGCAATAAATTCAAACTTACGGATTGGACACTTCATTTTTGACAAAAGTTAGAGAGGAATGTGCTTCTGAAGCTGCAAAACAGGACCAATACTATGAAACATGAATCAAAATGGCTGCCAGCAACAATGAATTGTACATACCGGTACTTTCTTTATACAATGCTTTATATCAAGGTTGTCGAACATACCTTGTAAGCAATGCGCCAAGGTAGCATTGCAAAAATGTAAGTAATTTTTTTATGAATTAACGCAAGAATGATTATCTAATGAACTGGCCTATTGTTGCACAAACTTTGCCTTGCATTGCTGGACATGAGATATATATTGTTGGTCCTATGTAAATTCTTTACATTAAGCGTTAAAGATTCTTCGCATAATACAGTAGGATTTAAATAAAAATTATTACTCAGTCAACAATGGTCAGGTGGCTTTTCAATGCCGGCGTGTGCTTCGACCCGTCGCCAACAATGCTTAAACGTGCAACAACAGTTCAAAACTGTTTCCGTAACGCTTTTTGGTCTCGTTTTTTGCATCATGTTTTTGTAGAATGATGTCCAGCCATAAAACATTATCATCGACCACTTTAAGACCAGAAAGAAAAAACACTATGCTGACTCGGCCAACACAAGTCTATCACACTGCGCAGACGTTGTTTCTCATAGGAGATGGTATTTATCATCATGACAATACACCATTCTTGACCGCTGTCAATGTCCAATCTTGATTTGAAAAATATAAAGGCGATTTAAATATCATCCATAACAGAGCGGTTACCAGACTTCAATATTACCTAACCACTCTAGCATCAGTTTATGAAAAAAAAAAAAAATAGGTGCCGATAGTCTCGTCTGCATTACTCAAAGAACGAGAATCACCTCGACGTGGTGAATGAAACTCTATTAGCCACCATCCAGGGCTTGTATAGTTTTATTCCGAGGAGAATTCGGACTGCATTGCCTGCCAATGGTGTCATTCTGCCATACTAATAAAAGTTTTTATCATGTTTCCCTGTAGTAAATGTCTGTGCTTGTATCTTTGAGTAAGATTATTTTCCAGTTGTATTCATAGATTTTAAATTTTTTATTAATTTCATTATATTCAAAATTAATGGCAGCTAATTTATTTACAGCTTACAAATCATATATTACAAACATCAAATACATGCCATCTGTAGCGTAATCTACTCACTGGAATGACACAAACACAAAAATATTATTTTAGTAAAACCAACTTCACATTATGAAAATAAACTAAATTTATATGATAGAGGCCTTTAAATGCGTTATGAATATTTTGGGTACCTAAAAATTATGAGATTAGCCGTGCTTTTTACGAAATAAACTAAATCCAATTTCGGGAAGTAAGATTTGCTAAGGTAAGCGTAATTGCCTCTAAAATAGAGATTCCAGATTCAGAATGACCAAAGACGGTGGATTTCACTCTAGGGAATATCCTGAGGTCAGTGCTTTCTTCGTTAGGGAATTGAAACTGAGTGCCATATCGTAGCTTATATCCTCCAATGTTTTTTGTTTTTTTTAAGTTTCTCGCGGGCAAAGTTTTCGAATGAGACTCCAGAATACAATACTTGAAAACTCACTGAAAATTCTTCAAATAATTTTTCAATTCTCCAAACAAAAAAATAGATTATTTTAGTGCTGCTATAAAAACTCTACTTTTTCATTTTAAGAAGAAATCTTTAATGTTATGCAAGAAGTAAAATTTTGAATCTTTCTTGTAATAAAATAAGGACGATACTCCTTATCATTTTGAGAGACTTACAATAGGCTTATTTTGGTCAATTTATAATTTCATGATATGTTTTATCACAATTTTTTGATATTAAGATACAAATTGATCTTGTAATAATATCCTAAATACAGCATGCGACAAGACTTGATCTAAAAATGCATTCGACATTTTATAAAGGCCGATACGCATCATTTTATTGTACGAGTTCAAACTTGGCTATAATGGTGCTGAAGCAACTGGAAATGTCACCAAAGCATGAGATGACAGGACAACTTCTCAACGTACAAAGCGCAAGTGGTTTGAAAAATTCCTGCGCACAGTATATTACCCTTGAAAATGAGAATGGTCGCGGCCGTCCATCGAAAGTTGACGACAACTAACTGAAGACATTACTGCTTTTTGCCGGCACTGTACTATGAGAAGTTGCCGAAGAGCTCAAGGTAGACCATTCTACAGTCGTTCGCCAGTTGAAGCAAATTGGAAAGATGAAAAAGCTCGATAGGTGGGTCCCCAAGTTGCAACCGGACTCAATTATCACAACTTCTTGAGTCAGGGTGAAGTCATTACTGCTCGGTCATACGTTCAACAAATCGACGACATGCACCAGAAACTTCAGCAACGACCAGCGTTTGTCAATCGGAAAGATTCCATCTTGCTTGTCGATCCCACGTCGCAATGGTTACTCAAGAGAAGTTAAATGATCTTGGCTACACACGCTTGATCATCTAGCGTATTCACCGGTTCTTTCGCCAACTAACTACCACTTCTTCAAGCATCTTGATAATTTCCAGCATGGAAGTTGCTTCAGAAACCACGATGATGCGAAAATTGTCTTCAACGCATTCGTCAGCTCCAGAAGTCCAGAATGCTCCGCCACCAGAATCGATATGCTTGTATCTCGTTGGCAAAAGTGTGTTGACTCTACTATATATTACTTTGAATAATAAAGTGTTGTTTGAAACGAATTGTTGCATTTTAAATTAATCACTACACATCGGCCATTAATTTTGCACCAACCTATACATTACCAGTACCGACTTCATTGAATTAAGTAAATTATAATTATTTAATTTTAGATTATATCCTAACATATTTTCTAATTCTAACCCTGTTCGATTGGAAGATCAATAATGACTATTCCTTAATTATTAATAATTAACAGTAACCATTTGTCAAACTTTGGCCAAGTCAAAGAGAATCATTAAAAGGACAAAGAACGAAAGCTAATAACAGCAATATGAGACCCTTGGTGATTATATTATTAGAAGGCTATTCAATTGCCTCCGTCTAATAAATTATGCTATTGTTCAGTGAATATGCTTGTCAGTTACATGCTATTGATTTTCTTCAGGGATGCATTTCTTTAGTCATAATCTCATATTTAGGCTGAGTCTAATTTAATTCTGTTTTCAATGGGCTTGTGACTCTTGCAATCGCGATCTCTCTCTCTCTCTCTATTCAGTTTCCTAGCCAACAAGAATTTTTCATTAGCTAAATTTTCCCGGAATAAGGTCTCTAAAAACCTCAATAACTTCTAATTTGGCGAATATTTCATAAAGAAATTTAATGAAAATAAGTTTACAGTGGTTTTTGAATTTCTTAATTATCCTTCTTTCTTCATTGTTGTTCAGAATATTGAAATTGTCTTTTGACAATAATAAGAGAAGAGGACGAGTATTTTTATGCATTTTCTACCTTTCAGAATCTCAATTAAGGAAAATTTTAATAGAATGACCACAATTTCATCTATCAAAAAAAAAATAGTTAATCGCTGAGTAGATCAAAAATACTTCATTAAATATAAAAAGAAAACCCTCTGCGAAGTTGGAGTGAAAATAAAACCAGTTAAAATAAAATGACACTCACAGTCAGCTGATATTTAAAGGTAATTTGTTACTGTTTGATAAAAGCAATACAAAATTTATATGAAGTTTCTGTGTCTAAAGTAAAAGTGGGAAGATATGTATCAGTTGGATTCCGAGTAACAAAGGGATTGCGCCAGGGATGTTGTATACCACCTACGCTTTATTAAATATATATACAGAGAAAGCTATAGAAGGCTGGAAAAGGAAATGTAAAAGTATGGGAATCCCAATTGATGAAGAATCAACAGTGTTTTCCTTACAATTCGCGGATGTCAATTGATTTTAGCCCAAGATTATGAAGACAGAATATCTTACAAGAAAGTTGATTCAAGAATATAATAAGTGGGGTCTAAAAGTGAATATGGAAAAAACAAAATATATGGCCATAGCAGGTATTAATCAAAATTTAGTGTTGGAAGAAGGTTTGGGTGTAATTTCGCATGCAGAGGAATATACATACTTAGGAGTGAAAATTACACAAGATGGGAGACAGGAAAAGAAAATAAGAGCAAAAATAAATTCAGGAGAGTATCCTATTTCTATCTTGAATGGTATTTTGTGGGATAGACAGGTGTCTAAGGAAACAAAAGTTCTAATTTTTAAGGCAATAATTGGGAGTATTATGACGTATGGCTCTGATGTTTGGAGTTTGAATTGTCAATTAAAAGATATTATTGGCGATTGAGATGGATTACTGGAGGCTCTCGGCTAGAATATCTAGAAGAGATAAAATTAGAAATAGTTACAAGGGAGTCTTTACGTATTGAGCCGCTACTTCTCCGCATTGAGAGATCTCAGATGCGCCGGTATGGCCACGTGATACGGATGCTGCAAACTGGTCTTCCTAGGCAGTTGTTATTTTCCAAGCCGGTGGGTAAGAGACCAAGGGGTCGGCCTAGAACCAGGTGGCTAGACTACATGGAGAATCTGGGTTCGAGTCGCTTGGGTATTACCAGGGAGGATATGCGCCTGTTGGTGGAAGATTGCGATCGCTGGAGATCCTCCATAGAGCTGCTGCCCCGCGACCCTAACGGATAAGCGGAAAAAGTAAGTAAGTAGACATGTAGTTATAAGGGAGGAAATGAAGGTGGGGAAGTCAATTTTGGATTTTATTCAGCAGAAGCAATTAATATGGTATGGGCACACTAAAATAATGACTAATGACAGATTGCCTAAAATAATTTTGGAATGGATTCCATCAGGAAGAAGGAAGAGAGGTAGATCGCCACTCACATGGATACAGGGCGTTATGAAGACTATGAGGGAGTGAGGAATTGGGGAAGATTTATGGGGAATGGAGGAGGATGATAGGAAGGGACTATCATGGGAACCGGAAAAATATCGTTTCATTGATAAAACCGGAATTAGTTAGTTAATTTGTTACCGTACAAGTATTGAAAATTCAATGGAACTTGTAGAAAAATTGAAACTAACGAAGGTAGATTCGCTTAATAATAAACTCACCAAATACTAAACGCATTTAGAATTTAATCAAGCGCCTTAAGACTTCTTGATACAGGATATTCAAAATTGACTTATTTTTTAAGGATTATAACAATTTAAATTCTCGAAAAACACTCCTGAAAAAAGAATAAAAGAAAAAAGATAACGAGGATGATGACTGTTGCTGCTTCCTGTTGAAGCTGTACAACATCAAAACAGTTTCAATTTCCCCATTCCTTCCATATGTTGTATTTTTTTGCCGGCACTGTACTACGAGGGATAAATCAGTAAGTAAGTTACAAATGGATATAGAATGAAACAAATAACGAGTACAGAGTTGAAAACTATTTTTATTTCTCCGCATAATCTCCCTGTACAATGAGGTACTTGTCCCATCGTTTCATAGCGCCCCTCAAAATCAGCAGCATAAAATTCTTTGGCGGTGAATTTCCTTTGCACAGCTCCATCGCCAGTAAAATGATGCTCACGGTCTTCTGGGATCATTAGGCAAAAATTAAAAAGGTGTCTATTTCACGGCCTTACAACCACATGAGTATAAGGAAGCATCATTCACTATCTCAGATTCAGCATTCGGTTCTACTTTCTTTATAGCAACAGGTTTCATGGTATACATGTAATTATTGGTACATTATTTCTTACTGCTTGCTTCCTGCGACTGTTAGCATTATATTTTTCTCCTAAACGCCATTTCGGCTTTGAGGCAGCAGCATGATACAAACACTTTGTAGATGTTGTATGGTTATTTTTATTCACTTCTATTTATTGATGAGGAGGTTTATTATTTATTGTACATTTGGCTTCCAACCAAAAAGAAATAGCGAGAGTAAACTGTAGATTCCGACTCCTACTGTAACATCCTCATGTAATGTCATTCGACAGAAGCGATTAGAACTCCTCATCAAAGGTGTATTGTCATTGTATGATAACGCGCGTCTTCATATTGCCATCAGGACAACTGAGATAGTGCGCAGGTTCAATGGGGAACATGCCAGGCATGGAATTTTTTTTTAATAAATTGCAATTGTTTTTTATAGATTTGGACACGCTGAACATGAAAATCATGGTCAAAAATGCTAATAAATTTTCAAAATTTTTAAATTTGATTTTAAAAACACGAAACCACGCCCCCATTTGAAAATGATTTCTGATTGGTTTTCCTTGATTTGACGTCGCGATCCACCTGCTATTCTATACTTCACGCTATCGTTTATTGAATAAGATTCAAATTTACATCATCGCTTTCTTTTCGTCGTAGTTTTTCTTTTTTTACTTAACAGAAAATTACCAGGACCGACTCAGGATATCATAAATCACAATCTGAGAATTTGCCGAAGATCGACATAAACGTTGCGGATTTTTTTAGAAGTGACGAACGCTATGTTTCGGCCGAAAATTCGAGAGACAAAAGCCAGTTTCTTGGCTTACATTTCTCATTCTTTACTAAGAGCTTACAAAAAATATTTTAATATGCCCGTAAACCTAAAATTTCGGGAAGAAAACATTCTTATTTTGAAGGAAAGATTTATAATTTTCTTATTTAGTGGGGACGCGATTGGCCATGTTGCTTTGATACACTGATACACTGGTTTCGAGCTTAATGATTAAACGAAACGTAAGCCCTCACACATGAAATGGTATTTACCGTACGAATTTTGTATGCATAATACGCAAAAGTGTATTGGGAATAAATTTTTTCATGTATATTTAAAGAAATAAATCGTAGTGGCAAGCCATCACATAGTGCCTTTCGAAGAAAGGCGATCGTTTACTGCTTCAGAGAGCATATCCGAAACTAATAAAAGCCGATCTCTTATTTTTTTTAAAGATTTAAAATAAATAAAACTAACTTTCTGGATTATACTATACAAAAAAATATATATTTAAGCGACTACTGATATGCTTAAATATATTTATATGTATAGTATAATTCCGAAAGTTTGTTTTATTTTAAATCTTAATAAAAAGTTTATTCTCGCTTATGTTTTTTTTTCTTTTTTTATTGTACTTCACATTGTGTATATCGCAAGTTTTAAAATATTTGAAAAACTTTTAACTTCTGAAATTGTAAATTTTAGTGAACATTGTAATTGGGGAAACATGTAGTGCTCACAGTAAATAAAATAGTTAAAAAATATGCTATTCAATCCCCCCCCCCCCGCTCCCGATCTTCTTTGGAACCCCCCCCCCCTCCCGTTAATATTTTATTGACAAGTTGTTGAATTTTTTACATGATATAATAAACATGTGCTTTTATTTAATTACATACATGATATGCATTGAAAATATTAAATAAAAAAACCTTCGTCGAAATGGTCTTCGCAAAAATGCATTGCCGATTTCTCTCCGATAGCGTGACGAGTGTTATCCTTTCTCGCTTCTGAAAATAATTTATTTCTTTTCTCAGGGTTTTTGGGACCTGTTAGAAAACTTTTATCAGGTACCGATTTTGAAGTGTTTGTTACAAGCCCCCTGTTTGTTATTGGGTTTGTACACGGTTTTCTTGTCGATATTTTCAGGAGACTTAGTACTGTCAGCGTAGGAGAAAGCCATAGACTCAGGATAGCAGGAGGATCGTGACGTCACGGCACAGAGTGCTATGACGTAGATTTTTATGAGGTCCTATCTTTCATAATTTTTTGAAAAATAACTATACATTTTTAGAAAAAACGAATCATCATTCCTTGATATTGATAACGAATACTATCGAAAACAATTTTTTAAAATTTTCATGCATGTTCCCCATTGGGAATTTTTCGAGCATCCTCCGCATCTTAACCTTGCTCCAAGCGACTTCCATTTGTTCGGCTCGAAGCTGTAGGCAGGGAATTCACCGCCTGATTCAGACAGCAGTCCAAAGAATTTTATGCTTCTGGTTTTGAGGGGGCTTGTGAAACGATGAGAAAAGATGTACAGGGAGATTATGCGGAGAAATAAAATTAGTTTTCAATAAAACTAAAATATAGGCAACAAAATCTGTGGATACCTATATAAGTGAAGAAGACAAATGGATATCCACACCCACACGAATATTTAATTTCTTACGATGTACGTTTTGGCTTTTAAGCAGCCATCTGCAGGTAAAAATCAGTAAAAAAAAATCAGTAGTACTTTTCAAGTCAGTACTCTTATTTGTTTCTTTTCTATATCCATTTGTAACTTGCTTACTAACTTCCTCTCGTAATATGGTATCTTAGTATGCTTATAAAATTGTCGATTTCCTGAAATCCGCTAATAAAATGTGCTTTCAAAACGCATCTATATATTAATACGTGAAAGTATAAATTGAGAAACATTTTTTGGGTATTTATTATAAAAGGAGGGGAATGAAACTTATTTCATTCGAAAGATACTGTGCCATAGTAGCGCAGAAAAAAAAACAAGTCTCTGCGACCACAATTAGCCAGATATTAATTAAAAATCTATACCGATAGGATGCTAATAGATACCGATAGATGGCGTCCTATGTCCATCAGTCAGAATTCAATTCAATTTGCGTGAGATTCGTCGATTCAATTGCAGTGAGAAATGTATTTCAATAATATTCGTAGCTACACTTCATCGCAGACACAATTGGTCGAATTTCGAACACAGGCGATTCTAGTTTATATAAAATTTTAAAAATTTATATACTCGCTGTATGTCTGTCTGTCTGTCTGGGTGTTCGCTATGCATTTCAAAATGGTTGGACCAATCTTGATGAAAATTTGCATGGTAATTCAGGTTGACCTTGGAAAGGTTTTAGGCAGGTCAAACTGATCCGAGGTCAAGGTTATGGTGGAGATACGCTAAACTAACGAAGCGCTCAAGGGATGGCGCCAGGGAAACACCAAGCAACAATGTAACCTTCATTGTTCCCAACAAACGAAAAAATACTATTTGCTAAAATCCAAGATGGAAACAGCGAAGGTTACATTGTTGATTCAATTAAGAAGATCAGTTAATTTTCAATGTCAGGTCCTGTCTTTTTCGTTAGCTATGATGCTTGCCTTAATGATTCACGTTTTAAGGGAGATAGTTAAAAAAAAAAGTAATAAATAAATAAATAAATAAAAATCATTATTTTTTTTATTAAAATATTTGGAGAAATGTAAGAAATTATTCTCAAACAAATAAGAGAATATACAATTTCTAATATACAAGGCGCGCAGCTTTACAAGCTTTTGCTGAAAAAGTGAAGGTACTTTCTCTAATGAGCAAAAAACTTAAGAAAAATGATTTTTCTTATGGCTTTTGTAATGTAGTAACTTCCTTTAGAGAAATTATAAATAATGTTGATGAATACAACTCTATTGAAACGGTTACATGTTGATGAGGGATGTTGATGAGGCTGTAGACAGAGGTTCTGAACTCTCTCTGAATCCATTTATGAAGTATTTTTTAATACAGACAGAAATAATTTAATACTGATAGCCTTTCTTTTATATTCTAAAATATTACGGATGCAATGTCAATTTTCCTAGGCAAACCCCATTCGGACACAAAATTCTAGTGCAAGTATTTTAAATAATTCTTTTTCGTTTTTCCAAAGTGAATATTTATTTTATTAACTCTAAAGATTTTTCATCTGTTCTTAGTCATATTCAAATTAAGATATTGCAAAATTTCATCAAATAAACAGACCGATCAACGCCGCGCATTTCAGCTAGTTTAGTATAAAATTTACCGATAAGACCTATTACTCTGAAATCAGGAGTTCAGGATTCATGACAGTTACCATAACTTTTCCATAATAGTTAATTCAAATTTATCGCCTTTATTTAGAATTCGGAATTATTAAAAACTTTCTGACCGTCAATGACGTATTTAAGAATGTGATAAATATTATTTTAAATTTTAGGATATTCTTTTTCTACTCTAAACAAGGTAGAAGAACAGAACTCATAATAACACTGATAATATTGGCATATTCCTTCAGCAATATTGTGGTTGCTGACAACAAATTTATAAACTTGTTGTTTGACAAAGCTGTCTTCTAATTCTGCAGAAGCATTAAAGAACCATTTGTCAATTCGTTAATTAAGTTAATCACTCAATTTATCTTATTCGTTTTCAAGAATGTAGGTCATAAGGATTCAAAAAACACTTCCCGGAAAAAAGCAGATTTTTTTTGTCTCACTTGAAGGCAACCATTACCATTGATTTCGCATTGGCCGAAGACCTAATAACGAAAATACGAAGGCAGATTTTTGTCTTACAACTGACGTTCCCCTCACATTTCCTTATGTTTCCTGGAAAATTATAAACATTTCATTCTCATTACTTCATTAGTTTGCTGTTTGGTTTCTATTTATCATCCCCTTATTCTTACCAGGCAACAAATTATATTCAGAAGGAAATGTTTTAATCGAATTTCTTTTGTTCATAAATTAGGAGGGTTAAAAAAAATCGTGTTCTCTACCGAAAAAAAATTAGCTTCTCGAGATTAATGAAAGTTTTTGATGTATTATTTTTGAAGAATAATTTTTCATAAGAATCATTTTGGAAATTGTGATACATCGGTTGCAACACAAGAATAACAAGACACGTGAAATAAATTGCACCCGTTTAAAAAAAATGAAATTGCTTACAGGCTACCTGTATTGATTTAAGGTCTTTCCATCATTTGTCACCTTAATGGATGTCTTGTCACTACATCGATTGCCATTGGCAATTGACCCTTTTTTCTCTATCGCTTTCGTCCCCCGCCTACTCAATCCATAGTCTAATGGAGATAGTGAATTCCGCATAATCCATAAAAAGCGAAGCCCAAGGGTTATTGCAAAGATTATAACGACAAATCAATTCTCGGAAGGCGATAAGAAATAAAGTCAAAATTTATTCAAGGAGAAAAAAAGTTCTTAACGACTTCTATTCGCGCCTCTCTCGTTTCCTTCATTTTATGGAAGACCGGGTAGGATGTGAAAATAAATTGAACTATAGTTTCTTAAAAAATGGCTATTTAACCGTTAAAGTCGAAGAATAATAGAGTTACTCTCATTCTGTTACTCTAAATAAATGGAATTTTAAGAACCTGTATGTAAGTTATCAGCAATTAATCCATTTATTCTAGCCAATATGGACTTCTAGAAAAAATATGAAATAATCTATAACTTCAGAATTTCACCGAGCCTTTATCAGGTAGACAATCCCTGTATGAGGGTTAGACAATCCCAGAAATTATTCCATTCTTTCTGCAGCCTGCCACCAAAATTCTATCATCTGTAAATTTCTGTAGATATTTTTGGATTTCAGTGCGGAAATTGCAAAAAGGGAACTTTTTTATAACTCAAAATTTTATCAATCTCAATTGTATCGAAACAGAGTTTATGTGAACGAAATTGTAATGTGGATGGTTGTTGTTGCGAGACTAGGTTTTTGTTACGTGAAGCCATTCTCGAGAGGAACAAACTCCTGTTTTTGTTTTAGGCTCAGGAGAAATGATGCTATCGAGAATAATCTTTATGGGGAAGGGTATAAAAAATGCTTTTTCCGATCTTAAATTCACTATTTCTCCGATAATCTTGGGCATCCGTTCATAACATATTAGGCCGGTTTACGAAAACTGGGCCGAGAGAAGAACCAAGCTCAGCGCCACCACGTAAGAAGCACCCTATCCCAAAGCGCATTGCTGAAATGGTGAGAAAAGTCAAGGAAAGCATCAAAACCGTATATCGCAAAAGCCAATGCAGCATTGTTCTTCCATTGGAGTACCACAACTGTAAATTGTATTTTTAAGATTCGCAAATGGGACGACGGCACAAAGCATGTTCATATCTTTGGTTGAGCTAACTTTTGTATCACTCTGTATAATACTTAAATACTTTAGGCAAATGTACTGTTAGATTTGATAGAACAACGATTTTGCAGATTCAATAAAAAGATCGTTGAATGGGAAACCGAATATTTCGTTTACACAATATTTTTTATAAACAGTGAAATGATTACATTATCGATGTTCAACATAGTACCAGAGACTTTCTTTCAGTGCATAGATAATGCAAAAAGAGAATGATTTCGCATGGAATTCTCAGCTATCTATACCATTAGTTCGTTCCACTCAGCTCTCTCCAGAGTGACGTCATCATGAATGATGTGAGAGAATGATCCAATACTGATGTTCTATGGTGATGTCTTCTCTTTGACTGCAAACTCCACGTAAATGTTAGACACGGGAGAGGCGAATTCTACGCACTAGGGACGCTATTCTTGAAATCATCAGGCCATTCATGTTCTTGTGTACGATCCATAAATTTGTCACCGGAGTGAATTCTCATACAATGATAAATATAGGTTTACGCCTTCGATAAAAGCAAAATTCTCACAATACGGAGCTGCTCTTACTTGATGCGCGGTTGCAAGGGCGCTGCCACCTTGTCAAACACTTTACCAGGTCCGTTCGCGTAATCATGTAAACGCGTCGGATAGTCAAAGTCTGGATTTGCATGATTTTATAATGCTCAGAGTTTCTCTAAAATGTTGATATTTAACTTTAAAAGCCTTGAAAAGGATAAAAATAAAGAATGTTTTGGATATATTTATATAGAAATCCAAAAATTGGAGATATTTGGATAGAAATCAGTGTTGAAATGGAAGAAGACCATAAATATCTTGAGAAAACTAAAGCTATTAATTTGTTACCTTATTAATAATTTAACATTATGAAATTAATAACAAGGCCCTTGACACCTTAAAACATAATTTTTTTTTATTCTACATGTAAAAGGATTACTACGACATCATTAATGGAAGGAAGTTAGTTGTTTATATTATGCTTTCATTAAGCGGATAAATTTTTGACAATTCATAAGTTAGTTGTATTAATGTATTGAGTGATGCAATATAAACATAGGGACACAATGAAAATGAATGAGACGATAAAATGTTCCGGTCGAAATTAATAATTCAATAAGTCACGAAAGTTGCTGTTAAAATTAATGAGATAACGCCGTTCTCGTCGTCCCCATCAGGTTCAATATGAGGCAGGCATCAACAACGGCAGTAGTAGAAAATACATTTCATTTTATGTTAATGTTTACTATTTTGATTTGTCAGTGTGCAGCTTTTATCCTCTATGTTGTTATCATTTACAGGTTGATTGTCCTTGTGTAAATGCAAAAATGTCACAGCTCTACTGATGAAAGCTGTAAATTGCAAAACGGGAAAAAAGGCGCAACGTCCAGCAGAATTAACAGAATCCCAACACAGAATGATAATAGGAGACACGTGAACAAATGTCCTGGTCGGCACGTCCCACTTATTCTGGTGTTGCTAAATTTACATCTTGTATAAATTGTTCTATAAACTATGAAAATTAAAAGAACGGTACAGTAGAGTTTAGGAAAGAACCTTTGCGCAAATCACGCTTAATTGTTGTTTAAAGTCAAACAAACTTTCCGTAAGAATGAGTGCAATGACAACAATGGCGCAGTGCAAACGACACTCCATAAACATAGTTTTAAGCTGCTGGTTTAAGGTTTAATTATTGATTACCTCAACAAATTTAGGACGCAGATTGACATGGTCGATATATCCGTCTCATGGAGCTCATTTCTAAAAATCGGGAATCACTGTGCGGAAGAAATTGATTAACCTCGATGCAGTTCATCGGATTTTTAGCCGAAGATTAATCCCCACTTCCTAATAAAATTTAATGTTGAAACTTTGCTTCGTGTTGCCGCAGTGACAAATAAGACTTATGGGGCCTCCTTTATATAAACTAAAAACCTCAAATGCTTACAAAATTTTATGATGTTGGTGTAAGCTATGTAATATATCAGCAACTTATAACTTATTTGTCTGTCACGCTCATTAACAATTATAATTTCATGTTATCTGATTCACTTTATATATCTATAAATATAAAATAATTTGTCCTGACTGACTGACTGACGGATTCATCATCGCCGAGCCGAAACCGATGAAGCTGTTAATATGAAATATGGTACCTAGTTTTATTTTACATGTATAATGTAGAGACTCACTAAGGAAAGATTTTTGGAAAATCAACCCCTAAAGGGGTGAAATGGAGTGTAAAAGTTTATATGGAAAATTGTATTTCTTACGTGTATCAACTTGAAACTTGGTATAAATATTCTCCTAAACAAATAATAAAACACATAGTTTAAGGTTTTTCAAAACAACCTTTAAAAGGAGTGCGACGGCTTGTTCAAATTTGTATGGGAAAATCTGAATCTTTGAGTTTTTCGACTTGAAGCTTAGTATAAATATTCTTCAAAACAAATAATAAACCATAGCTTTACGAATCATTAGAACAACCTCTTAGACGGTGTGCAATGTGGTGTTGAAGTTTGCATGGGAAAGTCGATTTGAAATTTGGTAGACAGACTCTTCAAATCATATATTGACCAACTTTATTATCTCCGTTCAAAATCGATCAAAGTTTATATCCGAAATCCACGCGAACGAAGTCGCGGACAAACGCTAGTGGAGATATATCATGTATAATTAAGTCGATGTAAATTTAAATTATTAATAAAATCGCAATCAGGACTTTTAAATATTTAAAAAAATTAACAACAATACGTTCAAAAATGTCTTTGAAAAATAACAACTACAGATGGTATGGTAACGAATTGGAGGTGAAAGTTCACGAAGGAACCCACCAACATTAATGTTCTGTTTAGTGTCCAATAGCAATTATAAACATAAAATTTCTAGGATATGTTTTTATGCATTTTATATAAACTTTGGCATTTAGAAATCCGTTTCCGTAATTTGACTCGATCACACGTCAAATTATTTGCTTCGAAAGGAAGGTTCACAGAAAGAAAATACGTGAAACAGAACTTGACGGATCATTTATTTCATGCTGTCAAACAGTGATACGAATAGGAAGGAAGATGAAAATGAATTACACGTTAATGGGGAAGTCCTTTGGATTTTTCAGGGGAAGGTTAATATATTATCTTTTTCTCATTTTGTCCTGTTGAGACTAAGGGCCAGTTCATTATCTACTTTCTCAAGTGAGTCTTTAGTTAAAATGGACGTATATGTTTGAGATGAAGAGTACTTGGTTACAACAATGTCACTATATTGTTGTTGAACACCCAATTGAGAAGTCTCAGGTGAGAAACTGTTGATAAGCATTGATGGCTGCGACATCATCCATTCATACACTTGATATTTTCCAATGGGCTCGCCAATCCATGCGGCGACGTACACGAAGGTCATTTTGAACATTTACTATACCAAATGAATTATCTTGTTATACCGTAGAAATAAATGGAATTGGGTTAATGTCATCCTGAGAAATAACCATCTCCTGAAAAAAACGAAGTCTATTCACGGTGGCTTTTCAGGTGATAATTGGGTCTACAAAAATTAAGATATGGCTGCCCAAATTATGACGAATACCCTACACCATGTTTCATCTTTGGAATTATTCAGTCTTAATTGTAAGCTTCGCAGAACTGATAATCTCCACAGTTGAAACAGCAAGTTGATAGAGAAAGTAGAAACATGAATCATCAGCAGTCTGCGATTCGTTCGTATTTTCTCAGTGTTGAATTCACTTGGGTTATCGGTGGCTTGGGCGATTACAGCTTAAGAACGAAAAGTCTGCTTATAAATGTCACTCCGCTGTATGTTACAAACATGAATGTGAAAATGCCGAATCAGCTCGGCAGTCACTGTAAACCAGCTGACGTTTTTAGATGTCGCAGTCTCCTTAATGCCCGTCTGTCTCTACCATTCAGCTTACACTTTCATCCATTTCGATATTTTAACAGCAGAAGTTGTCCTTCATTTTTGTATATTACCAGGACTTCCAATACTGGATGGACTGTTAGTATTTGTCGCGATTTAGAGGCTAACATAGAACCCAAAATTTGTGCTCTTAGGCAGTCGTTAAGGTCGGCCAATATAAAGATTATCGGAGTTGTATATAGACGGGGTGCGTGTTTACAAACATTAGCTTACTTTGTGCCTAGACGTATTTCCGGTTTCGTATTAACTGTACTTCTAGCGTTGGCTGTTACTAAAAGTTGACATTATTCAGATTGACTGCCGAGTGCCGCGATTTATCATTAATTTATTATTGAGTCGGAGATTATAAAACGGTACACGGAAATCGATGAAACGTTACTTTATTAAATAATTTTGCCTTTTGCGAATTAAGTGAACCGGGAGGACCACAACACGGCATTTTTGTTGGTTAAATTGTTCGTTTTATCTCTTTCCTGCCTCAGAAATTCTATGCTCGGAATGAAAAAAGGCACTGAAAATGGTGCATGCGCGTAGCTATTTCCTGCGCATTCCGTCTATACACTTCAGAGCAGTTAGTGGCACCCACTACAAAATTTTGCCGTGTTTCCTTTATTAAGTACCGAAAGGTGCTTTATGCTATTAGTGAGGGAAAACGTGTCTGTCTGTATGTCTGGAACTCGATCTTCTCGAAGCGTATGAAAGAAGATCTTCTGGAACTCGAACTTCTCAGTCTTTTTTCGCCAGTCGCTAAATATAATTCATCGCAAGAACCATTTAGAAGATGGTCGAAATTGGTACATTAGCACGTGCTCTAATGATCCCATTATGACATCCCCTAGAAATTATCAATGCTAAGATTTATTAAGTAATACATCAAACAACTCTTAACGACTAGCTATGTGTGAATATAGCGTTATTAAGTTTTGCTTTTACCGATCTATAAATATGGTCCAGCTCACGAACCAGTTCGAAGATGGTCGAAACCGAAACAATATCACGTGCTCTAATAGTACCGTTATGGTATCTCCTAAAATTTTCAAGGCGAAGATATAGCAAATAATATAAAATTAAGTACGTTTTTGACAATCGATAAATACAATTCGAAGATGGTCGAATTTGATTCAGTGGAACCTATGCTAATTATTCCATTAAGGCAGCATTGGGAAATTTTCAATGCTAAGATGTGGCATGTAATATATCAAACAAATTGTAATCATGTGTCCTGAACAAATATGTAAGAGTAGTTAGTAAGTTCGAAGATAGTGGCATTTGATTCAGTGTAACATGTTTTAAGGTTTTAAACCATGGAAATGTGTTTCAAATGGTTTATGTGACAGCGACTAGTTTGGCCTTTCGGTACTTGGATATGTCATTGTTTAATGGTTTATTTTGTCTATTCCAGTAAGTTCCTTTTAACTCGTTTGAAGTTGATGATTCTACTTAATAATTGAGAAAGAATAAAAATACAGTTTTAATGAAAAGAAAATGTTTCTTTCACATTTATTCTTATTGTACAGGTTTTAAATTTTCTATTTACTTTACATTTATGATAACCATCTTTGTTACGCTCTTTTTATATATGTTATTTGTTTGAACGGGATTTTTGTTCAGTATTTGTATTAAAGATGAATGCTCTGTTTATGCTATTAATTCTGGAAATTTTTAATTTTAATGCGATGCCCGATTATTTGATTTTTATAAAAGTTTTGAGTTTTTTCAGCATTTTCTCAATTTTTAAATGAAATATTAATAGCTTTATTTAGAAAGGTACGCATTTCTTGATGCACTTTTGATAAGCCGTATTTGCAGTGACTGCAAACATTACATGAGTCATTATTTCAATTTGTAAAAGTCTCAGTTTTCATGTTTCTTTATACAAACATTAATACGTTAAAATTCTTAATTAAAAGAATAAACTGGAAAATGTTTCAAGGCATACGCAGTGCTCTCCAAAATTTCCGAGAATTTTCTTGTTAAAGCAGATAACATACCTTACACCCTAATTTCCGCTGTCACCTTCAAAGTTGTTTCTCCCAACGATTCTCCCATTTTTGGAAGCGTTCCTGGAAGTGCGAAGGCTGTAGGGTGTTCACGACCAGTTGCGATTCCACTTTAATATCTTCAATGGAGCCAAAACGTCCCCCTTTAGAGAAGAAGTAGAAGTCGGCGCAAGGGGCTAGGTCAGAAAAGTAGGGAAGGTGGGGGACCGTTGTTGCCATGTTGTTTTTTGCCAGGAATTCCTTTACAACGCGAGGAGCGTGCGGGCGCATTGTCATGGTGAAGCAACCAGTCTTTGTTCTTCCATAACTCAGCAGTCTGCGCGAAATTTTCCTGCAGTCTCTTCAAAACCTCGCAGTAAAACTTGCTGTTGACAGTCTGAGCAGGTCGAATAATTTGGAAATTCTCAACACAAACAGCAATAATTCACAAAGAAATGCGCCTACATTTACGAAACTTGGCAGAGAAGCAACTGAAAGGTGCACCAAATAGCATCTAGCGGCAGAATATTCAAATTCTCAGATATTTTAGGTAGCACCTCGTATTTCTACCATCGCCTCCATCAGTATAGTTGCAATAAACAGAATAAGACTATTGAAGGCTTAATAAATTTTATATTAAGGTTTAATAAATGCAATAAATTTTATATTACTTTGAATTGTTTCCATTCGATTATTAATTTTAATAGCTAAAATGAAAGTAAAGAGATAATTTTATGTTTCTTTTGCCTTTACATCTTGAAGAGTCTGTGTAAACAAAGAATGTTCGATATATTATTTACTTTCGAAAAACTTGAAAAATAATTCTATAGAGAAAGCTTTATAGAATGGCTGCTTGTTGGATTGTTCAGTTGAAGATATATTTTCGTTAAAATTGTTATTTGTGCCAGAGTATTTTAATAAGAAAGGTAAGACTTAACAATGTTGTAATATTCTTTATATCTTGAAGTATTTCTCGCCAGGCCGAGCCAGTATGACGACTATTTTGTCGCATGGACGTTGTTAGTTTGTTCCTTATTTCAGTCATATTCTCCCAATATCCATAACTTGAACTCATAAAAAGTAAATTCTACCCAAAATAAAATCCACTGATGAATAGATTATACGGCGCTAAACTAACTGCATTCGGAATGCCCTTGCCTGCATTTCAATTAATTAAACTACCAATGCATAATTCTCGTTAGCAAGATGGAGGAATTCAAAAATTTATAATAATTAAAGAAAGATGCGCTCCGAAAGTTCAGTACTCGCAGAACTCTTTTAACTACTATAAATTTTTGATTTCCTCCATCTTGAAACGAGCATTATACATTACAAGCTGAATTAATTCAAGCGAAGACAGTGCATTCCAAAACCAATTATTCTAGCACTCTCTCCCCTGTTCTGACCTTAGGTGAATTTTACTGTTGTATCTTTTATGAATTAAAATTATACATTTCGAAGCAAAACATATTAAAATAATTATCTCCCAACATCAGGTATAAGGTACTGGCACTTTTGAAGATCCAATTGTGTTGAGTGATCTGATTTCTGCGTTTGAAGATACATCACCGGCTAAAATTCATCGCAAATTATTGAATCAACCTTGTAAGAAGCCCTGGGAGCTCTACGAATTATAGCAATTATTGATTCTTTTTGCTATCCGTTTGCTAAGTGAAAATGAAGGATGAATTTGAAGCTGGCTCTTAAAAGCACAGAGATTATCTATATATGAATGCTACGCTGCTAGAAGATTACAGCTCGACAGGCTGTATTTCTGTGCGCTTTCCTGTTCGAAAATCGAAGGTGGCATCCAAGTATATTTGTTTAGCTTATTTTCAATCATCAAAGATTAAACCTCTTTTATCCCCAGGCGAATATTAATATTTGCGCAAACTCACCAGTTTTAAACGAATATGAAACATATACAATTGTCATACATTACAAGCATAATGAAATCGGAATTAAAGTGCAGATAGGCGTTTGCTTCTTCCATACTGGTATAAATTTAATGCTATGTCATTTACTTACTTACTTACTTACTTTTCAAATCCGCTTATCCGTTAGGGTCGCGGGGGCAGCAGCCCTATGGAGGATCTCCAGCGATCGCGATCTTCCGCCATCAGGCGCATGTCCTCCCTGGTAATATCCAAGCGACTCGAACCCAGATTCTCCATGTAGTCTAGCCACGTGGGTCTAGGCCGACCACTCGGTCTCTTACCCACCGGCTTGGAAAATAACAACTGCCTAGGAAGACTAGTTTGCGGCATCCGTATCACGTGGCCATACCAGCGCAACTGAGATCTCTCAATGCGGAGAAGTAGCGGCTCAACACCTAAAGATTCCCTTATTGTGCTGCTGTACACTCTATCTAGTAGGGTAACACCTGCCACACCTCTCAGAAATCTCATTTCGACCGCTTGTACCCGCGATCGCACTCTTTCGGTCATTACCCAAGCCTCATGACCATAGGTGAGAATGGGGACAAAGATAAATTTGAAGACGGAGAGCTTGGCTTTGTTACCCAGCTCGCGTTTCGTTACCACGGATCGCCACAGTTCACGTCTGACACAGCTTGCTGCACCGATCCGAGCATCCAATTATTTCTCCTGCCGTCCATCACTCGTGAATGCAATCCCGAGATACTTGAATTTCTCCACCTGTCTCAATGAGGCTCCCCTAACATGGAGAGCGCACTGAGCAGGCTGTCTTGAAAGGACCAGAACCTCGGTTTTAGCCACACTGATCTTCATCCCAGCTTCTTCACATTTGGATGCAAACCGGTCTAGTGCATGCTGAAGGTTCGTGCGAGAAGACCCAAGGAGTTCAAGGTTGTCAGCAAAGAGCAACCTCTCCACCAGGCAGTCGCCCACACAAACACGCTCATCGCCTCGGCTGCCCCTGTCTATCCAGTCCATAAAGATAATGAGCAAGAGGGGCGACAGTACGCACCCTTGGCGGAGTCCAACACCCACGGTGAACGGTCTTGACTTAATGCCATTTATCCGGACACACATCTCAGAGCTTTCGTACAGAGACATGATAGCAACCAGTAATTGCCCATCCACTCCATACTCTTGCAACACTTGCCAGAGCTTCTCCCGAGGAACTCTGTCATATGCTTTTTCGAGGTCCACAAAGCAAGCGTAGACCTCTTTTGCATACTCCCAGGATTTCTCAAAGATTTGCCTTAGAGCAAAGATGTGATCCGTCGTGCTTCGGCCAGGTCGGAAAGCACACTGCTCCCCCGACAGTTTGGAGTCGACTATTTCCCGACTTCTCTTCTCCAGACACTTAGCGTACACTTTCCCAGGAATGCTGAGCAAAGAGATGCCTCGATAGTTGTTGCAATCTCTCTGATCTCCCTTTTTGAAGATAGGGATCACAATTCCTGGTCATTACAAAATAAAATATATAAAAACAATTTAAACCACCACTTTTACCTTTTTTAAAAAATTAGAGTTTTTACTTTTTACTGCACTTTTTAAGGTGAAAGTGTGTGCTTAAAAATTTTTATTTTATATATTTCATTTTATTCTTTTTAGTCTTTATTTAAAAAAAAGCTTTTATATGATAACTACAAAACCAAAAAAACCTTGGAAATCTGCCCAGTCAATCGGGAAAACGTTTACAATACAATACGCTGGCTAATCACAAACAATGCTCTCCACAATCAACAACTTTGCTAGCATTGATGATCAAATTAACAACAATTACGTACGACAATTAACAACGATAACAATAAGCAACAATACAGGCAGTCGTTACGTCATGATTGCACTGTATACATATTAAACTTAAATATTAAATAACTTAAGAATAAATGAAAGACTAGTGAAACTAACGATTGAAACATACATTGTCATCGATAAAGACGCCGTCGGGGAAAATTGCAGAGCTGTAAGTAGTCAGGAAGTTGGCAAAATATTGATTACAAAATTTGCGCGCAAACACACAAACAAGTGAAGTTCAATAAAATTGTGTAAAAAGATTAACAAGTGAATTATATAAAGATTATACAGAGTGAGTCAAAAGTCATGGACATAATCGTAATTCGAACTGGTGTGTAAAATAAACGATATGACCATGCTAGCAGGGAACAGGATAGGCTTTCTCTTTTAGGACAGTTTGGAATATGGCCGACATCTTGAAATCCGCCATTATTAGTCAAGGGTCATTTTCTTAAATGGGAAAAGGGTCATGTGGCATATTAAATAACATCACAGGGTTTTTCTTCTTCTCAGGACTTCGTTCTTGCAATCGGATTTCAGTTATTTGTTATAATTCACAAACTATTAACAAACACATTGATAACATACGCCGAAAACTGGGTTGCAGCAGCTAAAGGATGAGTTCAATGTGATCTCCCTGCTGCTGGACACAGAGCTCGAGGCGTTTTATCCATTTATTATGCACGCGCACAAGAGCGTCGAGGGTAATGCCGTCACAGATCGGTAGGATGCGTTGCTTTGGATTTTCTTAGCATACACAAATTGTTTCAAGTAGCCCCACAGGTAAAAATCTAGCGGTTTGAGGTGTGGGGAACGTGGTGGCCACTTCACATGACCCACCGGCCTATCCAGCCACTACGGACGAATTGCATCATCCTACCGGAAAAACATGGGAAATTACCATCTTCAGTCGACAGCGACTTTCTGGTACTCATCAGCATTAGGGTGCCAATCTATGAAAATTGATCCAATTAAACGGGTCATGACTAACTTTACCAACAAGTCTGGATGGATCTGTTCGTATCGCTACAATATCTCATGTTCTGACGTTTCACCTCATCACGCACATAAAAATTTGCCTCATCACTGAATACAATATTACGTCCAAATGAAGAATCCAATCGATAGTTGTTCAAAGCCCAGGTATAGAACTTCTCACGTGTATCCGGATCTTCCTCAGTTAGTTTTGCTGCATCTGAACTTTGAATGGATATCACATGTTGGCACGCAAAATCCGTGCTATGGATGATTGGCGAAGTCCAAAATCAGGTGCAGGCCGTCTTGTGCTCCGCTGTTGACTCTTTGTAAATGCTGCCAACACCATTGTTGAGGTTGCCTTATCGGTTGATGTTTTTGGTCTGACTGTACGAGCTTTGCGTTCAACAGTCCCGGTATTCCTGAAAATCACATAATATCACATATGGAACAGTACCGTCTGCTATTGGTTCACTTTCGGAGCGCCAGGCGTTGAAATCAGCATCAGTGATATAGTAGGGGTGTTCCCTGGGCATAAGGATCAGCTCAATCCTCTCTTCCTTCATTAGCGCCATCCCTAATTATCTGCAACAGCAAACCACAGCAAATAACTGAAATCCGATTGCAGAAATAAACTCCTGAGAAAATACTGGTTATTTGATGAGCCACATGCCCCCCCCCCCCTTTCCATTTAAGACTCAAAATGGCGGATTTCAAGATGGCTGCCATACTCCAAACTTATCCCGTATTAAAATAGTCAGTGAATTACAGAACGAGTGAAATATGTGTAAAAAGAGAACATTTTTTTTTACACGAATCTGAATTTGAAAAATTAATGCCTTTAAAAATAAATCATAGTAATAATTGGCATCTATCATAAGGTATTATTACATTGTGGATTTTTTAAAATTTTACTTTATATTCCCACCACTAGAGCAGTCTTGAAATTCGTGACGAAAAAATTTTGCTTCGATTAGACAATGTTGCTTTCAAAGAATCGTCCAGGAAAAGAATTTTTCAAAAAAAAACCAAAACAAAAAACAAAACAACAACAAAAACAGTGACACAAAAGTTATGAAATGCAAGGAAGTGGAAACAAGTGAGAAAACTTATGCCATGAATCTGCGATGCCACCTGAAAAGACATCATGAGCGCATGCTTCAAAAACATTTATTTCTACTTCCACACCTAACACTTTGGTACAAATAAACTGTAAACAAGAGTAAATGACAACTACTTTTGCTATAAATTGATAAGTCTCACTTTCATGTTTGATAGTCTTAATTTCATTTGTGGTACTTGTTAATGGGGAAAATATACATTCTTATTTAAATCCATATTTGTGACAATTTGACAATATTACCGACGTGATAAGGAGTGACCTTTGAATACGTTATCATATCGTGTATCGATATTTCTATTGATCGGCACAACACTAGGAGGCATATTCTAATATTGGTCTTACTAAAGTATTAGAAGAAATATTGAAAAATGAAATTTTATATAAGACGTTGATTGTCGGACTAAAAATGTGAACACGTAAGATGAAGTTATTGCAATTTTTAAGCAATACATTGAAATTACAAAGTTTAAGCAATTTAAATAAATTGTATAAAAATAAAATACAAATAATAAGTAAAACAGTTGTATTTATCGATAACTGAAATTTTATTTTCCCTACACCATGATTCAATTGAATGAAGATCGAATAGAGTCTTGAGAGTCAATAGGTAAATTGAGAATATTATAAAACATTCATTGAGAAACATGTTGTTTTAAGTTAAAAAAAATTCATAAAACTTTTGTTCACTTTTTTACAATGAAGAATTTCACATTTTACGGGCTTTATCATTTTACATCGTACATCAGCTTTATCCCACGTCGATGTTTTGCATGTTCTGAATCTTTGATAGGCAAATTTATTTTCTGCTATTCAAGAGCCCAGGTGGAAATGATGTGATAATCCTTCGAGAAAACAGATAAAGGAAGAAAATAGCCGAACGGTTATTTTAAAAACATAAACCATACGAATTGAAAGCCAGTCACACAATTTCAGGAACGGTAAAGAAAACATATTCCGAATAATAAAATAACATAAGTCTTTACGCAAGGAAGGAAAATATTTTTTTATTTACCGGTGCATATCCGATTACGAGTTTTATTAACAGATACTTGACATGCATTCGCTCCACAAACGATCCAAGAGAAATCTAATTTTCAGATCGCTTGAACGGAACATGTTTATAAAACTTGAAGCGAAATCTGCTGGCATCAGTTTTTGAAGAGATGGTAGAATATTTTAAAGAAGTGAAAACCTAATAATTTATACCTTAAGTGATGAATTCTGATTTTTTTTTTACGAAAAAAAAAGCATGATATTGAGGAATCTAAGATTCGAGTGGAAATTTTTATTTTGTGTATCCATCGCAATATAGTAGAAGCAATGAGAAGAGAAAGCTAGTGAAATGCTTTTTTAATATCCCTTAATTTTTTTTAATTTGACGTTTTGAAGAGTTCTAAAAGCGTTGGTGTTGTGCAAAGAATTTAATATTTCCCCGTGATTTTCATTCACTGAATGCTTCACATTTAGTACAAAGCAAACTTCCCTGCGCAGCAAACATTTGTAGAATTTAGTTCATGATAATTGAAAATTTCATGAAAAAAGACCTTTAGAATGGTTGCATCTAGTTTTATTTGAACAGCAGAAATGTGAATATTTTGCCTCTAAGCTAAACTGGAAAGAGTGTGGTGCTTTCGATTTTCCTACCTGAAACAAAGGGTACAGTTTTGCTACAGTAGAACCTCAGTTTAACTTACTTCAGTTTAACAAAATTTCAGTTTAGTGAATTTTTTCTTGGTCCTGGCCACAGCCTTCGCTTTAACGAATTTCACTTTAACGACTTTTGCTTTAACGAATGAAGTTTTTTAGTCCTGCTAATATTGGCAGTATCTCATTTTAACGAATTTGTTGAAGCGTTAGACCTATGCCGATGTCCATAGAATATGTTTAACACGAGATAACGGTAAAACTGCCTAACCAATCAGTTCTGAAACATGCGATGAATGTTTAAAATGATGATCATGAAAAAACACTAAATTGCTATGAATAAATAAAAATTGCATAATGTGGTAATTAGAACATTTAATTTTTAATTTATTTACTGTAGCTATTTAACTGAAGAATATTTTATGTGTAGCTGTTTTGATCTCTTATCTAATATATTTTATTGTGTATACTATCTTCGATTTGATTTCTGTACTTATTGTAATTTGTTATTGAATTTGCCTAGGTCACTGTCTGATACTTCAAGTTAATATTAAAACAGAAAATGCTTTGAAATGCATTAACAAGATGTATTCCTCTTTATGCAGCAAAACGTGTTTCTTATTTGGAAGTTTTTTTTATGAAAGTTTCACTTTAACGAAATTTCAGTTTAACGAATTTTTTCTCAGTCCCTAGAAATATATATTATACTTCTATACATCTATTGAGGTTCGGATTGACGGAAACTGCACTGAAACCTAGAAATCAGGTGATTTTTTTCAAGGCACCACGTAAGTGTGACAGACCTTCCTTTCCAAGACTTTGCACAGACAACTAGTTAATGCAATTGGACGGTAATTTAAAGGGCACGTGTGGTCTTTATTTGAGAATTAATTAATTAATAATTACTATATTACAGTATCGATTGTTTCTTATTCATTGCTTTGTTCATTTTTATGTTTATATGTCATTGTCTTTTCAATTTTCTTTGTTATCGCTGTGTAATTTATGATTCTACTATACATATATAGCTGATATGCCCGGCGTTGCTCGGGCTGTTTGTTTAATGAAATTTTGCAATATCTGAATTTGAATATAAATGAAAAATCCTTAATAAAGTATATATTCACCTTGGAAAAACGAAAAGAATTCTTTATAGTGCCCGCACTGGAATTTTGTGTCCAATTAGGTTCGCCCAGGAAAGTTGGACATTGCATCCTTAACATTTTAGAATATCAAAGAAAGGCTACGAATATTGCATTATTTCTGTCTATATTAAAAAATAGTTCATAGATAGATTGAGAGAGTTGAGGAACTGTATTTACAGTGTTATCGGTATCCCTCATCAATATGTAACCGTTTCAATAGAGTTGTATTCAGTCAGCGTGGGAATCATGTCCTGATTGTGGTTGTTTATGCAACCCCTGGTCAAAAGTATGGAATAATCCGAGAAGAGTTGAGAAATGGATAGTTAGAGACATTGCTGTGTTTACATATTTCACAATACTTTTAATCTGACACGAAATAATACATGGAATATTGGTATCTAAATCACATACAAAAAAGGAGACGCCTATATTATTATTTTTTTATTACTTTGTATAACTATCCCCTTAACCCTTTATCGTTACCCCATAAAAAATTCATTAAAAAATTTTTAACTGTTGCTTATTATTACTAATCATGTAAGGATTACAGTTATCATAAAAACTAACGTTTATTACATGTTATTATTTGTTAATGTATTGTTACCATTATGGCAAAAAAACGATTTGTGAACAAATATAATTCATTACATAAAATGCTTTATTTCATACAAATATCATAACTGGTGGTATTTGGCAACATTATCCATAAAGGGTTAAAATGTGAATCAGTAAGGCATGGTCTTTTAATCCTCTGGTCTGTGCACTCGCGCAAATTCCGTTGTTGGTGTCAATAATTGGGCTGCTGTATTAACTGAAGAGTAAAGCACTGTATAAAGAAAGTATGGACAAT
>JAHWFO010070218.1:1385519-1563388 GCA_023313115.1 Rhysida immarginata | reverse complement strand
AAAAAAAAAAATGAGCGTGATGACGGGGAAAGGAAATGGCAATTCTTCTCTATTCTGTGAAATAATGAGGCAACGTTAAAAATTTCAATTGAATTTCATCTTTTTCATAGGAAAGAATGACATTATGAAAATGTAAGAATATGCGCCGCCCCGGGGGGGGGGGGTGTAAAATCTAGCAGCGGTAGATAAATTTAATGGAGTTAACAATGAAAATGTCGAGTTGATTAGGAATTGGAATTAAAAGTTATTATCAAATATTTGAAATTTTTTCACTGTGTTTGATTATATTCAACCGCGCAATACTAATTTGGAGATTTGAGGAATACTTTTCTTACATTCTTTGGATCACTTTAACTTGCTTTAAGTCAAGTGTAGAATCTGATCATAATTTTTTAACACTTTATTATATACTTTATAGTTTTGCCCATTAATCTTTTCAAAGCTGAGCACAGGTTTAAGCTATTTTAAATATATTAGTATATCTCATCGTTCTATAATTATTCTACAGTATTAGCTAATTGATTTTGATTTGTTTTGTGGTCTCGATAAATGTAGTTTTTCAGAAGTATTCGAAAACATATATGAATATATATAATTAGTTTAAGGCTTATCTCTTCAAGATAAAAACTCAACCACTCGAATTAGAAGAGGAGCGGTTTTAGGTCTCAAAATAATTTAATCCAAAAAAAAAGAAGAAGAAAAGCGTTTCAAATTTTAGTTTTAAAGTTTATGCACATTTTACGTTTTTGATTTTGTATAATTTGTAACTTTTATAGGAGTAACTATAAAATAAGCGCATGTATCGTATCTTTATCTCTGCTTTGAAATGTTGTTTATTCTAACGCTTGAAAATATCAAATGGTTAAGTAAATAGAATTCTTTATCAGCCAAACCATCTCAACCTTAATACAGTCTTTCTCTCTCCTCTTAGAATGAGTTCGAATTCGAAAGAACAAAATGTATATATAAATATATAAAAAAAGTAATTTCCAGGGGAAAAACTATTATTCTTATTGTGGCACTACCGCCGCCACCACCACCACCATCACCAAAAAGATCGGGTTTCATTATTTGGAATTTTGCCAGCGGAGAGCTTGTGTTAACTCTCAAGACTAGAAGACTCTATCTCGAAAGCGAGTCTTACCGAGGTCCATCTAGTTTCTTCAATGTTCACTGAAGTCGGATTTTTTTATTTGAATTGCTTTCTCCCAAACGATATTCAGCCTTGGTCTCTGATGTACCAACTTCGATTTCTTTTCTTAGAAAATACGATGGCTGACGGAGAAAGAAAGAGGTGGGGGTAGTGAAAGAAGTGGAAAAGAGGTTGTGTGCTCGATTTTGGGGAGGTCTTACACAGATCGTCTTTGCTTTGCTCGAGTGAATGTCAATGCGTTTAGTTCGTGCTGACAGACGGGGGAAAGTCACATTACGGAGGGATTTTTCGGTATGATTAACGACGATGTTATCGGTAATGAAACCCCTTTTCAAAAGAAAACCCTTCGTCTAAGAAGGAAGTAAACAAGTCTATTTTTCCTTATTTCACCTTAGGCTAAAATGCCACGATCGCGCAACCAAATCTGACTTCTTTCGAACATTATGGTCAGTGTATTTGAAAGACATAGTGTTAAATGTTTCGTAGAGCAATCCAAAATTTAATACATTACCAACAGTCCTTGTCAAATTTTTGTATAAAGCGACGAACCATTTTGAGAAAGGGAAAAATATCCTATCACTTGACAAGAAAAACAGTTTAATCAAACTTAAAATAGTGTTACTTTTGTTTACTCCGAATAAATGAACCGATTTACTTAATGATACTTTGAGTTTACTTCGTTTACGTTCAAGCGTAATGATTAATATCACATTTAAATTTTCAGCTCATAAATGAAGACCTCACGTAGAGTGGATTTTTAATGTGTTCTCAGCTTTTCTAAGGAGCTTGCGTAAAAATTTCGTTAAAAATGCTTAGGCTTTCAGAAGCCGAAAACGTAGTTTTAGACATGAATTATGAGGATGCTGACATGATCTTTGGAACTTCAAATTTCGTTTGTTCGAAAAGAAACATTAACCTTAATAGCTTTTAATCCCATTAACCATTAACCATGAACCTTAAAGAATCTTGCAACTAATTAAACTAAGTAGTATTTGAAGGAGAACTTTTCATTATAAAATTTTATTAAAGAATCTCTAATAACACTGGCCAACAGAATTCAAGATTTTTCTTGTTAACATAATGAAAGTTGGTGATTTTGGTAGTATTTTTTCTGCTGATTACGAATATTCTTTATTGTCTCATCAACGTCCCTCATCTACATGTAACCGTTTCAATAAAGCTGTATTCAATCACAGAGCGTGGAATCAGGTCCTGAACATTGTTATTCATATTGACAGTATCAATTTCAGCAACAAGAATTGCCCTCTCAAACAAATCAGGTGAGATCTTTATAATTTTCTATTATGTTTAGATAAACAGTATCTAGAATTTCTCTGAAGGAAGTTACGTATTTTATGACAAAAACCGTATGAAAAATAAATTTTCTCCAATTATTAGCTCATTAGGGAAGGTACCTTCACTTTTTCAGCAAAAGCTTGAACAGCTACAAGCCATCGAAGTTGTATTCTATTATTTGTTTTAGAATAATTTCTTACATCTCTCCAAAGTTTTTGATAATAAAAAAGAAATAATAATGATTTTTATTTATTTATTTATTTATTTATTTATTTATTTATTTATTTATTTATTACTTTTTATAACTCTCCCCCTTAAAACGTGAATTATTAAAGAAAGCATAGTAGCTGATGAAAAAGACAGGCACTGGCAATGAAAATTACCTGATCTTCTTAGTCGAAGCAACAATGTAACCTGTTTCCATCTTCGATTTTACCAGGTAACCACAAAAGTTCTTTCCGTTTTTACATATTATGCAAATTAGTGTACAGCATGGTCCAAAATCTGTCAGGGGGGGGGAAGCAGGAAGGTTAGCCTGCATAAATACAGGGCTGTTAGGCATTCACATCAATCACATCTCGTGCAGAAGTGAAGACAAATGGAGGTATCGAAGGAGATAGTTAGGTGTTGTTTGCTTTTTGACTTGAAGGTGGGCTTGTCAGCAGCATCATCAAGTCGCCGTATGTCTTTTGCGTTTGGGGATGATGTTGTGATTGAACGCACCGCAAGGCATTGGTTCCAGAAATTCAATACGGAAGAATTTGCCATTTCTGATGAACCCCGCAGTGGTCGACCACAAACCTTAGATGACCAGGCTCTGAAAACGGTCATAGAGGAGGACAGAAGTTTAACATGTGGTGAACTTGCCAGACGGTATCAGGTTTCTGATGAAACAGTTAGACGTCACCTGTACAGCCTATGAAAGACGTACAAGTTGAGCAAATGGGTACCCCACACATTGTCGGAATCCAACAAGAATCAACGAGTGACAAGCCTGCATGTCGTTGCTTTCTCGGCATCGTAACGCACCCATATTTAATCGAAGCTTACCAGTGACGAAAAGTGGGTCCTGTATGACACTCCTAAGCGTTCCAAACATTGGTTGTCACCACGGGACATCGTACACCTCAAAGCCACCTCTACACCCACGAAAGATCATGCTCTGTGTTTGGTGGACTAGACGCCAAATGGTTCACTACAAGCTGCTATCAATTGGCCAAACCATCACTGGGGACCTGTACTCCCAGAAGTTGGAAAGTGTTTAACAGGCATTGCAGCAAGAGCCAGCATTGGTGAATCGCAAAGGGGTACGCTTCCTTCATGACAATGCCCAGCCACATGTGGCTCGGGTGGCCAGGGAAACCATAGAGCGGCTTGGATGGGAAACTTTGTGTCATCCACCTTACTCACCAGATCTTGCTCCAACGGATTATCACCTTTTCCATTCTCTGGACAACCATCTTCGTGGAAAATCCTACACCAATGATACAGATCTGCGAAAGGCACTCACGGAGTTCTTTGAGTTTCGCAGCCAGCGGATTGATCAACTGGAGACACGTTGGCAGAATGTGCTAGACGCCAATGGGGATTACTCTGGGGACTAGCGATAGGCTACTTTTTGTGTACATCATTTTGTTTTCCGGAATTAAAAACTGCAAGAACTTTTGTGGTTACCTGGTAGCAATCAGGTTTTTTCGTTTTTTGGAACATCGTTGCTTGGGTAATATGATCAGGTGATCTTTCAGTGCCGGGGCCTGTCTTTTTCGTCGGTTACGGCATGTATTAAATTCATTAACCATTGTTGACGCAACATACAAATACAACCAGCTGAACGTTGACGTAAACACGACGGGCTGATTACTCACACATGCATGCAAGCAAACATAAACAAGCCAATTTCATATAGGCCTATCTATATATCTATATATGTAAATATAAGGATTATTAATTTTTATGTTTTTGGGGGCCTTATATCCAATTTTTAGATATTTTCCATCATTCTGGTAGTATTACTTGAACTTGTTAAAGCCTAAGTCCATTAACAACAGTTCTGAGCTATAAAATTTTTTAATAGAATAGTAGAATAGCACTGCTGACTGCATAAACTTGCACTGGCATCCGTGAAGCTGTTTGGGGAAATAGGAGTTACACCATTACTCCTATAGGTAGTTTGAAATATTCGGATTTTATTTCTAGCATTAACTCAGATTTTTTAAAAAGTGGAGTTACACCACTTTGGCTTTAACAGGCTCACTTGTATACAGCTGTGTGTTAAATTTTAACTTTATAACTTACTTCTAAGTTGCATTTTAAAACCGGACAAACATACAGACATTGTGCTTTATGTGTACAGATTAATTAAATTTCTTGAGGCAAATAAAATTTTTACCAGCAGGATAGTAAGGATTTAGGAAAAACCTAAGCACCGAAAAATGTGTGGTGCGAATGTGGAATCGGATTTTCTCAGCTTATGATAATAATGGGACAGTTTAGGTTTTGTTGTTGGACATAGTTAAAGCTTTTGATACTGTGTCTTTTGAGATCCTACTTGCTAAATTGGATAGCTATGAGATTAGAGTTTTCTAACTATTTAGTTTAAAGAATGTGTGTATTAATGTGTGTTTTACTGTATTAATGACAAGGTTTCTTTATCGGCTGAAAAAATGTGTGTATCAAGGTTCGGTTCTGGATTCTCTAATGTTTTTAATTGTCGTTAATGATCTAAAGAATTTGAATCCCCAAATGTTAACTGTGTGATTTTGCAGATGATATGAATATGGTGGCTTCTTTGTCTTCAATTGATTTCCTTTATGCTGAGATGCAAGAATATCTGGGTAGTTTAAACAAATGGATGAAAAAAATAGACTTATAGTAAATGCCAATAAAACAAATTTAATGTTAACAAGTGGGCGGAATTCGCAGGGAAATATAATTTTTATTTGACATTAAGAGATTGCCTTTTGTGCCTGAGGCAAAATTTCTGGGAGTATACAAGTTAATAATGTTATCCCTACACTCGCCAAAATAGTATATAAGTATATATTTTATCTAAACTCCAGATGTATTTCTCTTTAGCTTTATTCTGTCTTATGCCCTTCCTTTGTGGAGTACTCCTTCTCGAAGGGACATGGATAGACTATTTATTGTAGATGCAAAAACCTGCGATTAGACAATGTTGAAACTTTCACTTGCCGCCCATATTGTTCAATTGTTTTCTTAAGTACGAATTTTAAATGTTGAGAATTTATATAAATTAGAATGATGATGTATTACAATATTTTGTTATTATTGATGCTGGCGGTGTTCTTTGCAGAAATACGAGAAATGTTAGAAAACTTGAGAATGGGAATTGCAAAAAGTAAACTACTAAAAAGACATTTTTTCTGTTGTTAAATGTTTTATTGGTTTAGAAAAGAGATTTGTGGGGCATTTCGCTTATTTTTAAAATTTGGTTTAATTCTGTATGTTCTACTTTTTTTGTATTGGTTGTTTTTTGTGGGTATTTTTGTGTTGTTTTTTTATACTTTGGAAGGTATGAAGAGAATCTTAACTGTAGCTTATTACCACCAATAATATATTTTTAGTTTTCATTCTTTAGTATTCTTTTGTTGTACTTATTTTGTATTCTTTAGTAATACATATTGTAATATTTTTTGTAGTCTTGCTGAATGATGGCCGAAGTATAATTCGAGTTATTTAAAGTTATTTGTGGAAAAGAGGTGTATTTTTTCTAATGATATATTTTTGAAAAATCTTTGATTTTACAAATTGATTAAAGGAAAGCGATCTGTTTTTCAGCTTCATTAATGGTTTTTCTCTAAGTCGGCTCGGTGGCCGAGAGGATTAACGCGCAGGTCTTATCGCTCTCGGACCCAGCCAGTCGCGGGTTCGCATCCCGCTGAAGGCATGGACGTTGGTGTTTGTCCTTTCTCTAACATTCCCTCTCGTGAGGTTGGCGTAAGGGCATCCGGCCGTAAAAATCATTGCCAAATCAAAAAATTAACACAGCGACCCCATGTGGAAATGGGAAAAGCCTGAAGATAAACAACATTAATGGTTTTTTTCTGAAAACTAAATTATAGGTTTCTTATGTTCCTCAGTTTAATTATAAATGAGCTTTTATTCTGAATTTCATTCTTGTTTTTCAAATGACGCTATGAACCGCAATAACAACAATCACGGGTTTAAATCTTCCTATTAGACAAAAACAAAAAAAGTAAGAATTTGCTGAATGTCTTGCTTAACCTCAGATTTCAACTGTTAAATCCGTCAGATTAATATTACATTAATAATTAATTTAGATATTAATATATAGGTTTACATGGAAGAGAAATGCTTTTATTTTAAAGGGAATTTACCAAACTTCATAGTAATTATTTCTTAACACACTTTTAAGAAGAAAATCAGAAATGTTTTATGCCTCAGCAGCTGTAAAGAAACTTAAGTTTTTCACATATAATTAATGAATTTTTCTATAAAATTTAATCCTTATTTTATATATCTTCGCAATAGCAATGAATAGTGAATTATAGATTTTTCATTAACCTTAAGGAAAGAAAAAAGAAGAAAAAGCAAAAGCTATTGCTAAGATAATTGCCCTCATCGCTTTGATTAATTACGTGTAGCAAAGATAATTAGCGTTAAAGCTCCTTTTAATAAGGTAAATTAATTTAACAATCATTCATACGCAGGTTAAGCGATATATCAAAAACACCTGGAGAAAATAAAAGGGAAAAAAAGAGGCTTCTGCCACCCCGAGATAGGGAAACACTCTACTTTTTAATTTAACTCTATTAATGAGGTGCTTAATAAGATTTTTATGAAAAATATATTTCTTTCTGTAGTCTTAAGTACATGCATAAGTATTTTGCCATTAAAGTGGTTCATAATGTCAAACTAAGTTTTTTAAGACTGGTAGCTGTTCATTTACGAAATCGTTAATTATCAAATAAAATTTAAACCGTAAAATTCCCATTATTAATTTAAGAATTAACGTGTTAGACAATGTAGTTTGAAAATGAATTAAATCTTTAATTGGACCCCGATGAATCCTTTATGGCTATCTATAATGATTAGTCTTGTCCTTCCATTGTTCTTGTCAAGTCCGAGTTTTAGAACGTTAATTTTTAATGCTCCTTGTGAGTAAACTAAAATATGAAAAAAGTTTTAACTATAAAAAAAGAGATTTAATCTGCTTTGTATAAACAGTAGCCTAATTTTTTTCGAGGGGGGGAGTTGAAGTTCCTTTCGTTCCCTTTTAAATTTGCTCAAATTACGCTTTATTTAATAAACAACAAGGCTCTCTACTTCTTATAAAACACAAATTTTAAATTTTATGCAGTTATAACTTGCCAAGGTTTCCCATAATTATGAAGAAAAACAGAATATACGATCACATTATACAATTTAAAATATTTTTGCATTGTGCATTAAACTTGATGATAATCAACCGTTTAATATTTTTAGCAGATTTTTATAGAAAAGTGCTCATGTGATCGGTTTATCCCTCCTTGCGTCTCTAGACACAATTGCGTTACACTTCGTTTCAGTTCCGCGCTTACATTGTTGGAATGGATGCGTGCAGGTTGCACGTGGTAGAAGATTATGGAAAGGGGAGATCGGTGCCGATTGCCTAAACGAAAAGGATTTCTTTCAGTTTTCATATTTATATAGTTTTCTTTAAAATGTTTTAAAATGCATGTTAGTTCAAGGTATCTGTGGCTGCTGTAACACGTAAATGTGCTCCTTTTATCCACCATGGCGGTAAAATTATTCTTGTTTATATTGTAGAGAGGAGAAAAAGCACTTTTACTATTGAGGCCATTGTAATGTTTTAAGATCATATTGAAAACTCAGTTCATTCATAATATAAATTGAATTCATTCTAGATTAGAGCCTGTGCTTGTATATCTTGTGTGTTTGAATTCTTAATATATAATCATAATGAATTGTTTTTAGAAATGTGATTCTAGTAAGCTGTTGATTTTCCAAACGATGGACAAAATTATAATGATTCTTGTAAATTTATGTAATTGGAGTAAAATTTTAAGCTATTTCGATATGTTCTGATTTCTCTAATTATAAAGAAAATGTGTACCAGGAAGCAAAAGAATCTTGAGAAACAAGCTCATATTAAACAAAAAGAAAGTAGAGTTTGATAATAAATTTTTCCTCCTACAGTTATGAAGTCCGTTATTCTAAATCTATCGAACTACATTATATGCCAAATTAAATTTTTATTGATACAGTCAAAAAGATTACATAGTGAGAAAAACGCTCACCAAGCTTGTGCTCAATATTGTCAAAATAATTGAAAGAATGATAGGCAGGTATTTTATCCAGAAAATCGAAAAGCGCACTATTTACGAATTGCTCACTAGGGGCACCTTTATTCAATAGCAATTTGCTGTAAGGCCTATTGTTAATAATTAATTACTGCCACTAGTTAATTGCTGTTAGGCTTATTGTTTTCTTTAACTGGTGAAATGTCGTTAAGCTTTTCATTATCAATAGTTAATTGCCAACAATAGAAAATTGCTGTTAGAACTAATGTTATCCACAGCTAATTACTATTAAGCCTGTTGTTATCAATAGGCCTTTATTCTGCCGTTTATTGTAGCAACCATCGTCTATAAATTTATCATCTATACAAGTGGTTAGTAGTTTTAATTTTTCCAAAACTGTTGCGCTAATAATTAACTAATCATTTAGGCCTAAGATTATCAATAAGGCAACATGCAGAGAACAAATATATTGTGTGAAGAATTTGCGAAAACAGCATCCGTAGTGACTTTTCAAGACGAAGATTGGAAAAGAGGCAGCAGGATATTAGAAAGGACGTGACATTGGTGCTGTTACTCCACCGTACAGCGTGTAACTTTTTTCTGGGATTTTGCAAATGGCTTCGTCTTTTATGCCTTTATTTGCCACAGAACTTGGCAGATTTAAAGCAGCCTATACGAAGCGCAGTAGCTTGATTATGCCGATAGGGACAAGCTATAATATATACCAGCCCAATCATTCAGACCAGTATTTCTCAAACTTTTTCGAGCCACTGCCCCCTTGGTTTCATAAACTTTTACCGAAATTTCCCCACCCAATCTGTCTGCAGCGCCTCCAACACTTTGTGTCTTTACTTTTAATTTTGCTCCTTACCTTGAAACCACTAAATGCTGTGTGGTAGCTGTAATTAGTGTGTTTATTTCATCCAAGAATCTCCCACTTTGATAAAGACTGATTTAGAGTTAAGTTTCGTATTTGATTATAGAATTTCATTATTCATTTTATTCATTATAATTTTTGAATACATATATAATCTTATGATGAAGACAATTGGATATTTGGAGAAGTACATTTGAATATAAAAATGTCCAATAAGAAAATTTAATTCACATGGTGACTTATCTCATAGTTACTTCAAGATTGTTTATATTGTTTTCCAATAAAAATAATGTTGTTATTTTTCAGCACGTGTCTATCATTGTGATGGAGAGTTACTCTTTGAGGGACAAATATTTAGTATATTAATCTCATAAATTAATTAGATACGTGAAAATAGTCAGACAGAAAAGTAAATGCAAAAAATTTATTATAGCATCCATTTCTTTGTGAAATTAGGAATTATATATGTGGCTACAGCTTTAATCACTGCTCTCGTGAAATGTTATTATTTTTCAAAAATGTGGTTAGACTAGATAAGAGCTACGTCGTAAAAAAGATATGATAGCCATGATCTGCAAAGATAATCACAATCCATGTAATGAAGAAGGTTTAAAAGAAGTCAGTTGAAAATAATCACAGAAGAACAAAACAATTATTCGTTTCAAGTATAGCCCATCATTAATTGATAGAATAAAAAGAAAATTAATTAGCAAAAATCAAAATGCCACCAGAAATAATAATGCGCCCAAACATTTGACCACGTTTACATACACAGGCTCACATATTCGTAAATTAACAAAAGTAATTAAAAATAGAAATTTAAATATAGATTTCATAATATTCAGACGCAATGAGAACAATAGAACCAAATATGAGAAAAGCGGAATTTATAAATTGGAATGAAAAATATGTATTAGTGCTTATTTAGACGACAAAAAGACAATTTAAAATTCGATATAAATAAAATTTTATATTGTTATGGGAACTCAGCTTTCACTAGTCACATCCTTATATCTGGTCATCTGTTTGATAGTTAGAGAATAGTATGGAAATCATATAAATTTCAGATGATCACAACAGAAACGGCATAATGGAACAATTTGAAATTTTTAAAGCAAATAAGATATATGGAAATTGATTATAATCGAATCTCGATATCTCGAATTTCCAGGGAAAAAAAAAGATTCGAGATAAAAAGGTTTTGAGATATAGAGGGTTACTTTTAAATCAAGATATTTAAATACTGTGAGAGGTACTGTGAGAGTGCATATAACAACAGGGGATAACAGGGTACGTATACAGAGAATTACGCTACGTACAAGTGGCATCATTAGCGACAGAAACGCACAGTCTGCACATGCTCAAATATCTCGTGCCAATATCACTATCAACACAGACTTGCCAAGAAGTTCGAAAATTCTTTTCGTGTATTTTTTTTTCATTACGCACGGAATCGTCTAACTAACTAAAGTGACGTCATATTTTTTCGTTTTGGTACCAAAAATTTCGCATAATGAAACATATATTAAAACTCTAATATATTTAAATACTTTCTATTTCGCTGGTACTCGAAGACAAAATTCGACATAGGGAGGTTTTCGGAGATAAGGTTTTGAGATAACGAGGGACAATTACATTGAATTAATAGTGAAAATCCAGGGAAATAAATTTTTTCGAGATATCGAGGTTTTCGAGATAATGAGGATTCGAGATATCGAGGTTCGACGGATATTGGGAGCTTTGGCTAATAGCTACTTATATGAATGTACGCTGGTTAGTACGTCTACCGTCCGCCGTTTCAACGTAACTTAAAAACGGATTAATTCTTTCAAATTCTGTTTTCAGATATCTGACCATCAAAGTCTTAGCTCCGCTTATCAACTTTTTAGGCTTTTTCGTGGACCCCTTTCAAGTCTATTGCACGTGCTAAAACATTGTCCGTAAAGAATAGCAAGTAATGACATGTTATATAACAATCAATTCGTCAAGAATGAATACACTGTTACTTTCTGTTTATCTTTTAACCATTGTTGACATGGGCAAGCCAACACCATCTCTACTCAAAGCCTGAGCCAACACCTCCTAGAAAGAAAGCCAAACAACTGAAACGTCATACATTGTTACGTCATCATAAGTCGACCAAATTTAGGGCTTATTATTGGTTGAAATACGTTTAACAATGGTCGAAATTGATGATGTAACAATGGATGACGTTTCAGTTGTTTTGCTTTCTTTCTAGGAGATGTTGCCTGAGCCGTGATCGCCGAGAGAGAAGGCCTCCGCAGTGAAATTTAATACATTATTACATCATCATAGATAGTGCTAATTCAGGGCTTCTTATTGGTTGAAATACGAATAACAATGCACGATGTATGATGATGTAACAATGCATTACGTTTCATCGCAGGGGCCTTCTCTCTCGGTGGTCACGCCTGAGCGCGAAAATTTCATACATTGTTACATCATCATGCGGAGTCATAATTTAGGGCTTATTATAGGTAGAAATACGATTTCGTGCTTGATGATGTAACAATGAATGAAATTTTCTCGCTCAGGCTTTGAGTAGATGTGGTGTTGGGCAAGCGCACATAATGATCGCTTTGTCACAGCCACAGTCTAAAATCAAAATGGAGCTTTCTTAAAAAGTGGTAAATGAAAAAAGAAATCGGTAGCGGTGCACGGTAGCATTGAGCGCACATTGTAGGAAATTTGCTGTGATTAATGATCATGATATTTACTTAATATTAAACGAAGAGCGCGTCCATTTTTAAAGAGTTCGATGGTGATTTTTTTATCATTAACCATTTTTTAACAATGGAGCTATATTCGAGCTTTCGGAACATTGTATTCTAGAACGTGGTCGCAGCTGAAGCTCTTCTTGGAATATTGCAAGAATTTAATCATAACTTTAAAATCCCTGTTTTAATATACTATAATGTTACCATCTTTCATAAAATTAATCAGAATTGTTGTGAATACAATCCTTACGATTGTTACGCTATTGTTATATCGATTATTACAATTAAGCCATTGTTATATCAAACAATTAAATTTAAAAACGTTCTAATTCCTTGAATTTGAAAATGACAAAGAAACGATCGTTAGTAATTATAATAAAAATTAATTATAGCATAAAGACTTATCAATTATCTAATTCTAAGATACAAATCTAAGATAAAATTGGTAGAGACTTTACAACACAACAAAGGGAGAACAGAGTTTCCGACGAGTTTCGCCATTTATTCCCGGCTTTATCAAGGAATAATTTATTCCCTTGATAAAGCCGGGAATAAATGGCGAAACTCGTCGGAAACTCTGTTCTCCCTTTGTTGTGTTGTAAAGTCTCTACCAATTTTATCGATAGAAACAGCACTATGGACCCCTTACTGAACGATTGTACAAATATAAGAACCTCATTCACATTATTCGCATCATTTTAAAATTTAGTTTCGGATTCATTAACTTCTAATGGATTCATGAATATTACTGAATTTGTGAAGTCAGTTGTTCCGTTTCCAATATTTTTCGAATTTTTTGATTTAGACTTCAGATTCGGATAGAGCATCAAAAAGTAAGTAAAAGATATAATAATCAGACATGTCCTTTCTATTCGGGAACGTGCCGAAAATGACGGTCAAAGTTTGGATATCTATTCTTTGACTGCCATTTTCTCCATGTTCCCGAATAGTTAGAACATGTGTGCCTATTATAACTTTTACTTCTTTTTTGATGCTGTATCCAAATCTAAAGTCAAAATCAAGAAAATTCCAAAAAAATTGGCAACAGAACGACCGACTTTGCAAATACCATAATGATGGTTTTAAATGGCTTGCGCTTTTGACATCGTTTTGACAATGCAGTATCACGCATTCTCAACTGTTTTTGTTTTATATTTAATTACATGTATATTAAAAATCTTCTTTCTATATATATAACTAGCAGAGGACCCGGCGTTGCTCGGGATAATTACGCTTGTTAGGGAGCTGAAGGAAGACACGTGTACCTCCTTTGCCTCATCGAGAGAGACTGCCCTATCTATATCGTTTATTATATCAAGTAGACTGCCCTATCTATATCGTATATTTCCGTCACTGTCTACCTCAGATTTCGAAAAAATAATAATTATTGATAAAAAATCGATATTCATGGTTATGGCAGGGCATATTAATGAGAAATATCTCATGACCAACAATGCAAGACAAAGTTTTTGCAACAATAAGTATCAACAATAGTATCAACACGCAATTCACAAACACTCTGCACGGACCAACAATATACAACTCATGACCAACAATGCAAGGAAAAGTTTGTGCAATATAGAATTCAATGCATAGAATTCCTGTTATTCAGGCTTTTCTTAGAAAAGAGAATTCTTAGTACTTAACAATTTCTTGAAAATCTTTAAAAATGATCAGCAACTGGAGATAATGTTGAGTTAGCAGACTATTGAGAAAGAGTGGAAAGACGAAAGAAAAAGCAATCCTTTAGCTCCACGCTGTATTAAGCAAATGGTAATTAGAAGAATCGGCGACTGCTAGACTACACAAAGAGATGAATGGCCAAGTTTTTGCAACAATATCAAGGGGAACATCTAAAGTAAGATTACGTGACTAAGAATTTTTTTAGGTTAGCAGCGGCATACATGGAGAGGTCCATCCATTGTGAGCATTTAAAATTTTTTTCCGAGTTTTCATTATGAATTTTTACTGTATTAATTCTAAGCGTTTTCCTGTGTTTATTTTTAAGATATTGCAAAATTTAATCATAAAAACAGTCCGAGCCACGCGCGGGGTTATCACCTAGCTTATTTGGTACCACATCAGATCCAAACATTTTTTAAAAATGCGATGACTGAACGTTCGTTTCCAAGAATTATCAATAATGTCCATAAAATGATGATGCAATGACAGAACATTAATAAGGCAGCGTATATTGATGATGCAAAGGAGTCACGCGTGTCTCCCTTGAGTTCCATATCAAACGTCCAGACGACTGGCAAAAGTTATGTGCCTGGAAAGGAAAGAGAGAGAACGAGTATTGGTCAGAGAAACTCTGCAACTAAAATAGAAAAAGCTATACGGGCATTTGAAACATCTGAGCAACGGTAGTTTCGAATAGAGCAAGAGTTTCTACGTCAAGAACAAAAAAAACTTTGGTCCCTGTATATCACCTAGAATTCCTGTTTTTCGTATTTTTCGTAGAATGATAGTCCCTTTGCTCTGTGTTGTATAGATTGAGTTATTATTTAAACAATTGGGAGTTATAATTTAATTTTTTGAGATTGTTCTCTTTACCTACAAGTCTAATTATCTTTTAGTTTAAAATACTTATGAAAAATTTGTGCTAACATGTTTTACAATTACATAAGAATACGTCAATGTGCGGAGAGAATGTTAGTTTAGAATATCAAAGAAAATCGTATTTATTTTTCTGAAATTGGTAGTTCGTTTAAATGAAATTGTAAGCAACATTGATGATGCAGAATCGTTATTGTAATCAAAGCTTGGTGGTTCTAAGACTAGAGCATCGAATGTAATTAAAGTTAATGTATTTACTCTGAATTATTAAACGTTACAGTAAATTCGCATACTGAATGAAGGCTGCCGAGCAGCTGATATGTACCCGAATCTACACAATAAATATTTTTGTGGTGCCCCCTCTTTTGAATACTTCACAATGGTAATTATCCAGTTTTTACGGTTATCTTATCTAATAAATTCTAATTACCATAAAACTTTCTTTCTCTTTATACATCCGAATGTTAGCATTTGACATAAAAAAAAACTAGATTGGCTCTTTCGATACGTCTAGTGATTTGGAAAACTCCGATTATTTGAAAATTGCGTTCTAATTTCCAGAAAGCAAATAAAAGTTTTGTTTAGCGTAATTTTATTTAACGTGGGCGCAGTTTTGAGTTTCTGTGCGTTTTCTCCCCCTTCTTTCCCACCCAAAATCACCCCGTTCTTCAAACACGTAATCGGCAATGAAATTATTCAATCCAATTTCGGGATATGTAATTGGCAGCGCTGGAGAAATCGGATTCTCAATTATTTCTCAACCGACTTTGGGTCCGTTACAAACGATGTAGCCTCGATTTCAAACCCTTCTCCCTCTCTCTTTCTCTCTCTCTTTCTCTCTCTCTCTCTCTCTTTGTCGAAGTCACGTCAGTAATTGCTGCTAATGGTCCCATTAATTGAAAGTGTCCTCGACAGGCATAATGCGTTTGTCTTAATAACAACCCACCCAACACAAGACGCTCTTTATATCGACGTTTCCGGCCAATTTATGGGGTTTGCATTGAAACACACTCTAATTACGATATCAGGGCAGAATTAGTGGCAATCGGCTTAATACGGGCACGCAGAGAGTCCTCCTCAATTTCTAACTCAAAGTAAATTACCTTGATCGTTGGGGCATTATCCACCGCCACATGAAATGGTAATAAATATTTCTATGCTGAAGTAAAACGGATTAGCTTGTGTTCGACTCAAATGGCGGTCGGGGTGCTTGTAGACTGGATGAACCTATTGAACAGAAAAGTTTTGCGAATTAATAAAAAGCCTTTTTTAGATAAGTGCAATTAAACGTAAAATTTATAATCGCAGTTTTATCAGAATGCATATCGTTTGTTCATTGCTATGGAAGAAATAGCATAGCTAGTAATAAAAACGAGTTTTGCATTTCGTATATAATCTCGATAAATGTAAGTACAGCTGATGCTTTAACAAAACTAAACTGTGATCTAATGTTAAGATTATTCAGAATTTTAACATTTCAAAGTATCATACTCGTATCTTCCTGGGCATCATAAAATTTTTGTCCTTAGCAAAGCACTGCATAAGCAATTAAAGTTCATTAATTGTATAAAATAGAAATTGCGAAAGAAATTAGTTACAGAATACTGCTATGTTTTATAGCAGATCATACAATACGTTATAAGAGTAGAAGTTGTTTTTAAAGCGTCGCTATGCCATTACAAGAACAATACAAAACATAAACTGGATATTGTATTTGTGTATGTGTGTTTTTAGTAAATTTTCATTAGAAAAGGAAATACGTGATAAGTCCAGATGTAATCCGTCCGTATTTAGAAACAATTGGAAGAGACGAATCATCCTCGTGCTGGGGTAAACCTATACTTCTTGCCCGTGTTCTATCGATTGTTGGTAAGGTTCGCGTGCATGATACACTTAATAGACGATTATTGAAAGGAGAGATCGCTGCAGATTGCCTACCTAAGCTGAAAGGATTTATTTATTAAGAGCTAGCTAATTATTTAGCACGATATCTTGATGTTTCAACATCATATCATCAAGCCCTTAAGATATAACATAAAAGGGGGTTAGAAACCCATTCAATTTTTATAATTAGAAAATAATTTATTAAAAGATTCTTCTAAACCGTTTTAAAATACGTATTACAATTATATCTCCATTTTTTTAGAATTCATATTATAATTTTTGTTAAAATACAAATGACACTTACTATTTTTACAGTTAAATTTTTAATCTAATTCAGAGAGGATTGTGAAGCTTAAAATCGATAAATAAATAAATGTTTCATATTTATAATTAAAATCGCATTTTACAAGTATTTCTGCCTCTCTCGATGGAGCCTCTCTCTTCGTTCATGATTTTCACCGAAAGTCACCCAGATAGGTGGATTTACACTTTTGTGCACACTTTTTGCGAAACGTTCATGATTTCCACCGAAATACACCTAAATGGGTGGATTTACACTTTCGTGCACACTTTTTACAATTATTCTGACAGGCGATTTGAAAAATTATTATAAAAATTACTCTTAAAATCTTATTCTTCTTTCTCTTAAAATGCATGCAAATTATTTAAATAAAATAATTTTTAAAACATTATATTACCCTTGGACTTGTATATAGCAATATATCTTATATATATTATATCTAATTCAGAAGTGTTCTATTTGTAGTCGACTATCTTGGATGCTCCTTGAAGATCGGGTTTTAAATTTTTTTTCTTATGCACATTTACTAGCATAGTAATTTAATGTCCAAAAGATGACGACAGCGCAATATACGTATTGTACGCCATACATGTATTCATAAGGTTTTGGAAGAGGGAATTTCCAGACTAGAGAAGAAAATAGGCTTAAGCCTTCTGTTTCCTCTCCCTTGCTCCTTAGTGTTTTCATTTTAAACGCGCTTTAAACATTTCTTGAATAATTGATGTTATGTACATATATAAATTAATACTAGTTTATTCACGATTTTATTTTTTTAAATTTTTTTTATCGTTTACAGATTTTTTTTAATGTTTTAGGGATTGTCAGTTCGGTGTTCCATTTGAAAGTGTTCCATGTAAGAATGCTAATTCAAATGTCATGGCAACTATTTGTGAGCTATGCTGGTTGTAGCACGGCTACCTTAGGGTCACCCTTACCAGAAAGGTCATGGTTGAGAAGTGAGACGAAGAGCATCCAAACAAACATATCTCATGATGTTGACAAATAAGAGAATTTATACTGCATCGGGTGTGGCGCAGGTTAAAGTCACCCGCGTTCGGGAGTTAGGCAGAGGCTCTCGTTCGAAAAATAGTCGACAGTCTCCCGGCTGTAATCTCGGAGCAATGCCTCCGAGAAGCCCCACCAGTGCACTCGCTATGCGCTTGGGGAAACGGTCGGGGGCAGCACATGCCTTTACCCGGGAGGAGAAACTGGTAAAGCGACAAGGGGATCGGGTGCTGTCAATCGGCACTTGGAACGTATTCTCCATGACAGGAAAGGAATCAGAGTTAGTGGAGGAAGCCAAACGGTATCGACTGGATATCATAGGTATTACCTCTACGAAACGTCCGGGTTCTGGAACTGTGGACTTAGAAGAAGGGTGGAAGCTTTTCTACTCTGGTGTCAACCCTAACATGACTGCCCAGGCGGGAGTGGGGATACTCACAAGTCCCCGGCTGGCAGATTATGTTGCAGATTGGACCCCCTTAGGTGGAAGACTGTGTCTCCTGAGGCTTCAGATAGGGAAACGGTCTCTCTCTCTATTCGTTGCATATGCTCCGAATGCAGTCACAGAGTACCCACTTTTTCTAGATGAAGTTGATGCTGCTCTTAGCAGGAGAGGGAGCGCAGATTGTGTCATCCTGATGGGCGACTTCAATGCACACGTAGGGGCTGATGACCAAACGTGGAGGGGCGTGATTGGGAGGAATGGTGACCCCGACTTAAATGCGAATGGGAGGTGCTTGTTGGATCTCTGTTGCAACAATGGACTTTCCATCACAAACACCTTCTTCCAGCACAGGGATGTCCATAAGTATACCTGGTACAGGGATGCAATGGACCAGAAGTCACTGATTGATTTTGTAATCGTTTCAGCTGACTTATTCCGATCAGTGTTGGATACTCGTGTGAGAAGAGGGGCAGAACTATCAACTGATCACCACCTTGTTGTCTGCACTTTGCGGTTCTCTGAATCCATGCCAACCAAGCGAAATACTAGGTTCAGACAAACTTGGCGCATCAAATGGGAGGCACTGGAGGATAGAGCTGTGAGGAAGACCTTTGCAGATAGCATATCTTCAAGTTTCAAAGAACTACCCAGTGATCGTGGTACTGTTGAAGAGGAGTGGCAGTTGTTTAAAACTGCTGTGATTACTTCGGCTGCTTTGTGCTGTGGTCGTAAGCGGCTGAGTGTGGCGCAGGGCGGTGAGAAAAGGACTGCATGGTGGAACGGTGAAGTCCAAGAAGCTGTCAAGGCAAAGAAGGAAGCTTATTTGCTATGGCTTGCAAATAAGTCAACTTTGAGTCGAGTGCGGTACACTGAGGCGCGAAAAGCAGCAGCAAAGACAGTATCAACAGCTAAAGCCAAGGCCTGGGAGAAGTTCGGGGAGAAATTGGAGGCAGACTATGGTTCGGCAAACAAGGTGTTCTGGCAGACCGTGCGCCGCCTCCGTGGAAAGAAGTCTCTTTCATCACAAACTATTAAGAGTTCAGATGGGAGGCTTCTGAAAACGGAGGAGAGCGTATTGCATAGGTGGAAGGAATACTTTGTATCTCTTCTTAATCCGGTGACAACAACAACTGAGGCATACGAGGTGCACCTTGGAGCGGAGAATAGTCACGGTAGTATCACTGAAACAGAAGTCAGATGGGCAATTAAGTCCCTGAAGACTGGCAAAGCTGCAGGTGGTGATGAAATCCCGTCCGAGATGTTAAAGGCTTTAAATCAGGATGGTATCCTGTGGCTGACTCGAGTGTGTCAGGTTGCTTGGATATCTGGACAGGCCCCTAAGCGATGGCAGACAGGAATTGTGATCCCTATCTTCAAAAAGGGAGATCAGAGAGATTGCAACAACTATCGAGGCATCTCTTTGCTCAGCATTCCTGGGAAAGTGTACGCTAAGTGTCTGGAGAAGAGAAGTCGGGAAATAGTCGACTCCAAACTGTCGGGGGAGCAGTGTGGTTTCCGACCTGGCCGAAGCACGACGGATCACATCTTTGCTCTAAGGCAAATCTTTGAGAAATCCTGGGAGTATGCAAAAGAGGTCTACGCTTGCTTTGTGGACCTCGAAAAAGCATATGACAGGGTTCCTCGGGAGAAGCTCTGGCAAGTGTTGCAAGAGTATGGAGTGGATGGGCAATTACTGGTTGCTATCATGTCTCTGTACGAAAGCTCTGAGATGTGTGTCCGGATAAATGGCATTAAGTCAAGACCGTTCACCGTGGGTGTTGGACTCCGCCAAGGGTGCGTACTGTCGCCCATCTTGTTCATTATCTTTATGGACTGGATAGACAGGGGCAGCCGAGGCGATGAGCGTGTTTGTGTGGGCGACTGCCTGGTGGAGAGGTTGCTCTTTGCGGACGACCTTGTCCTGCTTGGGTCTTCTCGCACGAACCTTCAGCATGCACTAGACCGGTTTGCAGCCAAATGTGAAGAAGCTGGGATGAAGATCAGTGTGGCTAAAACCGAAGTTCTGGTTCTTTCAAGACAGCCTGCTCAGTGCGCTCTCCATGTTAGGGGAGCCTCATTGAGACAGGTGGAGAAGTTCAAGTATCTCGGGATTGCATTCACGAGTGATGGACGGCAGGAGAAAGAATTGGATGCTCGGATCGGTGCAGCAAGCTGTGTCAGACGTGAACTGTGGCGATCCGTGGTAACGAAACGAGAGCTGGGTAACAAAGCCAAGCTCTCCGTCTTCAAATCTATCTTTGTCCCCATTCTCACCTGGGTAATGACCGAAAGAGTGCGATCGCGGGTACAAGCGGCCAAAATGAGATTCCTGAGAGGTGTGGCAGGTGTTACCCTACTAGATGGAGTGTATAGCAGCACAATAAGGGAATCTTTAGGTGTTGAGCCGCTACTTCTCCGCATTGAGAGATCTCAGTTGCGCTGGTATGGCCACGTGATACGGATGCCGCAAACTAGTCTTCCTCGGCAGTTGTTATTTTCCAAGCCGGTGGGTAAGAGACCAAGGGGTCGGCCTAGAACCAGGTGGCTAGACTACATGGAGAATCTGGGTTCGAGTCGCTTGGATATTACCAGGGAGGACATGCGCCTGATGGCGGAAGATCGCGATCGCTGGAGATCCTCCATAGGGCTGCTGCCCCCGCGACCCTAACGGATAAGCGGGTTTTAAAAGTAAGTAAGTAAGAACAAGCTTCAACACAAGAACCTAACAATATACATTTGAAAGTGACAAATTGTACTTTATGAAGTGACACCGCAAGGAGAATGAGTGTATACTATTTACGTATATTAGAGTAACTATAAGGATTTGTAAAATGTGTTTAAGAAACTCAAGAAATAAAATTTGTTATTTACATTTTTGTTCTATTGAGGTCATTATTTAATAAATAATAACTTTCTCAAGAATACAGTAACGGTCCAAAATGCCGACACGGACTGAGTGGAATAAAGAAACAGCACAAAAATTGCAAAGAGGTTATGTATAGAAGAAATTTTTTTACAAAATGAAGCAAGAGATGAAATAAATCAGTCACAAATCTTTTCCCGTTTTTTGCAAAACGAAATTATAGTATTAGTTTTTTTATAAGATTGGAAAATGAATTGTTGATAGTTCTGGCGTCTTCAACTCATCTCTCGGATATTTTATGTAGGCAGTCAAAAAAGAACGGTAATATTTCAGGTAAAAATTTTCTAAAATTAAAAAAGTTAATAGTCTTTGATTTTGTAAGGTATCTTATTTCCTTTTTATTCATTACTGTTTTTGACCTTTAGCAAGTGCTTGCTTCAGAAACTTTCTTCAGAAAATAAACTATTGTTGAGCCGAAGAAAAGCAGGTTCAGAAAAGACAAAAAATTAAAGGGATACATTTTTTTGGAGCGACCAGACCAATGGACTTTATTCAGGAAGTAAAGTGAAGATTTTACAGAAGAGGAACAAAAATAGTTAAAGAACTCTCAATGGTTTGGTTAATCTAATTACAAACAAGATCACTAAAACTTTCCCACAATTTTAAAAAGAAATGAAAGCTTCAAGTTATGAGTTTGGAACATCCCTGGTATCTAGGTAAAATATTTTTGACAAAGATTATGTATAAGGTGCAATGAAGTGTTTATCAAATTATTCCTACCAGCTAATTAACTAATTAATTTACCTTTATCGCCAGCAAACACATGAAACATGAAACGTTGTCTTGTTATTGAATGATGCTTGAAATTCCTCAAGGCTTTCATATTATTAAGAAGCTTAAACACGGTCTCAATATTAATTTTTAATAGAAATATATTTCATTTATGAAATGCATGCCTTTTCGAGGATAAAGCAAAAGACAAACATTCTTGCGCTAGTGTTCGGTGGCGACGATTTTATCATGTGAATTATGAAAAAAAAATATAAGATTTTTTAAAACAATTCAATCTGCGATGTGCATTAAACCCGTCAATTTATACAAGAATAAACAGAGTATTAAAAAACCCGACTCTGATGAAGCTTTCACGATCGTCTAGCTATAACCAATCCATATCTCGAAAAGTACTGAACCTATTTTGATGAAACTTGGACTGTTCTCTAAGTTGAAAGATACTTAATCCAATAAAAAAAGAATTATTGCAATTCGATTTCTAGTTTCTGAGAAATATTTTGACAAACATACAGACATACATACACTTATGAAATTTGGCACACCTAATAGAAGCCCACATAGACTAACATATATGAATATTGTGCAATTCCAACAATATTACCTACATACCAGTCGAGTTGATAACCTCCTTTTATTTGAAATCGGTTAATTAAAATAGAACTACTTACGTAGCCGTTGAGAATTTTTTCTTAAATATAATTATGAATTTCTTTAAAGATTTTTGACGTTTTACTATTATTTAAATAACATCTTATTTAAATAAGACGATTGATGCAGTTAAAAATGAGCGATTTTTGAAAATCAGCTTCTCCTCCGTCACTGTATAAAACTTCTGCGAAGCATTACAAGAGGGATATTGCTGCAGACCTCTTTGCACTTTCCATAGGCCTCTCAGCGTTGCAGATCAAAGGTTTTCGAGCATTGTTTTAAGGAATCCAAAGCCGCGGGAGCCCACAAACTAGGAGAATTTCTTGACGATAAGACTGGGCCCATTATCCTCTTTTAGAACTATACCGACTTGACCTTAACGTTATTAGCCACACCACCTTGTGCAATCTGAACTTACCCCGAACACATTATCCAGCTGCAACTGTAAACCCTTTGAAAAACTTTTCCTTATATTGGTTGATGAAAGTAGTCCGTCCTTTGCCATCTTTGTGACGGTAATGATTAGTCCGCAGCTTATTGGTATTATGGAGGTGTAGCTACTTCTCATCTGGGTTGACCACCCATTGCCATCTGTCATGTGCAAGGTAGCGTTAGTAAAGTTTTCTGGCATTGGTGGAGCGTTCTCGGATGTGCCGTTCTGTCAGACGATGACCACAAGCCTTATGTCGACACTACAGTTTTCTCTAATGATATTTGTATTTCCGACACTTCTTTGAGACATTTTCAGCTTTTTGGCCATGAGGCGCAGGTAAGTTTTCTAAGGACGATCTAGCTCGAACTTTCTTCATATTGGCTAAGTCATCTATTTCTGGTTCGTTTTTCACTAAGACACTTCTTCTGAGGTGGAAACTGTTTGCTGCCCTGAATAACATTACTGATGATACTTTGATTTATGAAAAGACTTTGCTCCTTGCACTTTCTAATTATTAGGGAAAAAAGAAGCACGTATCGGAAAGGACAGATATGTACCCTTCCTAAAACGTGTCAAATTTGCCATCATTATTAGATAACTACGTAGACGTATTATACAATGCCAATGCTTTAAAGCGCTTGCACGTCACGCGTGATATAGTCACGAGGAGACGTATAAGAAGATCAAAATTGCCTAAACCCTCTGTAAACTTATGCATTTCCAGAATTTCCTTGTGTCAATAAAGAGTCCTTGATGTTTTAAGTTTTAAATTTCTTCAAACGATTTGTTTTGAAACATTTCTGTAGAGATAGGAAAAAATATAAGATAAATAAACATTTTGTAGGAAAATATTGTATTTAATTTTGTTTTACTGCTGCCTTAAGTCTTCATATTTTTTTTTCTAACTATTCAAGTTTATTTAAACAACATTAAACCTACTCAAAAATTTCAAATTACTTAGTGTGCAACATTTGAAGAGTATACATTTTACATAAATTTAGAAAACTCAAATTCTTTAACTTTTTTCTCATGAATATTAAATTTCATTTTAAAGTTTTCTCTAAAATTTTGATATGACTTTTAATGGGGGAAAAGTTAGGAAAGTAAACTAAGTTAAAATGTAGAAATGCAGATGCCGTGTACGTAATATTTCATTATGTAATGCAAGTTTGCAGTTAATTTGAATTAGAAGAAAATATAAAGTAGAACTTTCTTCAGGTTAAATTCTTGGTAGTATATAAAAATAGAAATTAACTGATATAAGAACATATCCCTATTAGCAGTACTCAGCAAAAATACGGATCAGACATCGAAAACTAGTGACAAGTAGCTGCTCCTTCAATTTTTTAAGCTAATGAATTTGTCATAGGAAATCCGGACACGATGGTATTGTCAACAGTTTACTATGTTGTTTGTGAAGGAGCTGGATAGTAATGTTTCATATGTAATGATTTGTCAAATACAAAATATACTCGATTCTTTCCTTTCATTGCCAAACGAGACTTCAAAGAATGTCCAAAAGACATTCGTTCTTGTGTAGAAGGATATGGCGAGACACAAAATTAGTCCAGCACTATCTATCTGAGCAGAAATGTTGGGGCGTAGTTTTTCAGTTTTCGAGTTTGTGAGGTTGCAGGTTTGGTTTCACTGTTAGCCTTCGGGCTTGCCTCCATACTTGCAAAAATATTTAGTGTTGTTAGAGCGTACAACTTGCTTAATTAAAGCAATCCAAGCTATTCATCTTAATCTAACTAATACGAAGGCCTTCTTGCATAACGTAAAAAACAGTCGTCATCATTAGATAAATAGGTAATCAGTTTCTCCATCAAAATGTAAACATATCAACTGCAAATAAAATGCTGAGTTTTAAGTCCATGTGAAGCTTAACCTTAAAATAGCACAGAAAACTTTCGATTTAGTTGTTGATTCTTGTTGAGTTCTCCGCTATATTTCACTGCAAATGAGATTCCTACGAATCGTTCTACTTAATTCTTATCAAACATGTATGCCCTCTGTAATTATGGAACAGCTGAAAAAGAAATTTCACGAGTTCGCTTTCATTTCTTCAGGCATTATTCATGATTTCTTGGTTAGACTCCTCCACAACGGTAGGATTTTCTAACTCTTATAGTTAAATATGAAGTGGGTCGAAGAATTTTTTTTACGTTTAAATTTTAATTTCACCTTAAACTTTTTGAAAGTAAAGCACCATTTAGAAGCTGCGTTGAAATATTTTTGTTTCTTAAACGCATCAGTTGTATGCAAGAGAGAGCAGTTCATATACTTTTAATAATAAGCCATTTATAAACAGTTGCGATAATTTTTATTTGAAGATACTTTAGCGGATTGTTTGCATTGAATTGATTCGAAAGTTCCATTCGGGAAAGTTATGAGCGGTAATTAAACATTTTCACAACTTTTGTAGTGTACTGGAATATATAATCAATACTGCTTTTTCGTAACCATGTTTAAATATGTTCAATTAACGATTGTAGCATTGCAGTAAACGAATCTCAGTGCAATGCCTTTCTTCCGTTGTTAAGCAAACAGTTTCAAGAGATTCAACAAACTTTTTTTCAGTATTTATCTAGAAAATACGGAGGTAAAAATTGAACAAGGTGTGTATGAGAGTTTTCTTTGCAAATCACCCACAGAAATTGAACCGGAAATTGAAATCTTCGTTATCGATTCCCAATGTACCATGTTTATTTGATAGCGTCGTGTGATGGTGTTAAGAAATTTTTTTAGGCTTGCTTTCTAACGCGACTTTTCCATTAGCAACTGAACAATCGTCAAGAGCTCGGCAACCGTCGGGGCATTCTTCGGTGTGAGTCTACGTATCCCCTCCCTCCTTTTTATCAGGGAGATAACTGCGGTGGCTCTACAACTGACAAGGCCCTGGCAACCGCTCTGATGACGGCAGCCAATGTCATAACACGGGAGTGGGATGAAAAGCGTTCCCCTGATGCATTACAGCTGTCACTAGCAGTCATGAGGAGCCATCTTGTACGTTCCACAGAGTCCAAGTTTTCGACCTACCCTCTCTTTTTCTTCCCCCTCACACGTCTTTCTTTCCTTCTTTTCTTCCATCCCCCTCCCCCTATTCCCATCTATCCAAAGTTCGGGGGAGTTCTGGAATCATATGACCCCCGGTATGATGTCAATGCGGGTGCACGGGTACAACAGCCACTCGAATGGGTTATTGAACTGAAAAGGCCAAGTCAGGAATCGCGGAAGTCATTTTTCAATTTCCATCTAAAATAGGAAGCAAAGCAACTGAGGGGGGCAGGGAAGAAAATCTCAACTAAAAAATAGATGGCCTGGAAAATCACGAGATAAATTCGTGGCGAATTTTTTTTCAATGCATTTTCAACAATGGCTCTACCTTTTATGGAAGGTTATTGGAAAATAAATCGATATCCAATAGAAGAATACGGTTTGCCAAATTTCAATAAATCACTGAAAGCATTTTATAAAACCGTTGTTCGGATTTTTTTTGAAATAAATGTACATTAAAGTTAATTTTAAATTGATTGCATTGCTAGCGAGTTGAGAATTACGAAAGTTTTCGTTCCTTAGATTATTGGCAATTCCTTAAAGTGAAATCTCTTATATTTAAGCAATTCTCATAAGATTATTATTACAAGACGTTAATTGACATTTATACTGAAATAATAGTATTTTCTTAGAGATTATTTTACAATACCAAAACATTATAAAAATGCATTGGTGTATATTTTCACATAAATTACATAAAAGCTGTGCTTAGTTATCTAATGATTCAGCTATCTTTGTACTATGCAGATAAGTTGTCCTTCTGTGCGATTATATTTTGGTAAATGTGGTAAGGAACATAGTTTCTTCAGTTGCGCTCTAATTTTAATCGCATTGCAAAAAAATTGCATAAAGCGGTTGTTTTTTATTATATATTTCAGGGGAAAGTCTTATAGATTATCTTATTAGAATTCAGTAAAAGAAAATGAAACATGATGAACACGATAAAAAGGAAATATCGAATAAAACTCCAAATAGAACATCTGAGTGATACATGTATAAGAGATTGGGAGTGACAGAAAAGTAAACCCAGTTGAAGTTTATAAAGAATTAGCTTCTATGAAAGACAGAGGGAAACAAATTAAATAAAATTAAAAAAGATAGTTGCTTTCAAATAAACATTAGTTGTACATTAATAATTTTATATAATACAATTATAATTATTTTGCACAACTTTGTTTTTGTGTGAACTTATTTTGCCCACAATTGATTTTGTACTGCGAAGCTCTCAGAAATATTTTAGGGGGCTATGCATAATTTTTAATTTCCTTATAAAGAAAAAACAGGTTGCTTAAAGATACTTAAAGATGACTGATACGCATCAGGTGAAAAACTTTCAGCATTTACTCTATGCACATTATTTTAAAGCGGACTAAATTAACATTTAAGTATACCGATTATTAATATATGTATAGCTTACTTTGCAGATAAACCACAAGCTGAAAGATTACGCAAGGTTTAATATAAAATAAAACTAATTACACAGCACATACAGCCAAAACTTATTTCGGCTCGAAGCCATCTTCAGGGGCTGAAATGATCATCCGGCTATATGTTCTAAGTAATTAATTTTTAATTTACATTAAACATTGCCTAACCTTTTAACTTGTGAAAGTGATTTTTCTCCATTAAAATGAGATCTAAAGAGGAGGGAGGAAATTTTTTATTTCAGTTATCTTCAGAGTAAATTGCTCAATACGCCGTATCATTTCCAAGACAGTTTTTAAAATATCGGTTTGAATCGTTTCAGTTATTTTTGAAAATAATACTTGTCCATTCAGTCTACTAGTTTCCCTCGATCAATAAATTAAATGAATATCTTAGTTATAAATATTATATAAAACTAAATATTATAATTGGCTTTGTACATAAAATATTTATTTAAAATTATATTATTAATTAAGTTACTGTTTTCACCGTTAACTTTAAAATTAATTGCTATTTTCAAGTCTTCGTTTCTTGTTGAAAAACGATTGCACATGCGTCAGGAGCAGGTGTTTATTCGTTGCAACTCCCTAGAAGAGATAGGAATTTTTTGCGTTTATCTGGTTTTCAAATGCATGAACACGATTTACAAACAAAGTAGATGCACTGCATAAAACTAGGAGAGAGAGAGTAAGGGAAGAGTTTCGCGAGTTTCATGCCATTTCAGAGACTAGCCTATCCACTTTTATTTTGTTTGGAAACATTTCCGATATGTCAAAAAACTGTTTTATTCAGGTGCCTTCTGTTTAGAAAATGTGCAGTTAATGGATCCTTTTTCCGATGGACGTCAAGTGTACACGGTAAAAAAGATTTTTTTTTTTTTTGCTTTTTTCATGAGCAGTGCGCGATATAAAGTCCTGCATTCATACATGAATCATGGTTTACAAAGCTACAAAGAATTTTCGAATGATATCTTAGACTGCGTGTAAGAAACCCGATTTTTTTTTGTTAGCACGAGGTTATTCTTAGGAGAAAAATATGTCAGTGATATGTGTTAAACATCTATGATAAGACTGAACGAAATTATCCATATTTATATTAGACTAGAATATGTTAGATAAAATGGGTGCTAGTTTATGATGCTCTTTTCTCAATATCACAAAAACCATATATTCATAGTTTTTAAATACAGAAAAAAATGAATTCCCTTTTGCGTTCCGTTGAAGCCCTCCAAAAAGACCATTGTATATTGTAACTTTAATTCGAATCGTCGCTCGTGTATCCTAAAAACCCAATTCTTAGATTAATAAATGGGACAAAGTAATCATCACTCCGTCAAATACAGGGTCTTTATAATTAAAGTTCCATTTTGACATGGCCATAAATAAAAAATTACTGGACCAAAAGCTAGAATACTTGGTAATATTATACAAGAGGGCATGGGAAGTTCATACCCAACAAAAAAAATTAGTTCAAAAGGTCACCACCAGCATGGAATGGCGCTCTATGCAATATTCGTATACGAAATTAGACACGAAGACACAGGTTAACAAGTCTTTACTAAAATTGTTACTAAAATTAGTTACATGTTGAATGTCGCCTCCACCATTTACTGAAAGCAGGTTACACCGGATTACTGTGTCTAATTCTTATACGAATACTGCATAGAGCGCAATTCCATGTTAGTGGTGACCTTTTGAACTAATTTTTTTTTTGGTGGTATGAACTTCCCATGCCCTCTTGTATTATATTACCAAGTATTATAGCTTTTGGTCCAGTAGTTTTTTTATGGCCATGTCAAAATAGAACTTTAATTATAAAGACCCTGTACAATTAAAATGCTATATAACAAGAAATTTCCCAAAATTTATAAAACTTATTCTGATTGAAAATTAGTTTTTTTTTATTGAAAGTATATTTTCCGTTCGGTTATTTTACTAGTCTGAATCATAATTATAATAAGAACATGAAATAAGATGCGATTTGAAGTTGTTCTATAAATATTGGCCGTTATAGCTAGGTTAGAATGTCGAAGAAACGCGAGCGTCGACAATAATTGAGCTTAGCGTGGTTCCCACATGCGTAAAAACAACGGCAGAAACCACCAAGCAGAAAAATTTTATGACGTCACTTCTTGTTTTCGTCTCTTCTGCCGATTGAAAATTTCTTCTTTTTGGAGTTGGGTTGAATTGAACTTTTGTGGCAGAAGCAGAGCAGAAACGGTTACTCTACAGTGAGGTCACAATGACGTCCTCTCTCTCTCTCTCTCTCTCTCTCTCTCTCTCTCTCTCTCTCATACACACACACACACACACACACACACACACACACACACGCACACACACAGAAAATAAAAATGTCGAACGCTCAGCTCACAAATGTGAAAAGGCCGAGAAAGAAAATTGATGTGGCAACGCTAATAGAAGAGATGTGAAATATATATTTAATAATACAACTAAATTCATCAAATTAAATTCGATCCATATCTTCAGTGTAGATTGATCCATAGCTTCAATGCAGTGCACATGTGTTGGGCAAGAACGCCAAATTACAATAAAATTTGAGTTTACAAACGACTCATCCTTCTGAGTTTCTGCTATGCGGGACACCTTCAGGAGCAGAAAGTACAAAAGCAGAAAAGATACGCCCTGATTTCCATACTCTTACTTTCTGCTATAGGAACCATGCTTTAGTGAAGACCTTTTCGTATCACCAGCGAACAGTTTGCAGAAATCTGGCAGTTATGGGCAAGGTTAAAATACTAGATACATTGACACCACAAGAGCTCACCGTTCAACAGTAGATAAGGACTCGGAAACTATGTATTGCCATACGGTTTGAGGTTAGCGCTCCGTTTCTGTATCGGATCCTTACAGTTGATGAAAAATGAGTACTTTAATGACAACAGAAAGCGAACAACGATATGAATATAATTTTCTATAATTCAGTTTTATTTCTATGAGGTGTATTCAAGAAGTAACAAGCTGAGCGCAGTGGGGACTAAACAAATTAATTTATTTCAAAAATATTGATCGTGGTGGTTCAATGTTGACTGCGGATTGACTTTGATTTTTTGGGTAGTGGTGACCCTGGATATTTCCATTGCAGACACTCATAGCGCTTAGATTCAGGTTCATAATAACGGCACCAGCTTTTCTCCCCCGTGACAATACTTGACCAAAAATCCTCATCATCATGATAGCGCTCCAAAAAGTCTAATGACATGGCTATGCGGAAGACTCCTTGTACTGGTTCTAAGTAATGGGGCAACCATTTCGTACACACATTGCGATACTGGAATGTGTCTGTGATAACGCTGTGAACAGTTCCGACACACATCAATCTCTGCAGCGATATTGGACTGTGTTCCCTTGTGTAACTTCTCATCACACCCCCAGGCACTACACCTATAGCCTCTAGCGGCATATGCACATATACAACATCTTCACAATACGAGGTCTGTTCAAAAAATACGTAGACTGACGTCATAAAACAAAATATACTTTATTCAGAAGTTACACATCTGGGTCCCCTTCAAAGTACTCTCCTCCCCGACGCACACACTTATCCCAACGGTCTTTCCACTTTTGGAAACAGTCCTGGAACGCTTCTTTTGTGATGTCCTTCAGCGCCTTCGTCGCATTTGCCTTTATATCAGGAATCGTCTCAAATCTCCTTCCTTTCAAAGGTCTTTTGAGTTTGGGAAACAAGAAGAAGTCACAAGGAGCGAGGTCAGGTGAGTAGGGTGGGTGAGGAAGAACAGTGATCGAGTGTTTGGCCAAAACCTCTCGAGTTCTGAGGGCTGAATGGGCTGGAGCGTTGTCGTGATGAAACAACCAGTCACCACTCGTCCACATTTCTGGCCTTTTTCGCCTTTTCAGTGGCAGTTTTTCCGAGTTTAACACAAAATTTCACAGCAACTCTTTGCTTGTTCAAGTCCCTCATTCTAAAAATCCGCCAAACGAAAAAAACACACTTCACAAACAACCGCGTAGCTAATCAACCAATACTGATATTTGCAATCAAAAATTTGCCTTGTAATCAGCGGATCTGTCAGAAGATAGCGACACCAAGCGATTTTGATTGGGACCAACAGGGCCCGCGCAATTCAAACAGTCTACGTATTTTTTGAACAGACCTCGTATATTTAAGTGCGTCCTCCATAAAATTCGCTAAGCTCCTGAACACCAATTATAATAATCTCTACAAGCCCGCAGCCTGAAATTTATTGAATACGCCTCATAACATACAGGGTTATTCAAAGTCCTTGAAACATTTTAGAACTTTACCACATAACTGCGTGACAGCCAGTTCTTAATCCGATAAAACTACAAACACTAAGTTTTTTTAGATTCAATACCCCAATGAAATGCAAGGATACCTCAGTGAAAATTTGCCACGGTGTTGATATTTTGTACACATAAGGAATATGACTAACTTAATGTAGTGGTCACTCCAATCTCCGAGTTTAAGCATATGAGACTTTTTCTTGTGGGGATTCACTAAGGATACTGTCTTTACAACCCAACTTCTTGCTAATCTCCAGAAACTATACAATTTGTATCACTCCGGCCTGACATTGTGGAGAAAGTGGATTATCGGATTGATGTCTACGCATCAGCAAAGTATACACATTGAGCAGTTGCGAAGTCTACTCAATGCAGAGTGTGTACCTAAATTGACTGTGCAAACTTTGGGAGGTGCTTCCTAACATGACCGAGTGACGTTGTGAACTTTCAAAGCCGCCTAGCCCCTTATATAAGTTAGGTATACGTTTATATAATATATAATATAATTTTATTCAATTAAAATCAACAAAATTACAATAAGTAACTGATGCTGAGCTATTAGCTCGTATTATCAGCATATAGATTTACGGACAAGTTAACTGGATATTTTTTGTTCTTTGTTGTGTTAGGAAGAACCACCTAACATTTCCACGGGTAATTTAGGTACACCTTGTATATTAAAAGAAAAAAATAAAAGAAAGGGACACTGTCGTTCTATAGCATAAGAATTACCATTATCCGTCGTCTAGTTTTTATGTGGTGGATTTCTAAAATGTTTCATGGATTTATGAATAACCTTGTATAGAGAACATTTCAACTGTTACTTTTAGCGGAATGAAAATGGTTTTCTTTAGAATAAGTGTTGAGGTTGATAATCACCTAATAATCAACTTAGTAATTACTTAAGGTTACTTTGACTTATTTTAACATTCTTGCATTTGATGATTTTGAAATTATACCAAAAATATTTTTTATATTTAGTATATACAGATTAGTGTATTTAATATATAACACGATGGAGACAAAGTTAGTTTTATAAACACATACTGTGAACTTGCTCTTTTAGACGAATTAAGGTAAAAATACACTTACTATTAAACTACATTCAATTAAATTAAAGGACCACTTTTAGTTATGAAGCTTTTGTATTCTGATTGGTAAACAAAGCTTTTAATGTTAATTTATTCGTATTAAAACTGCAACTATTTAGCATTTTCCTTGCATTCAAAAATGTAGGCCTTTTAAACTTATCTACTTGTTGTTTAGTGTTAAAAGCTTTTTGTAAATCCTTATTTGTATTAACTGCTACAGGTTTTAAAGAGCTGATTTTGCTATAGGTTTAAAGAGGAAGGTTATGTGAGTTTAAGCCCAGAAGAGTTTTAAAACTCAGTTCCCTGTTTGTATGGCAAGCGTTTTGCATCTCATGAAATACATTTGGCATCGCATTCAGCTAATAAATTTTTAGAATAATGAAGAAACATAAAGGTCCTACTGTACATGCAGTTAAAAAATTCACTTCGTCATTTGAAATTCCAGAAGAAAAATAAGTGTAGTATTTAATTTTCCTTTCAGCATCTTTGAATTCTTTATGCGTGCTCATCTTTATATTTTATGAATTCATTTTAAAGCTTTCCCTCATAAAAATGAACATTTTTTTTCATTACTATTAAAGTCCATGAAAAGATTTTTTTTTCTTTTAAGATTTAAAACAAAGCAGGCTTTACGTTTTCCAATAACCATAAGAAATTCATTGCCAGTAAGAATATTCCCAATATCCTGTGTTTCATTCACAATCTTGGCTTACAATGAAGTCTCTTAATGATGAATGCTCTTTGGAGAAAATAAACAGTTTTTTTTATCTTTTATTATATACACTGGGAAGATTTTATCGCAAGGCCCTTGCAACAATAAACTTGGAAAGGAAGAAATTTTTTTATCGAAGCGCGGTGATTGTATAGGTGATGCCGTTTCCGGTTGATGGGTGTGCCAACCCTCGATATGACACATTCTTCTTCTCCGATCTATTATTGTAGATAACGGGAAGCGGAAACACAATTCTTCACATCAGAACTTGGAGTCTTACGGCCGTTACAAAGCTTCGGGAGAAGTCTCTCCAAGCCCTAATCGCAATGTTAAAGGATTTTTCTTTTCTCCGGCAATTTTTTTACTCTTATCGTTCTGTTATTTGATGTAGTCGGAAAGAAAATCTGAAGATTTGACGTCTGATGGAAAGACACAACGGGGATGTAATGAAGAAGTTTGGGAATGCAGTCCAGGAATTTCCCGGCTGTATTGTTAGGCTTAACGATTTTTTTTTCTTTTTTTTTCGTAATGACGTCAGTAACGAAGCCAGGCTAATATAGATGCTAAGAGAACTTTATGTAAATATGTTTTGTTTAATATTAAAGTTAGTTTCATAGAATCTTTTAATTGAAAAAATATGCTCTTCGGATTAAGTATTTAAATTAAAATACTTGCAGCTGATAAAAAATTTGAAATCATAATAATTTAAAAGAGAACGGATATGTGATACCGCACACGATAATCAAATGAACTTAAAACGCACTTCTCTATTTACAAGTAAAACTGTTCCAGTTTCAAAATTGTATTCAGTGAATGATAGACTAGATTATTAAGAAACGACAAAAGCATTACATGCAAATAGATTTTTCAGTTTAATTGAATGGCGTCCTAAATCTCAGTTACTGCAATGACAACAGCAGAATGATCATCTGGAGTGATTTGATAGATTCGAGTGGAATAAATATTTCCCGAGCAGCCACTGTTCTACAATATTCACGTAAACTAGGCTATATCTAGGTTGTACAATGAATGGTGTAAAACAGGGAAAACATGCAGCTTGAAATTACCGAGTAGCTGAAAGAGACCGAATGATCACAACGATCACAGAAGGCTCTCTATGGAAATTTGATGATTGAAACGTGTTGCAAAAATGAAAAATCGAACCGATCCGAATACTATAGAACGTTTATGGTACGAGCTGGAAAAAGATGTTCGCAATATGCCTTCACCATGGCGAAACAACAGGAATTACATCAAGTAGAATTGAATAAATTAATTTAATTTAATTTAATTTAATTATTTCTTTCAAAATAAATCGCGAAAACGAAGAAATTTGAAACAAAGACCCCAAATGTATACATAGACCCCATTGTTATGCCATAGTTAAAACGGTGTCCATTTAAGCGCTTAAGTGAACTTCTTTAATCTATCACTGAAAGCATTGGTCGAATCGAATCCAATCCACATGAAAGCATTGGAACTACTTCCTACGAAGAAGCAACAGACGACAATTGAATGGATTCTGAACTTTCTAATAATATTTTTTAAAAATACATTCTAAAGTCAGCTAACTTCCATCCAGTAAAAAATTCTTTAGTAATTAATACCCATTTCCTTAATTATTATTTTATTTTATTAATTAATTCGGTAAATAAATCTTTGTAAATTTTTTGGGGTTGACGTCATGTATTCGCGAGTAAAACGAGGGCTGTCGATCTAATGTTGAATGGGGCAGCCGAGAATACGAATATGTATCGTATGCGTATCGCGGTGCTTTATAGTATTAAATAACAAAATATTCACGGATGCTTACCCTATCTTATGAATTATTTCGACACTAGTAATTGTACAGCAAAATTAAGGTTTTATGCTTCATAACACTGCTGTAACTGCGACCCTAGTTAACGAGTTTGCTTCCCTTTTACCGGCATGTTTTTTTTTGTTTTTTTTTCTCTCACTTCTGTTACCGCCATCGGCGACGCCATTGCTTCTAAGGTATGGTTGCGCGCTAACAAAGAGTTCCGAGTACAAGTTCGGATGGTTCCTTTGTAAATAGTCTTAATCTATTTAATGCAATATCCAACGTTTTCACAGAGTATCCTTAATAACTGAAGTGTACACATAAATTTTTCTCTTCTGTTATTTATCAAGAAGTGAAGATCATATATTAAAATTCTCAGCGAAACATCATACAAAAGAGGAGGATATGAGCTATGACAAATGAACCAAAGTAACAAAAGTCAGAAGAAAACCCCGCCATATTGGTTATGGGTCATTTTCTTAGTTATTTTTATAACCTGTTTATTCAAAGAAGTTTTTGTTTCACAAACGATGATGCCACATTGTTTAGACAAAACCAAAGTAACAAGAGAAATAAACAGATGCACAAAATCTAGACATGTTGAAATGCACAACTTACAATTTATCCCGAAAAGAAATTTGCAGAAGATATTGAGGAAAGCAAAATCAATTAATAATAGGGAACTAACTGAAAATTTGGTTTATCTGTAGAAGATGCATTAATAATGGAATGATACAATATTTATACGAAAAAGCTTTTGAGTCAAACGGATTTGAGCCCGTTCATCTGGATCGTGAAGGATAAATATACTTCCTAGGTCAGCTGAACATTTCTTTAAAGATGGTGACCAAAAACATCCATTACAACTATAAAAAAAGAAAAGAAAAATTATTGCCAGGCTTCAGTAAATAATTCTCAGTAGTACTAGAGCGAACTAGTAACCTTACTTTTATAAAATTTTCTAGACCAACGGAAAAAAACAAAAACTCACGGATTTCATTAACATGAGAATGCAGAAGGGCAAAAGGCGGACATATTTTTATCCTTCTCTTTGTTGTTCTATAATTATGACCGCGTAATTTGTAGAATTGATTAAAAGTTTTTCTATGTATGTCATCGAATTTAAAATGTGCACAGTTTTATTTAAAGGCAGTTTTGTTTTGTCGTTCTATTTTAATATTTTAATTAGGGCTTTTTGTTGCAACCCTCGTTCCATGTAATTATTCCATTGATTTTCTGCTTCTAAAATTTTAATTATATAGAAGAAACGAAACGCCTCAACAGAAACTGGTTTATAATTTAGTTCGTTTTTAATTTCTTTTAGAGCTTTCTGCCTTTCAAATTAGAATAAGAAAAGGAGAATATGCACATTATGGAATGTTTCCATATTCACTTTAATTTCTTTTAAGACGCATTTCTGAAGAGGAGATGGTATTATATTTATGACTATTTTGAACATAATAATATTAAATAAAACGCATAAGCCAGTTAATTAATTTATACGCCTTATTCATCCGCAACGAACTTTAAATTCGGTTCAGGAACCCGGTTAATATATTTAATTGCAAAATTTAATTTACGTAATTCAGATTGACGTGTATGAAAGTATGCTAATTTCTATTGCGTCGTGTTAACGCTAAACTACAACAGTGAATGTTCAGTGAAAGCAATTGCTTCCATGGTTCATCGGTTCATTTGTCTTCCTTTCAACGCGAAGCTATAGAAATGGAAAGAAAAGAGCAAACGTTTGAACAACCGAAGTCAAATATTTTAATACGGCTCATAACTTTTCAGCATAACATTGTAAGTTATATCTATCTTTGTATTTCATTTTCTAAAGCCTATTAATTACTGGTGTGCCCTTTTAAATGTGCGTGGCGAATTCATAGACTTAGTTCAGGCTGTTATATTTCACTTCACACATTGTTGCTTTCATGTTATATGTTGTAAGGATATAAAGAAAAATTAAAATATGATAATAAATTTTAAATTTCATTGTTATTATTTTGCCTGCTTAATGCGATTTATTGGTTTTTCTTGTTTTACTTCTCGCATGCTAAGATATTTTTAAACTAAGATTACTTTTATATTGTGTGCCTCAAAAGTAAAGCTAAGTAATCACTCGGGAAAATTTATTAATTTAGAATTTGCTTAGTCAATTTTTTTTATCAAAGCTATAAATTTCTTATAAATGTCTCACCAAGCAGTTGTTTGATTTTTTCAAAAATTCTGTAGAATTTTATTTTCTTTTATCAAAGACAGGCAAAATTTCTGTCTCATAAATATAAATATGAGCTTATTATGCATTTTGGGGTGTTTCAAATCTAATAAAACTGTTTTTTTTTGTTGCTAACCAAAAATGCCACGTTCAAAACAGATAACAGATGTTGAGGTAGGCCTAAGAGTTGTAGAAATTGCAAAGACAATTGGTAGAAGTGTTGCCATCATCTATTCAATCTTAAATAACGATCTTTCTGAGCCTAAAAAACGACGTTCTGGCCGACCGAAATCCACAACTTCAAGAGATGACAGGCAAATCTTCCGATTAGCTACTCTTCATGGAACAGTTCGGAGAATTCAAAGAAAATTAAGCATGAACATCTCCAAAACCACCAACCACAGAAGACTGCAAATAAATAGTAACCTGGATTATAAGTCAATGATCAGGAAACCATGCCTGACTGTGATATACAAGACTGCACAACTGCAATAAGGGGGAAAAAACATGTCTTGACTGAAGAATGGATATCATGCCTTTCACTGACTAAAAGAGTTTCAATTTGGATCGTCCTGACGGGTAGAATGACATGTTTATTATTGACATGATTTGTGGACCCAAGATCGAAATTCTATAGTAGAAAACAAGGAGGAGGAACGGTTATAGTGTGGGCATGTTTTGGCTTTCTTTAACGGAATCTCATACATTGCCTTTTTAAGAGGTCGGCAAATGCAGATAAATATCCGCAAACACTAAACTATTTTCTTCTTCCCAAAGAAATTGCTGTTAGGATTGCACATCAACTTGGGGTTGGTATCAAGCGCACAATGTGAATATTTTGGAGTGGCCAGCAAGATCTCCGGACCTAAATTTATTGAGAACTTGTAAGGATTCTAGCAAAAAATATTTATGCCCTCCAGAGACAATTTAGTAGATATGAAGAACTAAAAAAAAGCAAATCATTGACAATTGGTATAACATAGATCCTACAATCATTCATACATTAATTAAAACCATGCTGAATTGTGATTTTGATGTGATTAAATCTAACGATGGTCCACTAAAGTATTAAAAAATTAAAAAGAGTATTCAATTTTTTCTGAAAAAAAATTTTTTTTTTGTTTATGTATTTTTAAGGGACAGAAATTTTGTCTGCCTTTGAGAAAAATCATAAAAATTTTACAGAATTTCTTCATAAAATCAAACGACATTTTGGTGGAACGTTTATAAGAAAGTTAGAGCTCAGATAAATATTCATTAAGCAAATTAAAACTTAGATTTTTTCTGACTGATTACTTAGATTACTTAAACTTTTGGGATCCTTGAAAAATAAATTTTATATGAATTAGAAGAATACTTAAATACAAATTGTTAGCTGTAACCTACGTATTAATTATTTCATGCGAAACGGTCAACATTAATTGGATAAGCGTACTTAAAACTGAATAATAGCTGGAATATAAAAAAATAATGCTGCTTTTATATCTGTCTCCACCATCTCTGATTTCAAAATTTTCCCGTTTGCTCTTGGGAAAATTGTTCAGCAGTGGCAATACTTGAGCTTTTTTTTTTTTTTTTTTTCTTGCGCTGGAGGTGGTAAACACAGTACATGCACGCAATGGGATTTGACACCCAGTCGATAACTGGACTGTCACGGAAAGGCTATATCCCACCACTCCCAGACACAGAACTCGAAAAAATACCATATACGTTATTATACAGGGTGTCTCACTTAAAGTGAACCAATAGCTAACTTCTAAATTACAAATCTGACAGAGTACTTTCAATGGAACAATTACTGTACTTTTTGTGAGTGGTTTTTTATGTGTATGCCATTTCCCCCAAAAAATGGAAGTTTCGAATATGGAAGTCAACTTTAAAATGCGTAATGGAAACTTCTATTTTTAATGATATTTTCAGATTGTACACAACATTTGAGAAATATTTTATTCTTGGTGTTTTTTCAATTGTTCCAACCATTTACAATATAGAGACAGTGTGTTTGGATTTAAAGAAAAGGCAAAAAGCAGAAATTATTTCTAAACCAATGGCTTAAATTCAAAAACACCACACTTTCACTGCCTCTGTCTCCTAAACGGTTGGATCAATTGAAAAAACACCAAGAATAAAATATTTCTCAAATATTGTATACAATCTAAAAATAGCATGAAAAAAGGGGTTTCCATTGCATTTCAAAATTGACTTCCATATTCGAAAATGGCGGCGGTTTTTATTGGAAATTGAGAACCCTCATATGTTCATTTCTGCCATTGTTAAATTTTATTAGAAGTAAATGTTGTGCAAAAAAATTATATGACAAATCCCACTATAGAAGTATCAGGTTCAGGGATTAATGGTTTAACCAAATTCAACTCAATATAACTTATATAACATTTAATAACATTTGGGTATCTGTTCTGAGATTTACCGCTATATGAATTATGAAGACACCATCAAAAGAGTAAAAATAATATTGTATTTTTATTTTGAACTTTTAATTTTATTTGAGAGGTTAAAGTTACCTTAAATACTTTAAAATATAATTTATATATATGTTATGATAATTAAACATTATAAATAGTATTTGTAGATTTAAGATCTACAGATTGCTTAATTCATACACAAAAGATTATAAGATGAGTCTTACCGTTCAACTCTTCAGAGGCTATGCGCAAACTTATTTAAATCGTTGAAAAATCCTTGTATGAGAATTGGCTTCCATATTGCTTAACATAAATTATATCTTAATTCCTCTACACAAATTGCGCATAAGTGAGAACCATCCACATATGAACAGTGGAACGATTAACTCGTTATGCATGGTAGGTTTAGTGGCCAAGAGAGCCGGTAGGTAGGATTTTCAGTTTTCATGAAACCCCCGTCAATTTGGGATAAAAATGCTGACTGGGATAAGTATTTGTATGGGTCCCACGATCCTCATAAATAATTAATATAAAGTGAAAATTATTGTTCTTCCGAACATATCATTACTGTTCTCTTCTTGTTAGACTTCAAAACTACTCGTATCATTTAGGCAAAATTAAGCGTATCTTTTAGAATTGTTATTATTCTGAAAAACGGAAAAATAAAAACTTGTAAACAGTAGAAGGAGATTTAGCTCCGACAAACAATCGTCACGTGCCCTTGCCCATGACAATAATGTTTAAAAGATAAACAGAAAGTAACAATTTACTAATTCTTGACGAATCGATTGTTTTTATGACATGCCAGTATCTTGGTGTTTTTTACGGTTACTGCTTTAGATGTGCAACCGACTTGAAGGGGTACACGGAAAAGCATGAATAGTTGATACAGCCGAGCTAAGAATTTGGTAATCATTTTGTCGAAAAAGGAATTTGAAAAAGTTATTCCATTTTCAATTTATCGTGCGGGCGGATTCTTATAAATAGCTTTTAGCTAAAGCTTCTAATAAAGAAGTGTGATTATCCATTTTTTCATAAAATAATACTTGCATGCATAAATTGGTTGTATCCATCATAATACCTAACCAATCCAGCGGTTTGATATGTTGCATTTAAAAACTGACGAGCCACTGCACAAAAGAGTGAGCCACTGTACCATAGTGCATAAGCTACAATTCATTTCTCGTTGCGAGTATTATTATTAGTATTAGAAAGACAGGTAGCGAGTGTTCCAAAAAATTTCGATACATCTCATCTTGTAAGTTGTACCCGGCAGAAAAACCAATGCAATTGTCGAAAGGCGTTCCGTATCTTCGAAACAAAGCGACATTCCGAAAATCATCAAAGATAAAAAGATTCTTAAAACGATCCAAAGAATCACCCCTTGAATTTTTGCCGCATGTTTAGTAAACACCAACATTTCAACATTGTGTAAGTCAACATTTCTCCTGCTATGATTTTAAACCATTATAACGGTGAATATTTCTTATTCAGATAGAAGATTTGTCGTGCTAATTAATTTTCTTTTAATTATAGTCTTGTTCTTTATATATATATATATATATTTAATTAGTATTTTAATATAATATAACTCCTTTTTAAATTCATTGGCATTTTTTTAATCCTACAAATTTCCACCTACATACTGCATATAGAATAACTTTAGAAAATTCAATTTGAAGTTTTTGCCTACGTAAAATGAACTTATTGCGAACGGCGATGTCACTTAGTTTTTATTTAAAAAATTCGAAGCTATTTCATAGTTTCAATCTTCTAAAGTAAAAAAAATTCAACGTAGCTTAGAAACTATGGAGCAGAAAGAATTTTTCTCGATACAATTGTCTTTTCTTCGCCACCTTTCTGTACCTTCTACGCTTTTCTCTTACCCACTTCTTTTTATTTTATGACGCTCAAAAGAAAAGTTGGGGAAATGAATAGATTATATCTACTTTAAGGAAAGTTGTGGAATCGATTTCTCTTTATAGAAGGGCCGAGCCAAATCCCAAGCGAGTGCACTCGTGGTTCTATGATGAAATCTGTCAAAATACGACACAAAGAAATGCCGGATATAAGTGACATTACGATGATTAACATGAAATTGGCTGGTTTTTACTTGTTTTAATGTGTATTTTCTAATAATTGTCTAAAAACTCGGCAATTTTAATAGAAAAAAAAATTCAACCTTTCCAAATGGTTGAAGTTTGAGGAAATAGCTGTGTATGAACTACCATTCACGTTAATCATGAAATTAACTAACATATTATGAAATGAAGTGCATGTGATGTTAATATTAAACAGCCAAATATTTTATTAAATTTGGAAGTGTATATATTTAGTGTTACGTGACTCTGTCAATCCTTGCGGAATAATTTACTCATCTTCCTAATTTTCAAACCTTTTGAATAATAAATAGTCAATATATCAAAATCTATTTCATTATAATTTTAACCCCATAGCATGAACAAGCATATGTTTCTGAGGTTGAAAATGAGGAAAATGTCGAAATTGTGATCTAACGTAAAGAGATAGCCGATATTCATTTTGACAAAATTCTTTTCCAATAGGTTATTATACAAAAATTTTAAAATTAAATTTGCTCGTTACAGCAGTAGATTTTCTAGGTGTCAATCTATATTTTCCCATGACAGCATTAATAAATTACAGTCTCTCAAATCGAATTTCATGGCAGTTCTAGTTGTCATATAACTACTCGCTTTTAGACAACCCTCTGAATTGTGATTTCATTAATTGTTGATGAACATGTCATGCGTGACGGTCTGAAAAGTTACACGGTTTTTTTTTCAATTCATGAATAATATATTGATCCATTTATGGAAAACATTCGCCAACAACCGCTGCAAATAGTTAATTCATCAAGTTTGACTTTCTGCATCAAAATGTTAAATGAATTATTAAAGGTTAACCAATTCTTTAGCTTTTCCTTCGTTTTTTTTCCAATGAATTTAAATTATCAATTTAAGATATAATGACGGATCTAGACGTAAAGAAGGACGAGACACAAAAACCCTGGAATAAAAAAATGAAAATAACACAAGGTGGTAAAACCCCGAAAAAAGCTGATGTTTCGGATAGAGGCTTTCCGAAACGTCAGTATTTTGTATTTAAGATAAACAGTGAGCAAAAAAATTATTCGTCCATCAGTTTGCAAGTGATTGAAATGACTGACATTAAGTGACATATTCACATAATTCAAGTTTAATTGCACATATTAGTGTCTATATAAGCTTCTGAATAATACCCTCAACTTAGGGTTTATCATTGATATAAGATATTATAATACAAAATAGGTTTGTGTGACAAAAATATTATCAGTCCATTTAAATATTTAGGCAGACGTACAATCTAAACTTAATTTTTAAAATTTAGTGGGACCTCCTTTGGCCTTCACAAAGTCTAGGCATCGATTGTGCATAGATTCTACTAAAGGTTTTTTTTTCATCTACTTCATTCCAGTTTTTGTCAACAAGTCTTTTATATCTGCTTTTGACTTTGGTCTAAGGTTTTTGCTCTTCATTTTCATTATGACCCAAAGGTGCTCGATTGGATTTAAGTCAGATGACTGGAGAAGCCAGTCAAGCACTTTAACTTTCTGAGGATTTGAGGAATTCTTTCACAGAATGAGCTGTATGTTTAGCATCTGAGTCTTGATGAAATCTAATTAGAACTGGTTCACCTGGAACTAGAAAAGAAACTAGTTCTATTTGTAACTAGTTTCGTAGTGCGAACGTGGTCTTAGAATTCAAGAGGTCATGCTGAGTGCCGCGCCGCTTCTTCCCCGGAGGAGAGGGACAGATTGCCTTCCACCCCCTCTTCTCAATCCCAGTTTACTTGCAGAAGCATGGAAATTCTTATCAGACCATGATGTTGGTCCATGATACCATCGATAAATTCTAGATGTCCCACCCCTGTAGCTGCCATGCAGCCCCCTACCATGACACTTCCTCCTCCATGCTTTACTGTTGCCTTCAAACACTCCAATCTATAAGCTTCACCAAGTGTTCTCCAACTTTGTTACAGCCACCTCAGCCAAATAAGTTAATTTGCTTTCATCTGACGCACAATTTTGTTTCAAAAATTGTTTTTCCTTGTTTAGGTATTCTTTTAGCCAATTCAGGCACCTCACTCGATTTTTCTTACTGACGCAGAGATTTTTCTTTGGCCCGCTTTCATGCAACCTGCTTCAATGGTTTGAGAAATAATTGATACTATTTAGATCATTTTTCACTTCTGCACGCAGTTCTACAGCTGATTTTTTCCTATCTTTTTTAATGCATTTTACAATTTCTCTGTCTTCCCGTTCTGTTATTTTCCTCTTCCTGTCTCTTCCAATTTTATTTGTGATTTCTCCTGTTGTGCGATACTTTTGGATGATATAATGAACTGATGAGCGTGGAATTTGGAGTTGCCTTGACAATTAAACACTGACTTTTTCCATCCTTTAGTCCAGTTATGACTCTACCTCCCAAATCATACGAATATTCCTTTATTTTCTTATTTTTCTGCAACGTTTCACATCGTTTATTATCCATACCGATAAGTATTCTGTTGTGAATGTGATTGTTTACTTTTTTCATAATAGATAATATTTTTTGGCTTAGAGTACTTACTTGGACGGATAATTATTTGGCTCTACTAATACAAGGTGTCTTATCATCTACTGTATTTTTACTTTTCTCCATTTAGTACAGTGATCCCTATCCAATATGAGATGTTATATAGTTAAATACTGTAGATTATGATAAAATTTCCACTCATAATTAATTGGTTTTATTTATTTTAAAGTTTTTATGTTTAAATAAGCTGGTGGACGGATAATTTTTTTGCTCACTGTAGTTATCGATTAAAAACGCTAAAAATGAAGTTGAGAATGCGTAAAAGCCCATTACCATAACGATGTTAATGAAAAGCATCGTTATTGTACTCACGAAGTCGTTCTGTTGCCGATTTTCTTTCAAATTTTTGAGTTTGATTTCAGATTCGGACAGAGCATCAAAAAGTAAGTAAAAGTTATAATGAAGGTTATATAAGCATTCAATCCTGGTGTCGACAACAACTCCGGAATTCCTCTCCGACGGGTTCACCCAACTAGTCACGCGTTGGCGCAATGCGTGGAACGGGATGGGGACTATGTCGAAAAGTGAATAGTGCATTACATAGAGGACAAATGTGAGTATAAGATACAAAAAGAATCTTGAAAATCGGTTAACAAATAAAAAAGTTACAGCCATGGAGACCTTATTTATCAATCGCCCCTCGTAACTTTTACTTACGTGATTATAACTTACGTGATTGATGCTCTGTCCCAATTTGAAGTCAAAATAAAAAAATTAAAAAAAAAATTAAAAATTGGAAACAGAAAGGATCATTATGCAAATTCAGTAACGAAGTTTCTAACATCGTTGATAAAGCGTACCAAAGAAAGATGTAAATTACGAGCTTATAAATGGCTGAACTTACTTAGAAATTCAGTTTGCAGATGTTTTCTAAACAGTAACGTAAAATAAAGGAATGAAAATTCTCTTGAATCTGTTTTTTTATAGAAAATATTATCTTGAGTCTAAGGATTCAATGAAATTGGTAGACTTTGAAAAACGGGAGAACAGAGTTTCAATGGTTTCGCCATTTATTTCCGGCTTTAAGTTTTTCCACTTATTTACAGAAATATGGTACAATGGAATAATATGACTGGATGAAATACAACAAATGGCATGACAAATAATATGATTTTTATCCAATCATATTATTCCATTGTACCATATTTCTGTATATAAGGGATTGAAGCCTCTAGTGTATATCCTTAATAAAGCCGGGAATAAATGGCGAAACTAGTCGGAAACTCTGTTATTGTATTGCAAAGTCTTCACCAATTTCATTGCTAGAAGCAATTCTAAGGAATCCAAATTAATGATGCTCTCTAAGGATTGGCTAATAAAATTTCAAACCAATTTAACGATGTCAAATTTCGCTTTCATAAACGAATTTCACCTTTAAATCTCTTATTTAAAGAAGAGTAATCTCCAAGTTTGCGTAGTTTCAGTTTTCGCATGCCAATAACGTATTTTCTACTCATGCGTCTGTGGAAAGAAAAAGATCGAAATATTTATTTGTGAAGGAGTACAGAAGAGGCAATGCTAAATATTCTGTGAAACAACCCGTTGGTTGGAAAAGAGAGGCAGTCGGAGTGGTAAATGAACGGGATAACTTCAGGAATAACATGCACCTGTTTATATATATTTCAAACAGTACAGTCCATTAACAATTGACAACTATTTGTTTGTTGACATCAATTTTCGTGAAGAGTTGTTCAACGGTTAATTGATGCGGTCAATCAAATTCGCTATATCGATGTCATAGTTCGTATTTGATGATTCATAAGCGTCCTGCTTGTATTCTAGCTCAAGGGACATATTTTGAGCAGTTATTATACTAAATTGTATACCCTTAAGCTTTTAAATTAAATCTATCCTTAACCATTACCAACTTTTTGTCTATATATGGTTGTTAAGTATTTTTTTGATTTAGCTCATTGTATTCATTTCTTTTCTTTTTATTGTTGCTTTCCCGCCCAGGGATTTATCTTGTCGACTTGGCCATGATAGTCCTGGACGTTTTTCTGTATTAACTTTTGAGTAAACAAATAAGTTTATAACATGTGCTTTGTTTGCAAATTTGCTACTACACTAATAAAACTTTGATCTGTTGTAATTCCGTACCTAATTTGAATACGATTTATGTTCATGTTACAGTTTTCGCTCAACCTGACCTTCCCAACAAAATGCCAAAGTTTGTTACATTCACCCTATAAAAAATACATAAACAACTCGAAGCATACTTTCAATAATAACATTCATGTTTGTTCTTCCAGCTTCGAGTAATTTCCTTTACATTCCCCCAGCTTGAGACCCATTACAGTTGGTCATGCTTAATTACCTTTTTATTTAGTACATTCCAAATTTTTGTCCTTCTGAGTTAGGGATTATCATCAAAAATTAACGCAACTCTAAGGGAATAACTTGGCTTCCTGTCAAATTGATATTTATTTATCCATCAAAAAATTTTCGAACTCGCGTGATGTGAGTTCTTGTTCCGTGTGGCGATTTTCCCTCGAAACTAATAAACAACAGGCAATGAACATCGATGCTACTAACAATGTCATTAATAAACACATTGAACAGAAAGGAACCACGATGGGAGACTTGAGGAACGCCTGAATGCATTAAAAACGGCTTAGAAGTAGCCCCATTAAACTTGACAATGAGACTACGATTACTTAAATATGATCGGAACAACTTACGGAGACTGCCACCAATTCCAAATGATTTTAACTTGGCTAAGAGGTGTTCATGACTGATGGGATCAAAAGCTTTGGAAAAGTCCACATGTATACTATCAACTTGTGATCTTTTAGAGAACGCAGACACGATGTAATTTTCGTATACCACATGATTTATGGCAGTGGATTTTCTAGAGGTAAACCCGTGTTGTTCTTGGGCAAACAGACACTTTGCGGAAAAATTAATACAGTCAAGCACCAAGATTTCGAATACCTTTTCCAATGCAGATTGAATTGCTATTGGTCTATAGTTAGAGACATCTGTTGAATGTGAACTTTTAGGCATGGGCACCACGTAGCTAGACTTTAATGAATCCGGAAAGATACCTTCTTCCAATAATCTACTGAAAAAAACAGTCAATTGGGGGGCAATCAATTTGCAACAAGATTTCAGAACAATGGGGGAAATCAAATCGGGCCTAGTTCTCTTATAAGCAGCCAGTGAAGCCAACTTAGCTTCAACCTCCTCCACAGTTACAAAACAAGATGATACTGTGATTTAATGAACATATATAAAGGAACATCAGACTTAGCACATTGGTAGACTGAAGGGAAAAACTCGGCGAAGAGGTTACAAACGCCTGTGGGAGACGTTTAAGAACGATCATTGAATGTGAAACTATTTTGAGGCACTGAGGCATTACCCATTTCCTTCGCGAAACTCCAGAATGACCTTAAGTTTAAAGGGATCGTAGAATTAATATGAACGATGTAAGAAGAGTAACATTGCGAGATCACCTCCTTGCAGATGGAACGTAACCGTTTGAACTCATCATGATCGGCTTTGCTGCCCGATAACTTGTAATTCTTATGTGCAGCCTTTTTCATGAAAACCAGCTGTTTCAAATATCCAGAGAACTAGGAGGGGAAAGTCGACTGTTCGATTTTCTTTGTAGGTGTATGCTGCAACACAACTTCACGAATAGTGTGAAGAAAACAATCAAATGCTTCATTGATATTGGTGAAATGAAACTGAACTGGTCCCAAAGCATAATAAAAACTTTGTTGGATGTCCGTAATCTTACATCTTCCAAAGTCTGGTACGGTTGACGTGACTTTAGGCTTATAGTCAGAAATAGAAGTCTCAGAGGAAAGAGCGGGATGGGCATCTTCTTCAGGCAGAATTGGATCAGATGCAGGGATAACTACACTGTTATGATCGGAAGTAAAGTTAAGATCAAGAAGTACTCCGCGCTGATTAAGAGTAAAGTTTTTCTGCATCAGTTAGTAGGAATCAGCCATGTCGATAAGATGCTGCGAGGATCGGCTATGAGGAACTAAGGTAGTCTCAGTCCAGTTTATTTCCGGGAGGTTGAAGTCTCCAACCAAAATTATCTGTAGAAAAGTGGAATGTGTTGACAATATTTCGTCTAGCCCATTGCAAAGGCTGGCATAGACCTGTGCTGGTTGCTGGGGTGGAACATATATTCCTGCAACGAGATTAAGAGGAGATCTACCAGCTTTAAGAGATAAGAAGATGCATTCACTGCAGTGAATTGGGGAATTGACTACTTGGGCCTTGAGATTTCGTCACAATGAGAACACCGCCCCCGCTAGACTTAATGCTTGAATCCTGTCTTTCCGGAAAATGTTGAAACCACTGAGTCCAAGTTCAGAGTTTTTGATATCAGTGTTCAAGTTGGTCTCAGTCAAAATTAGTACATCGTATACACAGGTAGCAACAGCCTTCCTAAGTGCACTTAATTTAGTGCGAAGTCCATTAACGTATATTAGGAGGCTGTTGATCTGTTGACGTTTTTTGAGTCCTTTTTTACTATTTTCGGGATGTTGTTGAAATATTTTATTGTAAAGCCGCTCTCCCCTGCAATTATTTAGGTAAGTAACATCTTTCAATTTGTTGTGAAACTGAGCTATACACGTTCGAATGGTTTCCTTGTTAGAAAAAATATATTCAAGATCATAACAATTATATCTTATGGTCTTCCATATGCTTCTATGTAGAGTTGGCCTTAAAAATTATTATTGTGTTGAAATACGCTGGTGCACTAACCCGAAGGTTCCTGGTTCGATTCCAGACTGTGGAATTTTCTTTCCTGTTTTCAGTAATAATTTAAACACCTGAGATGTGGCGTAGTATAAAAACATCATCGCCATTTGTACACAACAGTTCATGCCAGGGTTGTCCAATTTTACAACCGGGTTTGGTCCAAATGTGAAAATCGTTTATATACGTCCCCTGTATATTTTCTCGGTTTTAATGAGAATATGTGAAAGAATAACCTCTTCAGATGACAGAGTTCCCCCCCCCCTCATCTTTCAATAAAAATGCAGTTCGTAATTATGGAGCCACCTCTATGTACCATTCTAGACTCCCTAATTAGCATTAATCTTTAAAATATACGGTTTACTCTCTTTAAATTTGCAGATGATTACAATGGATGAAGAGTATTTTACTATTAGCTTAAAATGTAATATACAAACATGTTCACGTCATTCATTCCCCTTTTATATTTAGAGCTAATGAATATGAATGAGAAAATTTAACATTTAACTCGTTATTTTTTTTCTGGTAGCTGAATCAACAGCTGCGCTTAAGGGCTTAAAGGAAACTGCTTCAAAATTAACAGCGACTTGAAAGAAACAAAAGCAACTGAAACATCTTCAGATGTTGAACAAATCAATGAAAAACTTCTTTATCACATCGTTAATCTCCTCGAATCAAAATTGCATAGAACGAACAACTAAAGTTTATCCTCGTAGAAATCCACGAGTTGTAAAAGAACATTCGTACACCTATAATTAAATATAAACTAATGTTGATTGAAATTCGGCTTTAATTTAGGGGATTTTCATTTAATATTGACTTTACTTCAAAATAGTTTTGTGGAGACATGTCTTTGCTTTTAAACTGCAAAACGCGTGCATATTTAATAGTTCATTCTGCAACTGTGGGTCTGTTGTGTTTGTGCTTTGCAAGCCCTTTAATATTGATATGAGTAACTTCAGAATGGGAGCTAATTTTAAAATTGCGGATATTAGAGAAATTTAATTAAATGTTGTATTATGAATGCAATAAATGTCGATAGCATCCACTCACTCCTTACTAACTTTCCATTTTAATTAAGCAATTGTTTACTTTCAGAATTGTCACAAAGCTCATGCCGCATTTCATCAGAAAAATAAGCTTTATTATGAAATTGTTTTAAATTTAATTATTAATTTTAAATAATTTTTAGGAAAATTACGACCTACACACCCAATCATATATCCAAAGCTTAATTTAATTAATTAGTTAATTTAATACTCTTAAAAATTTTTATACAGACGAGCTTGAACTACAAGACACAGTATCTGCATATTTGAACACTTATTGTCCTCCAATGAAAATCTCATCAGATCTAACTTTAAACTGTGACGAAAGTGACATCACGTGTGATATATTGTTGCACTGATTAGTCAATGAAAGTCTCATTGTTGTCTAATATTACATTCTTCCATTGTTATGAAGAGGGTGTTTGTAATTAAACTTACAATACTCGGAGCATTCTGTAGCTCGATTTCAGAATCGAATGGCAGAAAATATGGCAGGGAATTAATGATTACATGGGAAGATGGATTCTGCAAAAAAAAAAAAATAATAAAAATGTAATTTCAAGCATCGTCAATAGGGGAAAAGGTGGCGCTGTTATTGTCTACGTAGCTGAGAATTTGCATAAAATACAGGTAAAAAGCCATAATGCAAATTCTATATTATTTAGGTGACAATAGTGCCAGTAATTCGGGCTATAAGGATATTGGGAAAGCTCCGAGACATTCTCTGGATCAGATCAACATACGTCTTACGTTACCTCAGTGCGCGTTACTTTTATCATGGTGGGGTCCTGAACTTGACTACCTTGAAACACGGACTGATATGAGCATTTCTTGTAATATGTTATGTTCGGCCGCAAAAAATGTTGTGCAGAGGATGCAATGTGTAGTTCACGAGAACGGTGGTCACATGGAAGTTGTGTAGTCCTGCTGAGTCAAACGTGAAGTTTTATTTCATTCTCGTTTTTGTTATTCATTTGTCCGTTCTTTGGAACTTTGTTTACACTGGACAGTGCAACCTTTTATCCTATTGGCGACGTTTGGAACTATAATTTTTTCGTGGAATCCTTCTCCCCACGTCGTCATTATTTCCCCAACCAAATCCGGCGCCATTCCGGTTGTGAGATCGAGTTAGAGATGGCTGGGAGTGTTGTTAGTTGAATTACGAACACGCTGTATAAGGGGAGAAACGAATATTTGAAGTAACAGTATTACTAATCCTCTAAAGACGATTATAAGTCATCTGAAAATACTGCATTTTAGCGGTTACGTATAACGTAAACTAAGGTCCGGGAAAATAAAATTTTAGTACTTATTATTTACTATATGATGAAAAGTATATATTCATTCCTTTCTATTTCTGTCTCCGTCTGTTTATCTGTCTAAATATATGTTCTACGATTTGTTTTTAACGGTTTAACTTTTCATATTTTGTTTCCACTATTCGATAACGACCTTTTCTAAGGTTAATTGATGAGACAAGTCTTTGAAATCGCTCTAACGGTCACGTAACCGGAAATTTTCACCTTCCCCCGGGGATATGACATATAATTCGATCAAGAAGAATCGAACACATTCTTTACGATTATCAAAATCTTGCATTTCAGAAAATCAATTTTTTTCCAAATTTATTTTTCACAAAAATCTTCACTAGCAATAGCGAGAATACGCACATTTGACTACATCATTTACACTGACTGGCCAGATTATTCTGAACACCGCATCAGTATTTCGTTGGGCCACCTTTTGCCTTCAATACTGCAGCGATTCTTCTTGAGATTGACTTCACGAGATATTGAACGGTGATGGCGAGGAATCTGACACCATGACTGATGAATAGCACTGTCCAGATGTGTGAGATTTGATGGTTCTGAAGCCATCTGCCTGATAGCTCTTTGAGCTTCGTCCTAAGCTGATCTGGTGATTGTGGGTTCACCTAAGCAAGGTAAAGTTTCTCTCGTGTTCTTGAAACCACTCATGCACAATACGAGAATCGTGACATGGCGCATTGTCTTGTTGGAAGAAGCCATCTCCATTGGGATACGCCATCAACATGATAGGATCCAACTAGATCAGCAACGATACTTGTGTTCAGACATTGTTACACACGAATTAAAGGGTCCTAATCAGGCAGGAAAACATGCCCCAAACAATAATACTGCCCCCACCAGCTTGAAGGGTTGTACTCATGCATTTGGGACTCGAGCTTTCATGCTGTTTCTGCCAAATTCTCACTCTGCCATCTTCATGACGCACTGAAAATGTTATTCATGACGCACTGAAAATGTTATTCGTCGGGCCACATGACTTTTTTCCATCGCTCGACTGTCCAGTCCTTGTGTTCCTGTGCGAATTGGAGACATTTAACTCGTTAGCTGCAGACAGCAAAGGTATTCGAACAGGCCTCGGCTTCCATATCCTATATGATGCAGTGAGAGGATCCCTGATTAAGATCTGTAGTAATTTGATGCACTGTTGCCCTTCTGCTCGAACAGTCCAGTCTGTTAACACTTAACGAATGCAGCTGTTATGCTGACACTCGCTCCTTGCTCCGAGCGCCAATAATCATCTCACATTTAAAGGCTGTTAAATCGCGTTGTATGATCATATCTTCATAAACAAATCACTTCTACTACCGTGGTAAACATCCTTCTTCCCTATGTATAATTTTCTGGCCCTCTAGCACCTTTAGTGCGTAATCATAGCTGATTTGCCTACAAACATCGGGTGGTCAAAATAATCTGGCCAGTCAGTGTACATACCTAGTTAAATTGCTTTATATTTCTTACTATTAAAAACTCTATAAAATATATCTATTTCAAAAAGTTCCAAAACAGTACCCTTTTACTATTTCAAAAAAAGTGTTTCAAATCCGGGGCCCCATTTCATTTTATGAAATTAGATATTAAGAGAAAATAAATATTGAATGAAAGAAAAGCATTTATTTCCTATAATCATAAATATTAATTTTTAATGAAACATTAGATGTTCAAATACTTCAAACGCATTTTAGAGAAAAAATAAAGACAGAGTTTTTCATTAGGAAGTCTTTCACTGCCTGACCCCGAAACCCTCATATGGCCAATCCTGTTGAAACTGTTTTTATAATTGTACTAGCTGATGACCCGGCGTCACCCGAAACTTTTTTTACGTAAAGAAAGTATGGACATTTCGTGCCAGGCAGCCATTTTGATGCCTATTTCGACACGATGATTGCCTTTTTTTTGCAGTAAATTCAAACTTGCAAATTGAACAATTCCTTTTTGACAAAAGTTACAGAGGAATGTGCCTCTGATGTTTAAATTTGCTGCAAAAAAGAGGCAATCATCGTATCGAAATAGGCATCAATATGGCTGCCTGGTACGAAATGTCCATACTTTTTTTATACAGCGCTTTATATTTACGGACTGTGCAGCGCCATCTAGTGGAGAGTTAAAGTAAAATGGATAGCATAGAAACCTTCTTCATAAAAAAATCACTACATGTGCCAATTTTCATGGTGATCGGTCATACGAAGTTGGAGTTTATCAATCTCATACATACCAACATCCAGTTTTATATATATATATATAGATTTCTTAAACATATTAATCTCCTTGTAGATTAGAGGTTCCCCCTTCTTGATTGTTCCATTCTCAATTTTTGCTTAATTTTTGACAATTACATTTGTCGAGAATCACGGATTGGTTTCGATCGAATGAATTTTGCGAACTTCTATTCTGTGAGGCCGCTTAACAATGTGTTTTACTTAAAGTGAACCAATAGCCAACTTCTAAAATACAAATTTGACAGACCACTTTCAGATTATATGTACGAGAAATCTAATTCTTTTTACTTAATTGTCCAACCCACTGATGAAGTCTTGGGAGATTTGCAGATCGTGTAATGCAGCGGTTTTTCGCTACAACAAGAGCTATTTAGCAAAGATTGGTTTTTAATGAGTAGTTTTTGTTTAGCATAATAAATATTTCGGAATTTCATTCTAAAAATTCAATTAAACTGCAGCCGAATGGGATTTTGCCATTTATGAAGTCATTGCTTGTTTGCTGTCGGTTGAACCAGAATGAGTTTTCTGCGACCGAAATGTGGAAAAAAATAACTGCAAAGAGACGTCGAAAAACGAAGCTATTTTTGCGCAAACTTAATAGACTTCGTCACAATTTGTGATATAATTGATCTCGCCAAGCAAAGGAAAACAGCAAAAAAAAATAAATAAATGAAGTGGAGAGAAGCGCTTTGACTATGTAATGAACTTCAGACTTCCAACTCATGGCATACCATAAATGAAAGCATTTGGTGGAGAAGAGACGTAAATTAATGGCAAGAACGTAAAATTTAACATGAAAAATGCTAATAAATTCTACGAATGTTTTTAATGAAAGAAGATGTGTATCCATTTTGAAATGCAGATGAGCAAATAAATAATGAAAATGTACCGTAGTGCCAGTAAAAAGAAAACTGAAGAAAAGAAGAGAAAGAATACGTCTTGCTTTTTGAAATGCAGATCATTTTGCTAGAAATTCGACTCAACACTAAGCAGGTCAGAAGAAATAAACAACCGGTATGACTTAATTAAAGAATCTGCTTTTGTTGCTGCAGAAATAGTATGAACTTTTAAATACTGCATTCTTGATTATACAACTTAGATGTATGCAAAGACAGACAGCAGACAGCAAAAAAAACAAAACTTTTTCATTTCATAACTAATTCTGTTCTTCAATTTATAACCATAATGATAATGCTTTATTAAATATGCAGCTGAATGCGATAAGCTAAATGTCTCGAAAACTTTGTCCATGGGAAACCCTCTGAGGCATAATGTAAGTAGATGAGTGAGGAAGTAAAGAGGAAGAGACTAAGGGTTTATCAGCTGAGCTGTGACTGATAGTGCCCGGGGGCTAAACTGGGAAGACGCCTGCCGTACATAATTTGCATATAACTCAGGTGGCAAAAAGAAAGCAACTCTATTTTCTAAAATAGAACCAGAAGAGAGTGGGTCGACAATGTTGAGCTTTGGTGAGTGGATTGTCCAGGAGAGATTTTTAACATCGTGCTCTTCAAATCAACGTTGGACATTGACACAAAAATCTAATTTATCCAGTCTTCTCCAATATTTTAGGATCGTGTATTATGAAATTATCATACATTCGACGATATCGTCAATAATTATTTATTAAAAAATGCTCAACGAATTTTAAAAAATTTATTCGCTGTGCGAAAACGTCGGGGCCTGTGAGGGGGGATGACGGATAATGGAAACCTCTTAAAAATGTTGTGATTAATATTAATTTTCTACATTCGTGTTCAAAAGTTAAGCATTCTTGTAAAAAATAACATATAAAGATTCAGATCCAGGAAAACTGCAAACGTTGATGCGTAAATATTTGCAATTAACTGCAAGATGTCAGAAGACACTAACTGCCAGCCAGACAATCAGCTTGCAGCCGCCTCAGGAATAAGAGTGCCCAGACAAACAGTTTACTAGAGACTAAAGGAATCTAGTCTTTATGCCCGACCTCCGGCAGTTTGTGTCTCGCTCACCCCTGCGAGTCGTAAGGCCCGCTTAAATTGAAGTCGAAAACATCGCAATTTGACTTTGGATCAGTGGAGCAATGTGCTGTTCACCAATGAGTCTAGATTAAGCTTACAAAGCGAATCTCGTCGAACCACTTTCTGGAGAGAGCATGCTGGTGTAGTTTTGAATTGGGGAGGCATAAACGGACGCATAGAGTTCCACATTTTTTGGTAGAGGTACCATTAATGCTCAGAGATACAGAGACAAAATACTGGAAAGTTATGTTAGAGGTTTGCTAGGTGACGTGGTTACAGATTTTATTCTCATAGACGATAATACACGTACCCATAGAGCTCTGCTGGTGGAGGACTTTCTGCAAATGAGAGTATCCAACGTAAGGAGTGGCCAGCAAGACCTCCGGATATGAACTCCTGATTAAGCATACGTGGGATGCACTAGAAAGATGAATTGCATCCTGTCAGCCTCCACCAATGACCACTCCGGGAATGGGACTTGTTGCCAATCGAGTTCTTGAACAACCTCATTGAAAGCATGGTGTGGCCGCTAGGGGTGACCATATTCCATATTAGCACTATTTTCCCCATGTTTCGTGCGCCTAAAAACCATATTATTTTTCTTTCTTTTCATAAACTTCTTTCTTATGAAATGAAACATGTTTAATTAAACGGCTTTGTAAATTTCTTGCCCTTGCAATACGACGTTGCACACCATGCCAAGTTTCACCTCATTCTAGAAATTATTGGCCTCGGTGGCTCAGTGGTTGAGTGATCGCCTCTGATGCTTGAGGACGCGGGTTCGACCCCGGTCGAGGATGACGAGGATATTTTCAGGGGGAAAATCCTGAGATCACGCACTTCCTTCGGAAGGGAAGTAAAGCAATTAGTCCCGTGTAGTCGTTTACCGGCTGCACGTTAAAGAACCCTTGCGAGGCAAAATTTGCGGCCCCTATAACCCCGTCCTGAAAAGACTAGAGCAGTTGAAAAGGACGTTAATACCAAACCATTCTAGAAATTAGTTTGTGGTAAGTATTCGCTACTTTCAGTGTAAGTGGCGCCGCCCTTGTGGCTTTTACTTGAACTGATCTAAGTAGGTTTCGCAGTAGTTTAAACATGGCTTTTATAATAGAGAATACCAATCCAAGATAACATTCTCTCATAATAGTTATTAGAACGAATTTTTATCCTAAACAGTCATCTGTTTTTTAGTTTAAAAATGGAAGGATCCTATTTTCGCTGCCATTTTTTCAAAAATAACAGCGCCCTCTATATTCACTGAAAGTAGCGAATACTATAGATTATAGATTATGATTAACTTTTGGACACGAGAATAATTTTATGAATAAATCTTTTCACTAAATGTTGGTATTTAATGTATTTAAAATAGGAACTGTAATGTTAATCATTAATGTGTAAAACTTATTTGAATGATAAATATGAATTTTCTGTAATTTGTTAAAAAAAATCTTTGGTCGTCAACCACACATGTCAACTGCAAGTGGGTGCCCGTCACCATGGGGAAAACAAAGGATCTGGCTGGGGAAGAGTGGTTACATGGTAATGTACAAAAGACCTACACGGATAAAGAACGTGACAAACAATCGAATGATAGGTTCCATTGTATCACAATTCGATAATACAGAGTTTGCGGCAGTGAATTTTCCCTTACGTTATACAGTCTCGTTAGAGTTATGCATAAAGTAAGGTATTATTCCGAACTAGCTGGTTGCGGTATGCAAACCTTACATTACAGTATAAATTGGTGATATGATGAGGTCGGAGGTAAAAATATCTTCAGCGATAAAGTTAGATTATTCATCCACGGCTCTTAATTGCTCCGCATTTGTAAATCTAAATCTCGTGTGTTTTGGTGGCATTTTAGCAGGCCAAATATTTAGATTTGTAACGAAACTCCGATTCGTTTGGCAAGATCGGTGACTAATCTCAACTGGGCACCATTTGCGAGTGACATCACAATGACGGAGAGTTTCTGAATGGTTCCCTTATTTTTATAACTAACGTAGATTTCGTTACGCCTCTGACTTTTCCGATATAATTATAGCCATAACGCCGCTTTTTATAAGGGAAAAGTTATTGCCGCAAACTCTCTAATAAATCTTTAATTCTTGTTAGATTAATGCATTTACTATAAAATTGTATACTAATATGAAATTTATTACCCAAAATAAAGGCAAACCCATTAAAAGATTTGATCTCATATATTAATAAGTGTTTCAGTGAAATAAATCATTGCTTTTAATTTTAATCCGAGAAATGAGGCTTTGAATTAAGTTGGCCTCGGTTGTCAACAATTCTTTAATAATCATTTTAAAAAACATATACATGTATCTAAATGACAATAAACGGATATTGATAAGAGAAAAGGACGAGACACAAAAACCCTGGAATACAATAAATAATAGTTAATAAATAAAAATGAAAAATAAAATAATAAATGACAATACTGTTATATAATACCAAACGAAGTTTTTGAAGATAGCCTTAGGAGTTTTCACCATACACTGAAACTTTCTCTTTAATATATAGTATTCTGAGAAATTTTTTCATCTACAGAAATTTCTAAAGAAATCGAAAACGCGCACAGTGTTATTTACTCGGCTGTCAGTCGAATTCTGTTAAAAGGTTCTCTGCTTTGGAGCCACGGAAGACCGATGTAGGAGCGGACACAATAAACATTTTTGTTCCTTCCCTCGAGAAGATAAATGTACTGAAATCATCTCTATCAAATTTTATTTGAAAAATTTTTTTCAACGATATCTAATCCTCTGTCTCTGTACTTTAATTGAATTTTTACATTAGCATTGAAAGTGCTAATTGTTTAACTTACTAATTTCGTTTCCTTCGTTCGGCTTGCATCAATTGGAAAGGTTTAGATAAATTATCGGGCTCCATACAAGATGTTATCAACAACAACAAAAGAAAGACAGCGAAATCTCACAGTTCCTTTGTCGCAGCCCCTTAGCCCTCCGACCTTGGTTACGTCCTTGTCTACTAATTGTTTAATTATATTAAATATGGTCTATATTGTAATGATAACTCCTATTAACAACTATCGAAATGCTGTATTTTTTACTATAAAATATTATATAAGTTTATTTGTTTTAGAATTAAAGGTCAAGATTGAGATCAATGACATATTTTTTAAGCTTTTCTTTTATCTGCTCTTTTGAGATGTTCATATTTCCTTTATTCTGGTGAAATTTATTGCATTTTTATTTAATTCTTTCTTATCTTTGAAAAAGAAAGCTGTTTTTTTTTCTTTTTCGGAAACCGAGTGGATCTGATATTAAACTGAATCCACCAACACTTTAAATGTCCAGATTTTCATCGCTTGCGCTTAATCTGTTTCATTTCAAATTCCCGTTTCTCAATATCATGTAAAATTGATAACGGAGAAGGTTCAGTAAATCATTTCCTGTTTCCCTATGCGAGCAGAATAATAATTATCTGTTGCGTCAGTTTTCCTGGTGAGTTTTCACAACAAAGTCTATTTGCAAAGTACAATTCATTGTCAGTCATCAAATCGCATTGAATCCAACCACGAAGAAAAAGCATAAATCACATCTTCATCCCCATCTGGTGATTCTCTTCATCTCTTTTCCCTTCTCCTTCACGTTCCTCTCATTTGGATGAAACGCCACGTGCTCTGCTCTTTTTATTTTTTCCCTACTGTTTCTCTTTTGGCGTTTTCTTCATTTACCGCATTGTCTTTCGCATCAGCTCTCCCTCATATCTCCCCGTCCTCTCTTTTCACTCTTCCTCTGTATATGTGTGCTCGCCTAGCTTCAAGTAGCCTTCATGCGACGATGATAACTCTTCGCTCGGTGTTTCCAATGAAAGATTCATAACGGGTTGTGGAATGTTCACTGTCACAACACGTCGAGAGGCGGCGGGCCCTCTCCTCCACAGGCTGATCACGTCCATTTCTCAAAATGCCTTGTGCCTGCGACGTGACAGTGCATAATGCATTGAGGGTGGTCGAGTAGAGCAATGGCTTCGGATAGGGAGGCTTTGCAAGAAAATAATTTTCATTCGGAATAAAGAAAGAATAGAAAGCTGCTATTCTTTTCTTTTGTGTATTCTTTAGCACCACCAAAGGATCAATTCAAACGTTTAAGAGCCCTCTTTCTTTTAACAGGAATTTCACGGTTTCCTTAAGTACTTCCTTATGGTAAACTATTTACACTTTTTCATAAATATATTTTAATATAAATTAAAATTAATATAAATTTTATAATTTATATGTCAAAATAGCTTTCCATCTGAGAATTCAACTAGGGGTATATTATAATAACAATTTAAGATAAATATTGTTAATTTTTTAAAACTATATCTTATTTTATTTCTAAGTTGAATGGTTTGCTGAATTTTATAATATCTTACTATAATAGTCGTCTTTTGAAACAAAATCGTAAAACTATTCAGAGGAAAGTGACCAAAAGCGGGATCCCTTAATTGCTGCTCTGTACGATGCTGTAGTAAAGCCGTGAAAGGTGTCCCACAAAGCGTGTAAATAGACTGTACAGGGTGTAAACATCTCGGAAACGGAGATCGATAGAAGAATGAAACAAGTGGAATGTTTATTTCGAAAGCCGTAAAAATCTGATACAAATTAGTTAGAAATGTTACCAACAGGTGGCGTTGTATGTAGCGTACGGAAAATTTCAGAAATTTGTATTCAGCAATGGTCTTGAGCAAGAGCAAGAACGCTCATTCTGAATACGGGCGTCATTCTTCGTTTGCGCCATCTCTATGGTCGAGGGTGCACATTTTGAATCGACTTTGATGTGATTGCAATAGCTGCTTGCAAAGGGCGGTTTATAGCCTATTTCTCGGACTCCGTTATGCAAATACAGCGTGCAGCGCCACCTGTCGGCAACATTTGTAACTAATTTGTAATTAAATTTGAAACTTCCGTATCAGGTATTTACGGCTTTCGAAATAAACAACCCACACTTGTTTATTACCACTTGTTCCATTTTTCTATCGTTCTCAGTTTCCGAGATATTTACTCTTAAAATCAGGGAAACCTTTGTGGGACACCCAAAAGTAGTTTATGCGACTGCCTACTGGAGGACCTGTGCCCAACTTTTTTATTCACTCTGTTGCGCGACATGTCGTTTTTTGTGAGTGTCGGAATTTTTTATACATCACGTGTTGCGGTTTCACGTGTTTTGTGCCAGGATTTTGAAGAGACGTGATTTAATTGCTATGATAGTTGTGTATCTATGTATGTTTGAAGTAGTCATATGTGTAGTTATCGAAAAATATCAATTCAAAAAAATACATGAGGTGGTCCTAACCAGGGCGATCCCCCCTAAAGCGATCCCCCATATTTATACGATTATATATTTTCATCTTTTTGGAATTCTGTTGTAGCATCCAAGGTTTACACTACAGGGACTTCCTAAGGAAAAATATGCCTATTATTAGGAGCTGTATCAGAAAGCTGCTTATAATAATGCATGCTTGATCTGTTCGTTTTTCCGGCCGTCCGCCGTTTGCACGATGACTTGAAAACGGATAAACTTTTTCAAATTCTACTTTCAGAAATATGACCATCAAGGTCTTACCTAGGCTGTATCAATTTTCAGGCTTCTTCGTGGGCCCCTTCAAGTCGAATTCACATGCTAAAACAGTGAGTGTAAAGAATACCAAGATAATGGCATGTCAAGAATGAACACATTTGTCAAGAATGAACACATTGTTACTTTCTGTTCATCTTTTAAGCATTATTGACATGGGCACGCGCACGTGAAATCGCTTGTTGAGGCTCAATAACTCAATTTGGAAAGAATTTTTGAGCAATTTGGAAAGAATTAAATGGAATGTTTACAAGATTTTATCTTTTTTTTTTTTATCTAAACTGCCCTTGAAATTTGAACACCTGATATATAATTTAAAAATTTTCAATTGCTATTAATGATTATTTTTATAGAAATAAATAGAATATAATAGAAAATAAATAGAATAATAAAAAATAAATAGAACAAGTTAAGAGGAAAAAGGTTTTATCAAACCAAGCTTTTATAATGTTTTATTTAGTGGCAACAATACAGCTTAATTTTGCAACAATAAACAATAGATACATTTACCTCTCGCCATAACGAAATGTCCAATTGTTACAACAATCAATTCGTAGTAATGAGTTAGTACCATTAGAACATGAACCAATGAACCGATTTGAAAATTTTTTTCTTTATCATAAATTGTCATCGATTCTGCATAAGTGTGTCAAATTGCAGCTCCCTAGCTTGTCGGAAAGTTGGTTTAATATAGATTACAAGATTTGACCTAAACAAACTAACACAGCAAAGTTATAAAAAGCTTATAAATAATAGAAAATAAATAGAATAATAATATATTTATTATTTTTCTCTTTCATTCAGTATTTGTTCTCCTTTTAATACCCATTTCATTTCATGAAATTAAGGGACTCGGTTTTGAAGTAATTTTTTTGAAATGGTAAAATAGTTGTTTTGGGGGAAAAAAATTTTTAAATTATTTATTTTATGGTGTTTTTAAAATACTTTTCTGAGACATATAAAGTAACTTACTAAATATGTATTCTACATTTTTTCTATATTTTTTCCTATGTACTTTTGCTTCTACATGTCAAAAAAAATGGGGACCCGCTTTTGATCACGTTCCTCTGTCTTGTAATTTCAAAAATAGCAATCAGAAATTATTTGAATATTCTTCAAATCTAACGGCATTTCTTCAAATTTTTAAGTCTCCAGATATGAAAAATGGAAAAGGTGAATTCCTTAATAAGTTTGTGTTTTATAATGAGGCAGCCTACCATCTTGTTACTGCACAATATGAGAATCGGGGGCACTGAAAAATGACTTAATACCTTTTGAATAAATGTAATTGAAATTACTTATCTGGAATTGCTTCATAATCTAGTAATTTATGTACCTGATAATATAGCTGCTGTAAGACATGATATTTGTTTAAAAAAATCAATATTCTCTAAAGCTGATCACAAGAAATAAATTATGTAAGTATTAACGTACATATTGAATATTAATGTTATTTAAGGACTGTAACTGATTATAAAAAATATAAAATGCATGATCATGTGCTTATCAGAATTTAGTTATTATTTCTTTACTAAGTTGCGTTCCTTCGGGAAGGTAAAAAGGGGGCAATTAAAGAGATTATATGTTCATTAGAAATGAAATAAAATTCCGAAGTAACTTTTTGGTAATGATGGTGATTATGTACTGTACACCTAGGAAGAATACAAGCAAGCGTCGACTTTAAGAGTTCGAATAGTAAATCATTCCTTGTTTAAAAGAGTTGTAAAGGAAAATTATTGTTCGAAAAGGTGAGATTTTTAAAGGGATTTCCAATCGATATAATCTAGTTTTACGACAATCTGAACAGGACATAAACCACCAAGAAATAAAATGACATGGATGGATGCCTATAAAAAAAGCTTTGGCCAACTCTTTCAATCTTTCAAAGTGCATATAAATATCAAAATTGGTAGACTAAGACTGTTACAGCAGACGGTGATGGTATTATTCGTTTTTTACTAAGAAGGCGAATCTTAGATTGCTATTGTAGGTATTTTGAATCTATTGAAAGCATGTCGAGAGACTGCAATTGATATATCGTACGCCATTTCAGGTAACACTTCCGACTTGATTACAATATTCATTTTCTTTTCTTAAAAATTTACATTTCGATTAATTATTTCGAATCACAACTCATGTCAAATGATATCTTCGATACATACCGAAATTTCTTATGCTTAGTTTTGCGACTTTAAACAGAATTAGTTTTAGCTATACACTTCACAACAGACACCCACTAGCATTTGATAGAGTAATTTTCATTTCAGGAGATGTGAATTACGGATGACTATTACGCAATTTACACGCAAACGAAGCTTTTTTATTCTTCAGCCTATATTTGCACGTACCACGTGCATTTGTCGATTTGGTTAAAATAGTTACGATTGTATTACAAAGGAAATTTTTTACGAGATTTGGCGTAATCTTACTTTTTTACATTAAAAAGTTTTAAATTTCACTTGATAGCAAGATTTGGTGTCAGTTTCCCTTCTTTCAAACTTTATCGTTCGAAGGATAGTGTTAAACATTAAATTCGAATGTACGCGAGAATAACAAAGGCCAAATTTACTAATCACGGTGTTTAAAAAAATCCTAAATTTTTAAAACGACAAATTTGAAAAAAAAAATTCTTGTCTTGGCTTGAATTTAAAAGAAATTGGGGAGAAAAATTATAATAATAAATTACAGAACTTTCTTTGATTATTAAATTCAGAATATTCGTGTAAAATTGATTCCTTATAAAACTTCAGGCTACTCTGTATGCTATCTAAAACATTTCTCTTCCGGGTTCTTAGAGAAATAAAACGAAATATAATTTCTAGATGGTATGAAAGATAACGTTCTGAATTAAAATGGTCATTTCAGTAAATTGTTATTACAATTAATACAAAAAAGTAATGATAAGTAATAATTAAAAAAAATTAAATATAATTTTTACCTCATATATTTAAGCTTTCGTGATGGTCCTATTTTAGCTTTAGCTCCGCATGAATTAAGCCGTCATTGCGAATAAACAACGAGACTAAGGTTGAACCAGCATGGAAGATTAAAGGAATCTGTTGAAAAATTAGTAGCAAAGGAAAACTTGAGAGACCTAGACCCTAAAGTAAAAGCAGCAGAGTACAATCAGCGCAAATCTGACCCCCCCCCCCTTTTTCACGAACCCCCGTCCCGAACAGTAAATCTGACATGACGTGATGTGGAAATTCATTCCCAATCTAAACCGGTGGAAGACAGCAAAGCATCCTGTTACTGCAGCATTAGTGCTTCCACTTATCTACCCTATCGCCTCTTCAAAGCAGCCAACGGTGCTGAATAAGCACATTTTAGTGTTTGTCCGTTTTAATTCCGCTTCAATGAATTTCCCGTTCTTTGTACAACCACTTACCTCTCGGATCGATCCATTGCCAACGTTGGCGGGTAGGTGAAGGCACGAACAACCGACACTGTTCTCTTATCGCACCTAATAGTCCTCTCATGCTTTGAAAGACACGCTTCAACATGAATTGAAGGTCGTAAATCAGACATAAAAACAGATGCGTGAGAAACACTAAAGGATTTACGGAATGGGAATGATAAACAAAGAGAGCTAAAAAGGAGTTTTCCGGTTCAATTTGCAAATTATTGGGTTGAAACTGTAATTTTATATGGCAGACTCATTTTTTAATGGAAAATTTTGACGATTCCTGAAGATCAGATTTGCAGTTTTATATTGCTGAGAAATTACTCTGCCCATTTCCAAACACGCACTGCTAAGAATTGCGAGGGGTTTCTTAAAAATTAAAATATACTTAATGATAGTTGTTGTCCTAACTATCCCGTTATTTTTCTATCGTTACAGAGCTAATTTGTTAATTAATTTATGCATGTAAAATGTATATTAAACGCAACACATGTATTGAAAGAGTTGCATACATTTTAATCCATTTGATTCATAAACTTTCATCTTTCTTGCCATATGCTAATAAAGAATAAGAAAATTCAGGATAGATTCTATGCGAATACCGACATTTCGTTACAAGACAATTCGCGACGGGCAAATCGTTCCTGCGACAAGTCGTATTTACGAGACATTGTAAGATTATAAACTATTTAAATGATTTAATATTTCTTTTTTTAAAAGTGGAATTAAAGTTGTAAAAATGATCTTTTCATTATTTTAACATAAAAAATGCATGATTTTAGGTTTTTTTTCTGTTTTAAACATGAGCGACACTTTTTAAATAGACTAATGACAGAATAAAATGGCCTTACATTCGCGTTTTTTCTGTTAAAATATGCAAGGTTTACTGCATAAATTTATTATTAAATTTGTGGTGCATTCTTTTAATTTTAAGTTATGAGTCTCGCAAATTCTTCGGAACGAGCTGTGTTTGTCGCGAATTGTCTTGTAACGAAATGTCGGTATCCCGATTCTATGACATTATGTTTTTCCTGCTTTCGCTTTAGCATTGCTGTCAAGCTTATGCAGCGAAAATATAAGCAAGTGTAACGCTGTGCAGCTGGAGGGGACCTTATTGAACATCTGCAAATTATCGTTTCGAAACTTGATGGTATGTACTTTACCTGAACTTTAGACATTTATTTTAACAATAAATAGAGCATTTTGAAATTGGGTACGGACTTTTAAACTGCCTTCTACAGTGAAACATCTGCAAATGACCACTTCAGCATAACGATCGCTTTTGCTTGGTCCCGTGGATGGTCGTTTTGTAAATATTTATGATATGTCCAATTTTAGCCTATAAATTTTTAAGTGATCATTACTGATCCTAAGCTTTGATAACATATCACAACTAAATTCGCACTATGCCTCATTCTGGATCTTTTTAATAGACGATTCAAATGAGTTATTAAAATAAACAGAAGATATGTATAACGTTGTTTCGGAGGGGGTGTCCGTAATATTTTGATCACATAGTGTATATTTATCAGGAATGGTCTTTTTGACCATTCATATAAAATATACACTATGTGATCAAAGGTTTACGGACACCTTTTCTAAACAATGTTATGTGTCTATGATTGTAAGGCAATAAAACTCTAATGGCTTTCAACATTTGTGATTCGTATCAGTGCAGCATGGGCCGCACAACATAACTTGTGAATTCCACCGTGGTGCCACTATATCGACATCACTGTGAAATTGAAATCTGAAGGAGCAACGTCACTGAAAAGGCGAAGTGGTAAGCCAAAAAAAAAAAAGAATGATCTTATCGCTATGGCAGCTACAAGGACCACATTTTCTGGTTATGGCAGCAAGATATCAGCCATGGATACCGAGAACTAACCTGCATTTTAAAACACTTTAAAAAATTATATAAGTATAAAAACTGAATTCTAATTTTCTAATTAATTAAACAAACGCAAAAAGAAATTTCAACGAATAAAACTGAAGAAACAAAAGGTTAAATGGAGAGTGTATTAATCCGTTATATATTCGAGTATTGCTAATCATCTACTGTTGAATCGAGCGATTAGCTATTACCTTTGACAACAATATGTTTAACAGAAATCAGGTATTAATAGTATTAGGCCTAACAGCAATTTGTTCTTGATAGCAATTAGTTATGGATAACAATAACTATAGACGTTACGAATTGTTAGATATATGACATATATTTTCTTGCATTGAAAGTTCCCAATTGTACCATATGATACCATTAGAATACGTACTATCAAACCAATTCCGGGTATCATTATTTTTTCGATATATTCATTCATGATAGGTCGTTCGAGTTGTTTGATATATTACATGCATAAGTTTTCATTGAGGGGATAGTCTAATAGTACCATTACAGCACGTGCTATTGTGCCTAATCCGACTATCTCACCTTCGAATGTGGTTTGTCCCATTTTTTTCGATTGATGAAAAAAAAACAAACGTAAAAATGTTAATTCGTTTTCAATTTATGATACTAATTATTAACCTCTCTAGTAATAAAAAAAATTCCTTCTGGTTTAGGCAATCGGCACCGAAATTTTCTTTCTTTCTATATTCGTCTATAACGTTCATCCTGCACGCGCACCATCCCAACAAATATAGAGCACGCGCAGAGCCGAAACGAAGTGCACTGCACGCGTTTTCCGTAATGCGAGGATGATTGGTCTCTTCCAACAATTCACTACGCCCACTCTCCCATTACAACGTAATAATTGTTGGAATTGTGTCTACAGACGGAGGGACGGACGTCTGGACAAACCGATCACATAAGCACTTTTCTACGTAAATGTGCTAAAAATGGTAGACATCGTCGAGTATTAGCACATATGATACGGTGCAATAGGAAGATTTCAGCTGAAATAATGCTACAGAGTTCCAGAATGTCACTTCAATTAACACCAATAAAATCACCATTCGCTGGAATTAGGTTCCCATGACCGTCCTGTTGTTTATAAGGCTCACATCAGCAGAGTCAATAGATTATGGAAGCATGTATTATGGAGCGACGAATTTCGGTATACATTTCGGCACCCCAATGATCAAGCTTAGGTCTCGGATACTTTTTCAATGACTGACTGCATAATGACTACAGTGAAGTTGTAGGAGACGGTTTCAAGGTATAAGAGTTAATTTCATGGTTTGGATTATGCCAACCTCTAATAGTAATAAGAACTTCTGCAACTTACTTTGACTTTTTAGATAATTCTGCGCGGCTAATACTGTGGCAACAGTTTGGAATTTTGGGATTGGATGGTTCTTGTACCAACTTAAAAACGCTCTTTCTCACAAAAAGGTGTGTACAAACAAAGGTTTGAGGATGCAGGAATTGAAGAAATGGACCGGCCGATATAAATCGCATTGGACACCCGTAGGATGAGGTTTTATTGTAAACCCATTTATTTTTAGACACCTGTAAGTTCGTTGTAACGGACTTTCACTTTCATTGTGGTATCCAAGTTTAACATTTAACTCATTGATTTTCAGTACGGAAGGGATTTAACGTTTTTAACGAACATATAATACAATGAGTTGATGGATTAGATTTATTTATTGTATAGTTATTAATTATTCGCAGTATTTTATTTAAAAATTTGATTATTTTCTCTTCTTGAGTCAAGAAAGACTTTTTTATTTCGATTTTTTAAATCATTCGCTTGTCTATTACGTTTTCTTGGTTTTAAGGGAAATAATCGAATTCATTTAATTTCCTTAATGTGCTTGATTTAATCAATTAAGTTCACAGCCTGGAGCTAATGGAGTAAAATTAGCATGAAGAAAATATTTGTTTTTCGGCATTTCAAAAATGACGAAATTTTCTTCCCGTATTTTAATTCTAATTATTTTGTTTCCGTGCTGCATAGTTTTCTATTTTCAATGTCTACATGATGTCTGAATATGTGTGGATCTGTAACCAAGCGAAACCTCATTAGGCCGAAGAATTGAACTTTCCGTATGCTTCCGGGGAAAAATTTTCTATTTAATTTATTTTTAAGGCCGGATTGCAATTTATGTTTTTTACATGGAAAGTATAAATCGATATTCTATTTTGTCAAATTAAACAAACTTTTATTCTTTGGTGATATAAAATTTCTTAGTGGACCAATTTAATATGGGCACCCCGGAATGGTGGTTCTTTCCTGCACATATTACGTATATAGGAATTGAAATAATGGAATAATAAGTTAGGCAACCGAAATGCCCAGGGCCGATTGGATTTTAAGGCATTCGAGGATAAAAACGAAAGCTTTGTCTTCTAAAGAAGCCTTTCGTTGTTAGAGTTAAATCAGGTTGCTAAGGCAAGACGTACTTCTAACGGTCCTGGGCATTTCGGTACGTGAAAAGTTTAATTGAGAGAATAATAATTCTCTATATAATCGAACTATAAGAGTCCTTTAATTTGTAAATATTTATATTTAATAAAATGAGCGTCAACTATTAAAGCGTTCTGTGTTAGGGTCTATTATTTCTTCAAAATCTATTGCTAAAGCATTTCTACTTAAGCATGTACTGTTGAAGCGAGCGATTAGCTACTAGGGATTGATAACAATTTGCCTTACTTAAATTAATTGATAATGTAAGGAATAAGTAAATACATGCCATATCTTAGCATTGAAAGTTTCCACTGGTATCATACTGGTTTCATTAAAATACGTACCACTGACCCAATTTCGGCTTTCATTAATTTCTCGTTATATTCATTCACGACATGTCATTACAGGTAGTTTGATGTATAACACTGCATATCTGAGCACTGACTGTTTCCAAGGGTACAATAATGGTACCATTAAAACGTGTGCAAGTGAACACATTTTGACTACTATTAACTTTGCATCACAGTCATTCATGACATGCCATTCCAAGCTGTTTGATATATTACATGCCATATCTTAGCATTCAAAATTTCCAATGGAACAATATGGTACCACTAAACCACGTACCTTTGAATAATTTCGACGATCATTAATTTTACTTTATATTCATTAAAGGCACGTCATTCTAAGCTTTTGATATATTACATCCATATCTTAGCATTGACAGTTTCTAAAGGACCATAATGGTATCCCTAAACCACGTACCATTGAACCAATGTTGACTGATTTTGACCATCTATAAAGACATCATTAAGGTCTTTACTTAATTCACAACCTATTCTCTGTCTTAGCTATCAAATAGCAAAGAGAGAAAAGCATTGATCAATGAACAGGTATTTATTTATGGAACTGTATACTAGTAACGTGGTCCCTCTGTTATTTGCGACCTTTTGACCAGAAAGTATTTCACCGATTTTTCCACTAACGAACTCAGGCTGTAATTTTACCTAAGTTGTCGAACGGCGAAAACGGAAATCGAAAATTCGGAAGCGTTCGAACGTTAGAGCACCAATAGACAGACGGAGGGACGGACGCACATTGTGGAAACATAAGTACCTATCGGTCCTAATAACAGGTGAATGGTTGACCAAGGTGGTTTTTAATGACTAAAGGAGGATTTTTATGTTCAACGGGATATTTATCAATAAGACAATGCACTATGTGACCACAATGTCACAAACAGGAAAATCACAGAGTGGTTCATTACGGAGCATTAAAGTGATCTAGCCTTAAAAGTGGCCCGCATAATCCCAGATCTCGTCTTATTTATGGAAAGAGCTGGAGAAGGCTGTTCTTAACATGAGATCACTGTTGCCCAATAGTCATGAGTTACGTGGGACATTTATCTTAATGTGGAGATTGGACTTTCACCACAATGTTATGTGGAGTCATTGCCAAGACGCATTTAAGCTGTACATAGATGCAAAAGAAGGATCTACACATTACTATGAAATTGCTATGCGTGAATTTGACATGCGTGAATTGCTTTAAGAAATGGAGAGATATTTAAGATATGTTTTAGGTGCCAATGTGGTTTGGCATATGCAATGTGATCTAAACTGTTGTTTGTATGTTGCAACCTTCAGTTTTATCGACACTGGCTGATTGAAAAACACAAACACCCAACCCTGCTTTAGGATTTGAATCCGTGACGTGACCTACTCAAGAGGCTTGAAGGTCTGCGTCATAGCTCTCTGGCCATCAGGACAGCCAGTAGATATAAGCAAAGCTTAGAATTTAATTTACGGAAGATATATGACATTTTATGTACATGTATGAGATTTTATGTACGATATCTTTAATGGCAGCGGGATTGTTTGTTTTTTTTTAATTTCCTCTTTGAAAACTTGTACATAACTTGATATTTTTCTTATATTTGATATCTCTGTAGATAGCATAGAAATATTCAAATAGGGATATTTTAATCTGGATTTTCAGATAAATGACAAAGTTTTAAGTTTGTACAGATCATATAACTCAAATTACCATATACTCTAAATTCTTTTCTACAAAAGAAAGCGTTCAAAATCTTCAGGTAAAATAATTCTTTTATAAGAATCAGACTTAAATTAGTTTTCTTTCTTCTTTAGTTTTGCTGTAATTTATTTCACTTTTTTAAAGTAAAAAAAAATGTCTCACGAGAAATCTAATATTGGCCTCAGAAAAAATTATAAAACGTGAGAGAAAATTCTGAATTTTTTGTAGATATAAGATAAAAATTTTCCAAGAAAATGAATTTTGTACAGACTTCAAGAAGATGGTCTCAATTCAAAAACAATTCGGGTCATTGAACCTAGTAGAAAGGTTTATTCAAAAAAAGTTATAAAAGTGTCTCAAGAAACTGGAAATAGGCTTTGCATTTCAAATTGATTCGACGCGACTAGTTCAACGCGTCTAATTAAAAATTCAATATTACATTAGAAAAAAATACTTATGAATGATTGTTTGTTTAATTAATAATGTAAACTGCTGCAGTTTTAATAACACTGGCAAACAAAATTTAAATTTTTCTTTTGCACGGGATGAAAAAGGGTGATTTTGGTAATGTTTTTTCTGCTGATTACGGATATAATTTTGAAAGATCTGTAGCACGTAATCAGTTTTTGAGATAAAGCGAATTAAAATTCGGAATTGGCCAGTACAAATTGTATGTTTGTGGAAATTTGAAGATCATTGGATATCTTTTAGGCGTGCAGAGCGGGCATAGGTACTGCTGTTTCATTTGTGAGTGGGATAGCCAGGTAAAAGATTTCCACTACAGCACAAAGGATTGGAGATATCGCCAAAATTTGACTCCTGGGCAAATGAATGTCGAAAAGAAACATCTAGTCCAAATTGAGAAAATTCTGCTGCCTCCATTTCAAATTAAACTGGTTAATGAAAAAATTTGCACCGATAATGGACAGGCAGGGCGCGGGATTACAGTATCTGAAACAGAAATCAGCGACGCGAACAAAAATGAAGGCATTTTGTCGGCCCTCTAATCAGGAATTTATGGCTGAAGGGTTTGAAACTGCATCGAACCCAGTGAAACTAACAGCCTGAAAAGCTCTGAAGGTTGTAGCGCAAGAATTCTAGGGAAAGAATAAGGAATCCAACTACGCCGAGTTTGTTGCTGAGCTTCTGTAAGTATTTTATGAATTGGGATGCAGTGTGTCACTAAATATTTATTTCCTGCATTCCTATCTGGACTCTGTTCCTGCCAACCTTGGTGATATTAGTGATGAACATGGAAAAAGTTTCCACTCGGATATTTCTACCATGGAGAGACCGTACAGGGGGAAATGGATCCCGAACTGCTGGAACCTCTTTCGGGACCTTCTAGACGCCATATATAAAAGAAATTCTTCGGCAAAACGGTTCTAATATGCTGAAAGGTAAACGTTTAACTGTTTACCGCATTTCAAAACATATGAAGTTACTTAACAGCGGATAGCGTTTACGTAATATGCGCAATCTTGCGAAATAGGCGTAGAAATTGGAACTACTTAATATGACGATTTCTAAAAATTACAACTTGGTTAAAAAAATTTGTTTTCATTTTTGTAATCAGCATTAAGAATACTACAAGAATCATCTAGCTTGGTTTCATGAGCATTTTGCCTGTGACCAGTGTCATTAGTATTTGATAGAAAGTTTCATTGTTGAAATAAAGTAGATTCCATTTCAAGTTTGCACGAATATTATATTAGATTAAAAATTTCCAATATTGACTCCAACATTTTTCTGTATAATAATAACATTCAAAGGTAAATATACTAATAGCAATATAATTAATATTTAAAGGTAATAAAAACATTTTAGATTTCATCTAATACCTTATTAAGAAAATGCCATTGAAATGTAAATAGCTCCTCCGACCACTCTGCGCTCAAGTTTGGGTTTTTTTTGTTGTTGTTGTTTGGGTTTTTTTTTCTTGTGCACATAACAGAATAATGACGTTGTTATAAATCAAGAACCTGCCGCACACTAGAATCCGAATTGTTGATGTCATGCGTCATGACTTGCTTTTCACCGAATTGCTCAATTCTGAAACTTCTTCTGACGTCAATATCTTGGACCTCCGCTTGTTTCGCTTGCATGCGAAATTTTCGTTAATTTTATGAATTCACAGTTCGATTTTTGTATTTTTCCATATGCTAATCAAAATAATTTCAACTTTCATTTTAAATAAAGGTGTTTCACCTTTAAAATAAACCGATTTACATTTTTCACAATACATTAAATTTTTGAAGTGTTCACAATCTCGCAAGGTTAATTATAGCAAGATGATGAAACCTTAAGAAACATTAGAGTGCCTTCAGTCACTCTTATTCGAAAAATTAACTTAATTACGGTATCATCGCCCAGAACATGGCTCTCATTACCTTACCACCATCCCCAAGAGAAGGAAAAAAGACTCGAAATTAACTACAAGCTTGTTTACTTGAAATCTTCTTGGACTTGCTTTTGCAATTAATGTTAATTGTAATTAAGTATGAAATAGCAAAATGTATCATATCTCCTTAATTTTTCTTCCACTATGAAATGCCTCTCTCCCATAAAAGCAAACATGTTTTCTGATATAATTCATTAGTTACTTTTCTGTTACAACAACAAAACTGCTATGAAATATCTACGCCATTCATTTGCATCTGATCGTAACCAAAAGCAGAACAAACGACTTTCTATATTTGTTTATTTGACTTTTCGCTTATTCTTTTCGGAAATATGATTAAGTTTCTAATTATAACTTTTCCATTAGCTCTGGATTTTTCTATTAATTAAGCAGCATTTCCCCCCCTGATTATGTTGAGGGAATTTTGCCCATAGGGATTTCAATTACATTAATTTGTTTTTTCAACATTTACTGGAGATGGAGACAAAAATTAAAAATACGCACTATTATTTTATATAATAAATGCAATTAAATATGTGCACTATTGAAAAGGTTTTAATTTTCACTCTAGTTAATGAATGTGTTTTAATATGTCTAGTTGAAAGAATTTTTACAACAAATAGTAAGTATTGTATGTTTGCTTATGTCGCAATTTCATATTATTTTGCACCTTAGATTGCAAAATATAATATAAATTTAAATATAATAAATAAATAAATATTATCTAACCAAAAATAAATTTAAAAATAAGGGTTAAGGGCTTGCAGTGCTGTTGCATCTTATTATTTTAGTTTCGATGCTCCTGTTCAGTTAATATCTGAATCTCATAGTGAAGTCTTCTATGACAAACTTAATTCCACTATAGATCGGCCTCGGTGGCTCAGGGGTTGCGTGGTCGCCTCTGATGCCCGAGGACGCGGGTTCGACCCCGGCCGAGGACGACGAGGATTTTTTCAGGGGGAAAATCCTGAGATCACGCACTTCCTTCGGAATGGAAGTAAAGCCGTTGGTCCCGTGTAGTCGTTTGCCGGCTGCACGTTAAAGAACCCTTGCGAGGCAAAATTTGCGGCCCCTATAACGCCGTCCTGAAATGACCATGGCAGTTGAAAAGGACGTTAATACCAAACAAACCAACCTAATTCCACTATAGAAAATCCACCGTATAAGGAATCTCAAATTTGGTGCTATTCCGGTCATGAGATCGATCTAGAGTTTAATTACAAACAGCCTGTGTACAAAGTTTTAGGGGTGGTAGAGGGAGGTTTCCTTGGCTATGCGAAGAGTCACGTGGACTCCAACACGACGGAGCACCAGCCCATTTCAATACACTTGTACGGCATCACTTAGATAATACGTTCCATTATCGATGAGGACAAGTTGCTTGGCCACCTCGATCCCGAACCTAAAACCTCTAGATTTCTTCTTCTGGGGACATCTGAAGAATGTAGTGTATGATACTCCTGTAGATTCGCAAGAGGAGCTGTAGTGCGAATTGTGGATGCAAGTGACCATGTAAGAGACACTGCGGGGATTTTTGGCCGGCTAAGAAATTCAATGACAAAATTCTGTGAGGCATGCATTGCTACTCCCGGTCAGCAGTTTGGACATATTTTAAAATTTTATTGACATGTAGTATTTGGTTATTACAAACATTGTGACCATCAGTATCAAGTTTTCTAATTCTCCGTTTTCTGGAAATGCATTAACGAGAGAGACGATATCATGAGGAATTCTCAAATAGCCGTTGTATGTATGATGTTTGACAATTTTTTTTATGTATTTGACGCATTTGCGATTCCCAGTTTATTGGAATATATATTAAAAAGAAGTTCCTCTACCACTCCTAAAAGTTTCTATACAGAGTTCGTAATACTTAATTATTTCATTATTTAAATATTTTTTTATTGCACTTGACTTTCTTGCCCCTCTTTGTTTTTCGCATTTTGAGCATAGATGTTCGCATGCTTTTAATAGTTTCCACAATCAAATCAAAGTAACATGGACATATAAAATACGGTGCTCCATGACTGCAGGCAAAACCATGATATCAGTTAGGACCTTGTTTTAGGAAAGAGAGCTAATTAGATGAGAAGCAGTAGCGTTGGTCGCTTTTCCGACCAAATTCGGCTTCGGGTTTGCTTAAAGGAACGCTTCATAAAGACCATTTCACGTTTCGAATTTATTTGATCATTTGAAACATTTTCAATATAAGAAGTTATAAATGATACTTATATATATATATACCATATTAAGTTGAATATCCCCTGGTTTATTTTTAAAAAATTGATTTATATATATCATTGTAACAAACGTTTTGATATACGGTAAAGCGCCAAGTTAAGGAACTCCATTCCTACAGTCGATCATGCGGAACTTTAACACTTTAATTATTAATTATATAATTTATTTCTTAATGTTTTTCTTGCCATTATAGCGCTCACTTTGACGAGGCCAAAAACATAATTTTGGTTATCGAGGAAAAAATGTGTTTCATTAGTTCAGGTTTAAATAGAATGTAAAAGTTGGAAATTAATCGAAATTCAAATGATCATAAATTCCTGAGCGTATGTGATAATTAGTATGCATGAGTTACTGTAAACCGACAAATACACTAAATTACAATACTAATCTTCAATTCATATATACCTCTTTAGTTCGTTTTAAACAATTTATTTTTAAATTAGAAAAGTGCAAATGTGAAAACACTGAAAGAATTTAAAAGGACAGTCCATAAATGCTTTTTCCGTGTACATTAACTTGAAACGATATTTTTAATAAATAAAAACCCTTTGCAAATTTTTAAACAGCAAAGGGCCTTTAAAATTATTTCCGAGAATATTTACTTAGGAATTCTAATTCGGCGAAAGTTATTTATTCTTTTTTTTTCCCTTAGCCCCGAGTGCCGGGAACTTTTTCATTTGTTCATCCGTTTTCGCCGTCATGTGTATTTTTCACCCATTTCGCGCTAATGACTCCTAACAGCTATTAGTCGCAGTTCTTCTTTTGCAAAAGACGCCTACGGACCTATTTAGCTGTATTGCCTAGGAAGAGGCGAGGGATGCGCATAATGTCTATTCTCACGTGAAGCAGTAATAAAGGCAAGGTGACACTCGCTGCCAGTTGACAGTCCTCACCGACGCTGCTTGCTCACCGACGACGACGCTCTACAGATAGACGGCAGCGACTCCGACGCGCGCCTTAATGCGTTTTTGCCTTTGCTGAACGAGAAGCGTTTGTCTTTGTCCGTAATAAATTAATCCAAGCGACGCAAAATTCGCAACCCAGCTGGAATTCGACTGGGAGAAATTTGGAGTTTCTATCTTAATTATCATCTGACGGCTACGTTTGATCTCATTAGCAAGATGCTAAAACTTTCCAGAGAAGTAATTATCTAAGGTTAAATCCGGTCCTTTTATACACTGATCAACGGAAAAAAAGATGCTGAAATCTTTAAACAATACTCTTCGTCTGTTTTTTAATTCAACTTTTTTTTTCATTTAATTGCGACGATACTGTTAAGAAACTGAGATTAAGAGAATAACCTGACTGTCATGGGAATATTTTCCTCAACGGATTCTAAGGAATTCGCCGTAGCTAATGTAGCATCTTCATTTGCATTTTTCATATTCTTCTGAAGCATCTTGTCGACTAGTTTATTTAACATTACTGTTCAGCGTAATTTCTGCCTCCAAATATTTGCACAGCTAGTTTCTTTATTTTTTCTCTATACAGTGTACTCAGTTTATGAAGTAAAGCTGCTCTTGATTATTCAAGTTATATGGATTTCTAAATAAGGCAAATTGCTAATAGTCATTTAGCTAGTGCTTTTCGTTTTATCCAGAGCTATGATATCAAATTTCATTACTGTTCGAAAGAACTTTTTTCTGCTGAATTCAGAAGTTGAATGAAATACATGCTGAACCACAGAAAAGCCTTGCATTAAAGATGACTGTGACGTCCAAGAAGACGAATTTACTGCGGAGCAGATTTTGCCACTTCCTGATCTTGTTTGAACCTAAAACTATGTGGAGGGAGCTTCATAAACAGAATTTTCATGGCCCTATAACCTTTGTTATACTATAAACTAGGCCTTCTGTGTTTCAATCGAATATTTGAATAATCTTGAGAAGTTAGGAGTGGAGCCATAAAATATCCGTATGCTTACATTAAGTGGCCATAATGTTTCTTATAAGGAAGCTTCCAAAATAGTAGCTTACAACCGGACGAAACTCTCCTTTTCGAGTTAACTATCTTCCACATTCGACAGAAAATATCATATGAACATAGGGTCGAAAACGCTTCTCTCTAGATTTATAACGGTTCGAAGGTGTCCTGCAGTAGATGAAATTAACGTCCCGTCATTGTAATATTCAATTAGCGCGTAACAACGTTGCATGTTCACTTTACGTGCATATAAAGCCTCCTAATCTTCACATAGTGAGTTTTTTCCGAAAAAAAAATTAAACCAGTAATAAAGTAGAGCCACCAAAGCTCATCGATGCAAAAGATAATCCACCTGTTCGAAAAAGCTCCTGTGCATGCATTAAACTTTCTTGTGGACGAGTTGAAAATTCAAACAAATCTTAAACTCTACGATAACCCCCCCCCTCCCGCCAAGTCACGTACAAGGAATCACATTTTGTATGAGATAGTGAAGGCGATGTGCGCATCGTTTTACGTATGAAAATTAATTGGCAGAAAGCAATCAGATGTAAAGAAATAAAGGTGATGAAAATGGTTTGATGTTGTTAACAGTGATGTCTTGAGAAACGGCATACTAATTATATTTAGAGTTGAAAAGAACTTAATAACGCCTTAATTAAATTCTAAAAGATATTTATATATGATTGTTACCTCGGATTTCTATCACTCTTGTGGTTATGGTAGAGTTTGTCTGCCTTTCTATTTCGCTCATAAATGTCATCTTCCAAGGCCATCTCCGCATGATGGATCCTCTTCCTTAATTTAGAAAACTATGCATTAGGAAGAATTGCTTTCAGGATAATTTGTTATGACAAGAATGTTCACCAAAATTCCTATAGCAATTTGACGTTACGCGAAGATTGAACCGCCGAAAATTCTAATATTTTAAATTTAACAAAGCATAGAACAGATAATTAACCGGGGAATTTTTTTGGGCTTTAAAGAATATTTTTATATATTCAGATATATTTATTCTGAAATAAAACTGAAATGCTTTACCAAATACTCCTCCTAATATATTACGCCCGTTTTACATATAGTACCCTTTAACTGTAAGGCTCTACAATAGTCGGATTTCATGAAATTATCCTCTTCCTCGCACATGGTTGTCTTAAGCACTTCAGTAGCTTCAAGTTTAATAGTGGGCACACCATTGCAAGTGCTTTTAGTAAGGGCGGGAGAAAATTCATATGTACGATTGATTTGAAATTTTGGAGCGGCCTATCAGACCACACGTCAGTACATATGTAACTTTTTTTTTTATTAAAACATGTTTTATAGTTTCGTGCGCTTTTTTGCGGGAATAAAGAATGAGTGAAGATTGTTTATAAAAGAATTATCGCGCATATTAGTCTTAGTTAATTTGCAAAACAGGGTGTATAATATGAGCTTAACAAGGCATATGAACTAAGAACGAATTTGACAATGATTTTAAGAATCGACATCCTGATCTACCCCAACTTTGAACTGGTGATGAAAAACACGGCAGATGTGTTATTCTTTGTCTATCAAAACTCAATTATACAGTGTGCAAAAGAAATCTGCACAGTGTGTCAATCAACACGTTGTCAATTTTTTTCTACTTCCTTTTATGTGTATCGACCTCGGTGGCTCAGTGGTTGCGTGACAGCCTCTGATGCCCGAGGACGCGGGTTCGACCCCGGCCGAGGAAGACGAGGATTTTTTCAGGGATCAGGAAAATCCTGAGATCACGCACTTCCTTCGGAAGGGAAGTAAAGCCGTTGGTCCCGTGTACTCGTTTGCCGGCTGCACGTTAAAGAACCCATGCGAGGCAAAATTTGCGGCCCCTATAACGCCGTCCTGAAATGACCATGGCAATTGAAAAGGACGTTAATACCAAACCAAACCAAAACCAAACCTTTTATGTGTCCCATGTTTACTTTATTTCGATTACTAGTTGTTGAAGTATAAGTTAAAATATCCTTTTTGCTGATAATTTGAGTCTTAAAAGAGATCTCATATAAGTAATCGTTGCAAAAACATGGTTATCTACTTTAATGAATAAAAACAGGAATTATTGATATAATTTTGTACTTTCACTTATGTTTTCATAATATATAAATTTTATTCTGGCGATTAGTAATAAAGTTAAAAAAATTGCGTATCGAAATTTTTATCGCAGTGGGTACCCAAAATGCGATCTATGAGAGCGCATGTCAACAGTTAGTTTACGAAAAATATACGACAATAGTTAAAGGGTATACACATTGCTTCTTAAGCCTTTCCGCCATTCAGAGCTGGGACAAATTATGAAAAAAATTTAACTTATGAAACCAGGAACAAAGGGTGAGAAATTTACATTTTAGTAGTATATAGGCTTGTTACAGTTTGTATCAAATACAGAGAGACAGCTACTGGAAAACTTTTTGTATGCCTGCGAGATTCGTAATGAAAAAATGATATTTACTAAATTGGTTTGATTTTTATTTCAAAACTAAACATAGCACTATAATTGAAGTATTGATTTCACGAATCTTCATCACAATTGCCTTTGAAGTGAATTCATGGATAGAAAAAGGAAGAAATTGTCAAATTTGAAATTGTAATTTTTCCATGAATATAACAGACGTATGTCATTAAGCTTCATAAATCATTGTAGGTGGGTGTACTTTTCATGTAATATTAAAAATTTTAAAATTGGAATAGTTTTGTACGCTAATAACATCTTTAATATGCACTATCTAAAAGTATCTTTGGATGAATTTGTAAGTAGAATTTTTAAGGGGAGTAGGAGATTGAGGATTACATAATGTTCATTTTTATAAAAACTACAATTATCAAAAAATTATGCCGTCCAGATATAAAATAGCAGGAAAAATCATTATTTTTAGCACAACGAGATACAATTATCTATAAAATATAAAATTACATTAAATAAGTTATGTTTGAAGCAGGCATGATTAATTGGAACAAAATTTGTTTACTCAAAGAATTAGTAATGCGCATTCAAATGGAGCAGCAATTTTAAACTTGCTGTGATTGCAGGCACTTTATTAAGTATTAACACAAAACATTTGTTCTGACAACATAATTGTTTTATAACACAGAGTGACAACTACTAATTCCCTGGTCTAATATATGCAAACGACGTCAGAATAAAAAAAGAGTAGCATTAACAAAATCTCTACATTAGAGAGAGAGAGAGAGAGAGAGAGAGAGAGAGAGAGAGAGAAGCAGAAGGGTGAGATAGACAGTTGAATATGAAAAATTAACGTGACACTAGACGGACCAATCGAGTGTCGTTTCCCGGTAAATGGCCTCTGGGTGATGGGTATTTAGCGTGATTGCTTCAAATACATCTTCACGGAGGTTTATTACGCAGTTGCTGTCAAAAATTTGCAGCTGCTGGTACTTTTGTGCTAACTGCATTCGCTGTTGGTTTTTATCTGATGGTAACCATCAGGAATTACCAGGAAATCACACAAAAAGGCGAGCATGCGTGTGTTAACCTCTCTCGGTGGGGGAGTTCTGTGTAGTTTTAGACACCCATTTATCAAATTTATTTGTAATAAATAAATAGTTTTATAGTTTTACGTTTAATTATAGTTTTTATAAATATTTTTGCTTATAATAAATAACGCAAATAAGTTTTTCGTTCAAAATTATTTTTAATTTAAAGTCCTTAAAGAGGCAAAATCTATATACAGGGTGATTCAAATCGTGTGTAAAACAATATGGGGTCTATGCATGAATTTTAAATTTGCTTAAAATTCATAAAAAATGAAAGAAATAGTTTCAATAATCACTTATTGGAATGTAAAAATTTTGTTAAATTGTTTTCATAAATAAAAAAACGTTTTTTAATAGCTCAATTTTATCATTTGGCTAAGAAATTCTTAGTAAGAATGCATCTGATTGGTTGTGACGTCACTAATCAGCAACCAACGCCAAGCTTGGTCTTTAACGAGCCTGCAGCTGCAGATTTGCGCGCATTTAAGTTTTTCGTGCTACTAACAACAGTGCATTTGCAGACGAAAATGGTCAAACCAGATGAAGGTTTCATTGAGGGAAGATCAGAAAACCAGCTAAAAGTAGATTCGTTGATAGTAGCAGAGTTTTTTTCAAACAACGAATGCTTTACAGTACAGAGCTAGCTAACTCGTCAAACAAACTTCTCATGTGATTTAAAAATATGTAGCAACAAAACTGTGGATACTTACAGTCATGAAGAAAGAAAAGTCCTTCCACTTTTCCACAACGTAATTTATTAAACCATAAATGTACATTTCGATTGCTATGCAATCATCGTTCAGTATGAGGCAAAGAAAGAGCAGAACAATGATTCTGCTCTTTTTCTCTGCCTCATACATTAGGATGATTGCATAGCAATCGAAATGTACATTTATTTTTTGTTTACTTTTTGTTATTCGGAATTTATTTTTTGTAAACTTTTTGTTATTATTATTATAGCCATTTACGTTGTAAGCTGATTTTTCCAATGTCATAAACTTATTTATAATTTGATTTTTCTGATCTGGACGTGAAACGTATGGAGATGCTTCTATAGGATATGTTAAAGTTAAACGAGAAGCTATAAAACGCATTGTTAAGTGTAGAATTTGTCCAGATCACAAAACTACATCAAAAAATTACACAGTTTCGATGAAGATTGATGAAAAGAAAGAGAAAGTTATGGACATGACTGTCCGGCTACAGATGGTAAATTGTGCTCATCTTAACGATAAACTTGTATGACTGTTGTTTGACACTATCCATTTTTTGTGCGGATTACGAGCTAAAACATTAGCAAGCGTCGAGTAAGGCAATGCAACGACAAGGCTGTGATGGCTGCCGTGATCGTGTTAGCTGATTTGTGACGTCATGTGAGCTGATTGATATTTCAGTGGGTGGGGCTAAGTAGCAAATTATAAAAATTAATTATAAAAAAACGGTGAGGATTTGAGAAGCGAAAATTTTTGTGTATTATCTAAGAGATGCGTTCTTTAATTTGACAGTATTTGTAAAAATCATGCATAGACCCTATTTAAGGGGGTATTATAGAGGTCAAGGTAAACAGAAAAAGTCTATGAACATGGGTCCGATTTGAACGATAACTGAGATATGAACAGAAATAAAAATGCCGCCACTAAGATCAACAAGTTTATAATTCGGTTCTGTAAGCCCTAGATTAATGAAATTTGGAAGAATAACAGGGTCCATAAAACTGTATATACCGCTGAAATTTGATCGAATTCCAACAAGAAGTTTCCGAGTTACTCATTCAACATTATAAAACGTGCTCACTTGTGAGTGTTAACCAGCACTTGTTACAATTTTGACTATGTAACTCGGAAACTTCTCGTTGGAATTCGACAAATTTTAACCGTATCAGATACGGCTAGCTTCTTTAAATCCACGACGTTCAGATACACCTCCTATATAGCCTGCAAGAATTTAAATTTCTATACGAAATTTTACAGCTTTAACTCTGCAACCCATAGGCTTAAATGTTCTTTTTAAATGATCATTCACTTATTCGTTGTTTTATCAGCCTCATGTTTATGAGTAAGAATACACTAGTTTACCTAATCCAATTCTGCAAGCATGTTAACAAAGGTAAACTAGTTTACTTAGGAAACCATCAAGTGGAATTAACAGTGATAAATGAAAAGGGAATTATTCGTGGCCTGGGATCGAACCATAAATTCCTCTTAGCGTTGGGGAGAACACGGGCGCAGTCATACAGGATGCATTTTATTTTCCATTTTGTCATGTTCTCCCAATTTTTGTAAAGATTCGTGTACACTGAGCGTGATATGTGCTTGTTGACAGGGGACGATTGATGCCACAGACATTTTCGTGTGTTCAGGAATGCTTTAGTTCTATGGATTGCTTTTGCACGCTATCATTTGCAACCGACTTCAATTAAGATAATTTTTATAAAGGCGATATTCCCACAAAATGAGAGTCGTGATGTCTGAACCACCTAGAACAAGTATATGTGCTGATTGATCATGGAAAAAGTATTAAGCTCGTTAAATGGTAAAAAGAATTTTTAAAGATTAATTAAAGATCTAAGTTACAGGCTAGTGAGTGGTTGGAGAATATTTTCATTTTCATAGGAAATATTGAAACATTGCAGATTGAGTATACACATCTTTGTAATTTTCTAATATGTATAGCTAAGCATTATCTATAACTTCCGGGGCGTTCCTAGATAAAAGGGTACTTCGCTAAAATCTGATTTGACCAAACCAATCTATAACTTCTCTAAAGGAAGTTACTACGAGGAGCGTTCAAATTTACTTGTACTCTATTTTTTTTTATAAAATCAGGAAACTACAAATACACACACACACACACACACACACACACACACACACATATATATATATACCCGTTATTTCTCAAAGAACTCTCCTTGCTTCTCTGCACATTTTTTCCAGCGTTCGGGGAGCATCTGGATAGCGGTTCTGTAGAAATCTTCAGGCTGATGTCGAAACTACGTCAGGATAGCCTTTTTCACTTCCTCATTGGTCCCAGAACCCTGCCTTTCCAAGAACACTGTAAATGGTCCAAAAAGGTGATAGTCACAAGGGGAGAGATCCGAGTTGTATGGAGGATATGGTAAGATATCCCATTTGAGTTTCCTCAGTGTGTCCATATTCAGTTGGCTGTGTGTGGTCTGGCATTGTCTTGCGAAAAACAAACACCAGTGGTAAGGAGTCCAGGACGCTTTTTCCTTAGTGCCGGCTTTGGGACGTCCTCAAAATGTCACAGTAGTAGTGTGCATTTACGGTTCGACGTTCTTCCAGAAAATCAACATGAATGATAACCTAATTGTCTCAGAATACAGTCGCCATCACTTTCGTTGCCGACGGTGTAATCTTGAATTTCTTGGGTCGTGGTGAATCAGTTGTCGCCACTCCATGCATCGCACGCTTGCTTTCAGGAGTATGGTGACGAATCCATGTCTCGTCGGTGGTCGCAACACGCCTTAGGATGCTGTCACCTTCTCTGTTATATCGCTGCAGCAGCATGGAACAGATTTCCACCCGGGTAGTTTTGCGATCCTCGGAGAATTGCTTAGGGATCCATCTGGCACAGAACTTGTTGAATTTCAGTTTATCGTGGATGATCAACCGTTGTTGACATAACATACAAACGCGACCAGCCGATTGTTTGCCCACGCAATCAAACGAACATAAACCAAGTCCATTTCATTTAATTTATATAGATATATAGATTATTAATTTCTGTGTTTTTGAGAGACGTATCTTCAGTTTTGGATTTTTCCATCATCGTGTATTACACACCTGTGTGTTGATTTTCAACTTTATAACTTACTTCCAATTTCCATTTTAGATAAAAACTTGTATATAAATTTGCTGACAGTATGTTGATACAAGTATACAAACGTTATGGACGAAAATTAAAAATATCAACGGAAATGTGTTATTTTTACATTAAAGAATGATATTCTGTAAAAAGTTATAATCGATTTTTTTGAGTAGAGTTGTCTTTTCACAATTGAAACTTGAATTTAATTGGATAGTCGACTTCATCTTTCGTAGACATGTACAAATTTGAAACCGCCCAAAAAAAATCAGATTAAAATTGTTTGATACGTCGTTATAGACAGTGAGTTTAGTTAAATAAATCATCCATAAATCAGTTGTTTAAAACGTTATACTAAACTAGTTTGATCCCGAATTGTGAATTTTTCTTTAATGCCTTTCATATTTTTATTAAAATCAATTTTTTGGTAAAGAATTTAGCTATCTCATGGTAATAACAAAAAGCCCATGGTTATTTTTGGTGAAAGCATCATTATTATTTTATATTATGCTGCTGAAACTGATTATAATCTTAGAAGAATTTTTCGAATAAGAGTTTTTATATTTATTCAATCTCTGGACCGATTACTCTTTATAGAAAATTTTATACTTTTTTCAGCGTTTATTTTCTTAATTTTTCTTCTGTGCCTAGTGGACAAAGGTTCGAGTAGAACATTATTCCATAAGTAACATCATTTTTAATTATACGTACTTGTATAAAAGTAATTTTTCTTTTAATTAAATTTCATGTATTTTAAATAAAAAAATTCCCATTTAACGTTTCAGAAATTAAAAAAAAGAAATTTAACAGCGCCAGGTATGTAAGCCGTCAAAGGCTGCGGGTTTCAATATTGCTTTAAGTTGGAAAGTCGGGTGGTTTGCAATTATCGTTAATAACGCTAGCATAAACTTGGCGTGGTAGGAAAGGGTCAGACTCGCCTCCCTACTTCATAAAATTTAGAATTTATTTTACAAGATGGTATAGAAAAACCATATGTGTAGGGTTAAAATCCTTACCATGAAGGTCATGACTCCTCATAACACTCTCGTTTACTATGAAAGTTCTGCTTTCGCTCTTGCCCCCTGGAGCTAGAATATAAAAATAAATAAATAATGTAAAACTTAACAAAAATTTAATTTAATTAAATTTTTGAAAATGCCAGCGAACTCTCGTACAGAGTTTAATCTTTTAAATGTCTGGAATATTTCCATTTAGAAATATTAATAAGTTATGCCTGCTCAAATGCTCAGATGTTTTTAACATAATATAGAATATTTATTAATTTTTATCTTCCATGCGTTTTTATAAGAAACTTTTTCTATTTGAGCTTTAATCTCAAGTTTATTTTTATTTTTTCCATTGAAGTTAAGAACTAACTTAAACTGACCCAAGTAAGAGTGCTGCCAATAGAGACTGTCAGTCTTAATAAAAATATTACATGAAAAATACTCAGCGTGTTTCTGAATATTTTAAAAGTCATAATGTCCTCTAAAACTCAGTAGTAAATTTCTGACTGTTGAGGTTTAACAAGACAAATGTTCTGACTACTATAAGGGTGACAATTTATCATTTAGAAACAGCATCAGCTCTAATGAGAAGCATTTTCAACTGCAGGATTTCATCTAATCCATTTAACTAATGATAGCACGGCAACATGTTCAACCCGTTTTTCGTTTTATCATTGAGAAAACAAGCTTGTTACAATTCGTCAAATGCTTCAGTTGAGGTTTCAAACAATTAACTCCCAACACTCGGCTCTCCCTTCTTTTATTTTTTCCCCTTTCTCTAGCCAACTCGTTTGTATTTCAGCAATTTGTTTCACTCGAGCAATAAATAAACAGAGGGACAAAAAAATTGCTACATTTGCAAAAGTTTACATCGTCGAGATTTCGCAGTTAATGCCAGGCACGATGGAGGTGTGGTCAGGTTAATTGCTTTACCTTCCACGATAACGGGTTCAAATCCGGTTATTTTTCACCAAAACTGCACCAATCACGAATTCGATTCATCTGCTTTATCTGCAGTGGCGAGTAATAGTTTATAGCTTTAGATGGTCTTTATTTTACGTAATCCTTCCTGGCTTTTAATAACGAATTATACGACTTTATCAGAGTTTAAACCATTCGCTTTCTAATCACTAATGTCAAAGATATAAAAGACTAGTAAATTCTTTTTTTACTGAATGAAAAGTAGATTGATGTAGAATTTTATGAAAATTTGGACATGCATGGTAATTTCTGGATCATGTTAAACTTCATGTTTCTTTCGTTGATTTCTCTTTCAATAATTTTTATCATAATGCATTCTCTCAATATTCTAAATTTACACAATTCGCAACAGTTGTTGTGTGAGCAGGACCAAGAATGGTACCGAGGAAAAATACATGCTCTTCCAAAATGCTGGCATAAAGGCAAAGAAGCGGCAGGGAACTTCTTTGAAAAAAGATCACTTAGTTTCGAGTTTGCAGTCCGATAACATTTTTACATGCAACAAACAAATAAATATTTTATGCAGTACATAAAGTTTTTTTATTTATCAATAGACGAATCTACAGAATCATGTACATCAGTAATACTGAATCCTTTGAAATAACAAAATATTATTAACAAAAAAATACACTCAGTGGCCAATTTAAGATGACACTCAGTACATTGTTGGGTTACATTTTGCCATCAATACTGAAGTAAGTGTGCATGCAACCGAAAATCCACTTATTTGGGTGATAACGGCTTAAAATAACTGAAGTATGACATGTAAGCACGGGTATCGAGTAAACACAGCATCTATTCTTAAGGGGCGTCTCCTTACTGGCGTCTGTACTCACAGACGAATGTGGGACCACAAGCATGGCAGGTGCAAGCTTTTCGCAGTATCTAAAATCACAAAACGAGTGTATTTTGTATAAGGAAAAAATTAAAATTATTCCATCATCCGAAATGATTATTGCATCACCCGTAACGTTTTTTTTTTAGTCGGAACATTATTGTTAACGATAGAGAGGAAGGAATATGTAGAAATAAATTAATAAAACACATAGCAATTCAGCAAGCACATAAATTATAAATAAGATGAAGACTTCAAAAGATCTACAACCTCTGACAATTAAATTCGGTGAATGAGTTCACACAAAAAAATGCAAAACAGATAGAGCCACATTTACTTTATTGTCTATCGAAATATTCACTCTGGAAGGCAATGCACTTTTGGGATCGGGTGTATAAGTCCGGGAAGCTCCTTAGGGATGGCTTTAAGTTCACGTGTCACATTTGCTTCAATGTCTGGAATGTCCGCAAATCTGTGTCCCTTTAAGGCCCGTTTCAGGCGTGGGAACAAGAAAAGGTCTGCCAGTGCCAAGTCTGGTGAATAAGGTGGATGAGCTATGGATACGACCCCTTTGTTGGCCAAAAACTGTTGCACGATTACGGCAGTGTTCCTCTTTGATCCATTATCCACAGTTACGTGCGCACGCTACAACTTCTACTGAAGAAACGAGCATCTGCTAAACCATTGCACGCACAAACGGACCTGTCTGAACTTGCTTAAACAATGACTGGGCTTGTATTCACATGCATTGTTACTCGCGTAAAGCTCGTACAGATTAGGGTGTGACGTCATTCTCCGAACTTAATTGTCAGAGGTTGTAAATGAACATTTAATTGATTCTTCAATGTTTCAAAATAATAAATTATGAATAAAATTGTCAGTAATAAAATATATTTATTATAATGGAAAAGAATTTATTCCAATACACTAGGATTCATTAATCTTCATTCAAAACACTTAAAATAAAACGTTTGATCTGTACACGAGCTTGCTAAGTAAAACAGCAAAGTATAATGGCGCTATCTGTTACCACCGTTCAATATATTTCATAAAGATTTAAATAAAAATAGTTGCTCAGATAACAATGGTCAGATGGCTTTTCAGTACTGGCGTGTGCTTCAGTAATGGCGTCAACCATACTTAAACGTGGAACAAGAATGCAAAACTGTTTCCGTAATGCCTTTTGGTGTCGTTTTTTGCATCACGCTTTTTGTAGAATGATGTCCAGCCTTAAAACATTATCATGTTAATAGTGAGTTGAACTAATTATTGTGATAACGCGATGCCAGAGTTGCAAACTTGTATGTTCCATACATTTATGGTGCGATAGAACCACCATTGATTAATGCTGTTAACGTTAGCACAATTAAAAAACAAAACGGAACAAATTTTTTTAAGAATGTCCGTTGAATATAATGAACAATAGTCAAAAAATAAATAATAAAAAACGCCGCATTGTTGAGCACAGGGGAAAATCGTTTTTGCACTGTCCCAAAAGGATTGAACCATCCCCGATTCTCATGCGATAAACTCGTCTAAACTACTAAAAAGTCAAACTTTCTTTTATGCAAATCACAATAAAGTTCCTCTGAATCATTTATACACTTGTTATTGCAGCAGATTAGTTTTCTTTGTTGCTTTTAAAATGGGACGTGGTAAAGCTTTGACTGAATTCGAGAAAGGTCAAAGTACAGAACTGTACCGTGCCAAACAGTAGTTCAGAGTAATAGACCGTCAACTGAAGCGTTCTCATCACGTCATGAATTTCATCAAGTTTTGTGAAAAATACGGTGAGAAAAAGCCTAATACTGGTAGACCGCAAGTTTTGTCTCAACAACAGAAAATACAGGTTATCAGAGCAATGAGCAATACTACACGGAGTCTACGAGCAGTGGCATCTCTTCCAGACATATCAGTATCTAAGTCAACTATTTATAGGATTGTGAAAAGCTCCGCACACTTAAAATTTAAGAAAATGAAAACCGCACCACCACTGAATAAGCATCATAAGGAAAAGCGAATTCAGTGGGCAAAATATCACATGAGTTGGAACAAGCAATGGAGAAAGATTGTGTGGAGTGATGAGAAAAAGTTTAATCTGGACGGGCCAGATGGATGGTCATCTTACTGGCATGCTTTAAGAAAGGAAGAACACTTCATGTCAGAACGGAAGAACGCTTCATGTCAGAAAGGAAGAACGCTTCATGCTTTAAGAAAGGAAGAACGAGACAACAAGGTATGGCGGTCTGATGGTGTGGGGAGATTTTGGCTGGAGTGGAAAAACCAATCTGGCATTCATGTTTGGCAGAGTGAAGGCAGCAGATTACCAAGTGATGTTGGATACTTACCTACTGACATTTGCTGAGAAATTGGGAGGTCCATTCTTCCAATTTCAACAAAATAATTCCCCTATCCCTATGTCAACGTGGGAGTGTTTTTTTATCAAACGGCGTCAGTGTTATGGACTAACAGCAGGCTTCCCGGACCTCAATCCAATGGAGAATGTTTGGGACATGTTGGTAAAGAAAGTATACCGCGATGGTCGTCAATTCAGCAGTGTTGAAGCTTTGAAATGTCAGATTGCACAATTCATGGGAAGAAATTCAGGATGATCAGTTGCATAAGCTGATTGAATCAAAGAAAAACAGATTATTTAAGGAGATTTCCAAGCACGGTGGCTTTATTGGATATTACACCATGAAATAAAATATTTAACCTAAGTTATTTGTTCTGTTTTTTCATTTTTGGACAAGTGGTTTTATCCTTTTGGGACAGTGCAAAAGCGATTTTGCCCGTGTGCGCAACAATGCACCGTGTTTTATTATTTATTTTTTTGACTATTGTTCATTATAATCAACTGACATTCTTAAAAAGATTTGTTCTCTTTTGTTTTTTAATTGTACTAACGTTAACAGCACTAATCATCAAGTGGCTCTATCATTATGGGACTCACCTAAGAGGGATAGATTGTAGTGCATTATTTCTTGAACGCTTATTGTAGCTTAAACTTGTCAAGTATTATTTAAGAGACTGTGCTTAGAGAAAAATATTATACTTTAATAAATAAATATAAAACCTTACTAAGCTGATCATCATCAAATTGTCAGCGTGGAAAACAACAAATATAAATTTCTAAAGGAAAATACGTGGAAACGTTGCAGACGAGACCTTACGGCTTCTTCAAGGCTATCGTCGACATAAGCCTGCAAACCCTAATGGAACATTCCACTGACTCCATCTCCAATTGATAATAAATTACATTCACAAAATACGTTTCACAAATCTAGATGAATTGATAAAATTATGTAGAATTAATATTAATATTGTAATTTAGATTTCCATTCGCTGAGGTACGAAGCAGTATAAATATAGGGAGAAATAAATTCGTTACCAGAACACTATTGACTGGCCTCTGTTCTCCTGGAGTTGAACTGTGATTGCCCATGCTCATTTGTCCTTAGCGAGGGTCCGAGCGAAATCAAAACATTACTAGGCGAAATGAATTCCCAATAATCATAATTATTATCAAGGTTATTAATAAAATTTTTATCATGTGTAAAGCTTGAAGAACGAGGATAATTTGAAACACCTGCAGCAGTTTCGACGGCGGCGTAATTGCTTCACGAGACAGGAAGGCATTTAAACTCGAGACTGCTTATCACTATTACTTTACAAAGCAGGAGGGAGGTGGTGACAGAAGAGAAGAGGGTATTAGAAGAGTGGAAAAAGAGATGTTAAGAAATACAGTTGACGCAAGGAGCGGTGCGCAATTTGGAAATGGACACAAGAGTGATATGGACTCAAGAGTGACGCACTTTATGACTCACACAGAGCTTCAGCAGAAGCTAAGGTGCACAGTGAATTCAACAAATGATTGAAGCAAAGAATGAACGCATCTTCTCGCAAGCAAATGAACAATTCACAACGCAATGTACTGAAACCATCTTAATCCTATTTGAAAACAATAAGGTTACAAACTGACAAATACACTCCACTCGTAGCTTCTTCGGTTCCGAAGAAGTGCTGGCTTCCTAGTTCCTTGTGTTCTCTCATCTCCTGCTCGCCTCGCCTCGTCTCTTTTCTTCTCTACCATTCTGTCTGTTTCTTTCCCCATAGCTCGTAATCGACTGTGTGCGGCTGCTTATATTTTTCTACCTCGGATAACTCTTGCCGAGAACCAGCTACAGTAGCTCTTATTATGCGCTTGAGATGCTCTCTTCTAATTTGTCTAAGGCGTTCTGAAAATGCTTTAAATGCTTCTAATTTTCCCGCCTCAGAGCTCCCATGAGTGTCTTCTGCGGGGAAAACTTTCGCTTTTCAATCTCGATTACGTGACAAAATATTTGCTAATAATAAGAGATTAACAATCCTAAATATTATTCAACTTATTACTGTAATGAATTTATGCATAATGTCAATTACCTCAGTTATCCTGCGAAAGTTAATTATCTTCGAGAGGATTCCGTCAATCTCTGTATCGACAATTTGCATTCCTATTTATGGAGGTCATGTCGAGCATCTGATCTGATCAAGATGGTTGTAGGTCGCATCAGTCGATGTCGGCATTGTAGGCTCACTGGGCGTTTCCGGACATAATATTTATAAGGTATTTTTGTTATTTATCGTGTCAGCAATCATCCTCCTCCAACCTATGTCCCCATACCTTTTTATTATCCTTCTTATCTACTAGTACCATCAATAAGTTCGAAGACTGGACTTCCTGACGGATATGATGTATTGTTATCACGTTTTACATACAAGCAACTTCAAAGTATTCTCCTTCTACAACTATGCAGTTCTGCAAAAGCGAGTACATTTCCTGAAAACATTCCTGGAAGTCTTTGGAGAAGATGTTCTTCAGGGCGGCCGTCGCTGCTTCCTGAACATCAGATGCACTCTTGAAACGGCGTTCTTTCAGTTCGTTTTTCAGGCGGGAAAACAGGCAAAAGTCGCATAGGGCGAGACCGGCTGATTAAAGAGGTATGGAGGGGTTGACGATCCCATTTTGGCCACTGCATTTGCACCATGAATGACCGATGAGCAGGGGCATTGTCATGTTGGTCTTTTCAGAATTTTGGACGTTTTCGGCGTCCCTATGTGTATTCTTCTTGTTTTTAGTGCCCGGCAGGAAAGAAAAAGGAAACTGGCGCATGTGTAAATGAAAAAAAACCGTTCAACCAATCAGAAACGGTCAGGAATCAAGGCGTTACTTACTACTGATGCCAGGTATAAGTAATACCTCGTTTCCAGTCCGTTTCTGATTGGTTGAACGAGTTCTATTCATTTACACATGCGCCAGTTTCCTTTTTCTTTCGTGCCGGGCACCATAATGTCATCGCTTCCGGTACGAATGCGTAATGCACCATGCTCTTCCGACCAGAGACAAATGAAAGAAACGCGAACATTGTCTCTGCTTCCGACGAACGCGAACAGCTACAGTTCACTGACACGCATTGTTCCCCTCTACGCCACGGTCATATAGTTTCCTTCTCTGCGCCAAAGCGTAACTAGTCGGGTGAACCCGTCGGAGAGGAATTCCGGGGTTGTTGCCGACACGAGGATTGAATGGCATCTTTCACGTAGTCGTCAGAACGAATTCATGCCCTTAAGGTGCTCTTTCTTCTTTGGTAAGTGGTGAAAGTCGCAAGGTGCCAAGTCTTTCATTTTTGAACTGCAGTTTTTCTCTTTGAACTGTAGGCGCTACAACGCCTCTGGAGTGTGGCGATCGTGTGCGGGCGGGCGTTATCGTGCTGCAGAAGAGGATCCAAAGCTGCCATTCAATTCTGATGTCGACAACAACTCCGGAATTCCTCTCCGACGGGTTCACCCTACTAGTCACGCGTTGGCGCAATGCGTGGAAAGGAACCAGGAGGCAAAAATTCTGGAACACCCTTGGTTTTTATGTAGGTAAGATTTGCTGCCCAGTGTTAGAAAAGGTAGCAAAAAAAAGAGAGAATAATAATTAAAGTATAATTACCTAGCCGACCATTTATCTAGTATTAAAAAAAGAATAATAATTACTATGAAAATTTTTTCTGACTTCGAATCAACTACACCATTGAAATCAACTCTGACTTCGAAATCTATGGATAAATGTGATGGTAATATAATACAGGCCGTTTAAACGTTAGTATCTTCATTATTGTCTTAAGTCATTCTTTCAAATCGTTTAACAGCAACATATTTATTTCCTGAAATTTTTTGTATATTGCTGTATATCTACTTAACCTTCAGCAGACACGTACATTTACTCCCACCATCCACACATTAACTTCCACTGACACAACCCCACCCACCATTCACGATGTCCCTTCTTCCCCAACACTCTCCCCCATTAACCGAATTCTCACAACTACACCTTCACAGAACACTACACAAATGCTTGACACACTTTTACGCCCACCTTCTACCTCGAACACTTCCGCCAGACCACACACTTATAACACACGCAGCTCCACAAAACTACAAACAACACAAAACAGATGACTAACAGCCAACCACCCTCCTACTTTTTTTCAGCTCCGTAAGCTTTGCGACAAATTTTGTACCTACCATGCTCACAAAATCACCTTTTCCCATTACTTCACTCTCGGCATAACCCCCAAAGGTTTGGTCTCTGCCCCCAGCATCCAATTAGGTCCCTTACCCTCTGCCACTCTGTCCCAAATTCATTCCACTGTTTCTGACTCTACCCGTAACATCCTTCCTATCCTTAGTAACCATTGCTCCAGCATTTGCACAAGCCTCTATCAGTCTATTACCCAGCATGACTCCCTCCCCTCTCTTACTCCCGCGGATATTGACGCTCTTCATACTTTCATCTGTAAAAAGCTTGATTTTCTCTATTCCAAAAAATGTAATAAATTTCAAAGAGATCGTATTTCCTTCCCTAATAAAACCCACTTTCTATCTAATCCGTTATCCGCCTTTTTCTTGAACTCCCTGTCTAAAAACGATCCACCTCCCTCTACCAGCTCCAGCTCCTCTAGCTCCTCTACTCTTGGCACAACCGCGGTTATTAATCTATCAACCACTAAACTTTCGTCTCTCGAGATCAGAACCCTGTCCAAAGGCCTTTCCTTCTGTCCCACTCCTAATACTATTAACACTTTTGATATCATTTCCTCTGTCGATAATTTTAGCCGTGCCCTCAGGTCCCGTCTATACTTTTGCATGAATCCTTCCAATTCTACTCCCGCTACCAACTCAACCTTCCATATTCCTAGCGACTGGACACCTCCTCATGACATCAATCCGGAACTTGAAGTTTACATCAAATCCATACAAAACGACATCCTCTCCATCACTAAAAATATTAAAAAACCTCTTCCTAACCTTACCAATAACGAATTCCTTTGTATCAAACGCCTTAGCAATAACCCTGATATAACAATTAAACCAGCAGATAAAGGGGGCGCGATTGTTGTCATGAACACCTCTGACTACATTAACGAAGCTAACAGACAACTCTCTGATATTACGTTCTACAAGAAACTAACCTCCGATCCTACTGACACGTTCAAAACCATACTTCAAAATACCCTCTCCCAGCTTGAATCCTCTTCTGAAGTTGATAACAAAACCCGCCTCTTCCTCCTTCCTAAATTCAGTTCTCCTGGTCGTTTCTACCTTCTTCCCAAGATTCATAAACCTGGCAATCCCGGCCGTCCGATCATCTCTTGCAACAACACACTCTGTGAGCCACTGTCTGCGTATGTCGACCACCACATACGCCACATCCCACCCAGTCTTCCTTCCTATATCAAAGACACTAACGATTTTCTCTCCCATATCCAGCGCCTTAACGACTCTAACTACGATTTCAAGAACGTCTTCCTCTGCACGCTTGATGTCTCTTCCCTCTACACTAACATTCCTCATGACGATGGGGTTAAAGCTGTGTGCAACAGTCTCAAGGCTAACAAACCTTTTCAAGTTCCTTCTACTGACACAATCTGCCTTCTTCTTCGTACCATCCTTACCTCCAATTTCTTCACTTTTAACAATGAGTATTACATCCAGACCAGTGGCACTGCTATGGGCTCCAAAATGGCTCCCAACTATGCTAACATTTTTATGGGGGAAGTGGAAACCAAACTACTCTCCACGTCTCCCTTAAAGCCGTTGGTCTGGCTGCGATATATTGATGATATTTTCCTGATCTGGCCACACAACGAAGACTCACTCTTATCTTTTATCACCCATTCCAACTCCATCCACCCCTCCATCAAGTTTTCTCACAACTACTCTATCAGGACAGTTTCTTTTTTGGATGTCTCTATCTCTATCACTAACAATAAGTTGTCTACTAATCTCTATAAGAAGCCCACTGATCAACACCAGTACTTACACTATGACAGCTGCCATCCGCGCCATTGCAAGGATAACATCCCATTAGGTCAGTTAACTCGCATCCATAGAATATGCACTAATCAGCCTGACAAGGACTTCCATGCTAATGCCCTTACCCACTCCCTTAAAGCAAGAGGCTACCCCAAATCTGTCATACGCGCCTCTATCTATAAACATCGCAATTCTCGTTCTAACAACAACCCCAAACCTTCTCCAGCCATGACAACACCCACATTAGTTCTTCCTTATCATCCAACCCTCAATAGTATTAAAAATGTCCTAAGGAAATATCAACATATTATTGACAATTCTCCTCTTCTCCACTCCATTCTACCAGAACCACCAAAAGTTTCTTTTAAACGGACAATTAATTTTAAAGATATTCTGGTCCATGCTGCTATTACCAAACCACGCACTTCCACTAAGGGATGTTCTCCTTGCAATACAAAGCGTTGTGGTGTTTGTCATTTTCTTAACCCTGCTACCTCCATTTCCAGCAGTGCCTCCTCCTTTACTTTCAAGATTAACCAGAACCTGACCTGCACTTCTCACAACTTAATTTACCTGTTACATTGCAAAGTATGCCAGAAACAGTACGTTGGAGAGACAGGCAATACCATACGCTCCAGATTTGCTGGGCATAAGTTTGATATTCTTAGCAATGCTGACACCCCTGTCGCTAAACACTTTAATTCCCCTGGTCACTCTTTACAGGCCATCAGCATTTATATTCTTCGTAGTAACTTCCATAGCAAAAAAGAGAGAAAGCAATTCGAGTCTTTTCTTATTTGGAAATTTAACTCCCTCACCCCTAATGGCATTAACCTTAGCAAAGGCACCATTCCCTCATTACCTTTCCCATGTCCCCTTCCAACTTCAGCTATTCCTTAATTTGTCGCAAGCCCTATGGGGCCTTTTCTTCTTTTTTTCTTCTTTCTTATCTTTTATTTATTCTTTTCAATGTTCTTCAATGTCCTTTCATATATTTTTTTACTTTTGATCCGTTGCTCTTACATGTGGGACTTTTTTACAGGGTGACTAGCGACTGGGAATGGTCAGGGAATTTTTATTTTTTAAACCGAGTACAGTCAGGGAATCATAGAATCGATACTTTTGAACAATATCAATAATATTCTTTCATGACAGCCCCCTTTTTTGTCTACTAATAATCAGGAATAATTTTACGTAATCTTGTTGCTAGGCACCCTATCATTCCTAAACGTTTTTATAATTTCACTTTCATATGTTTCATCCTATTACGTTTTTCTCGCCGCCCCCTTATTATTTCCTATTTGTCCTCCGTCTTGTCCTATCCCAACAGTTCGTCTAATTAATCTCATTTGTTCTCTTGTTTGTCAGCCAATAACGCCTTACTATTCCCCATGCAAACTATATATAAACCCCCCCGTTAGTACTAATTTCATAACTTCAGGATAATTCTCTAATATTCTATTTGCTTTTAGAGAATTATCCTTTTTTGCTTTGATAAAGGATAGGCTCTATCCGAAACGTCAGCTCTTTATTTGATTTTTTAGTTTTATTTTGATTATACTTTTATATTTATTATTTTGTTATTTCAGTTGTATTTCAGTTGTATTTATTAACTATTTATCTACTTAACCTCTATTTGATCTAAATATATTAGCTTTATCATAAACGGTAATTTATACAAACGTAACTACCGTGAGAAAAAATTGTATAAATAAAACATTAGTAACAAACATTTGCTCTAGTGGTTAATTCCGCAGCCATGTAAAATTTATCTGCTATGATTTCTGTTCAACATACGAAAAGGAAGCTAACACTCACGTCTTAGTATAAAATATGATTTCACCAGCCGGGAAAATTAAGAAATAAAAGAAATTATCATCGCAGCGTAAAAAATTAAACATGGACTTAAATTAACTTGTGCAAACAGGAAGTTTTAAGGTTCCTCCTGTGCAGGAATAGGGAAAGAATAAAAAAAACTAACATTCAGAAAACTCCGTGAATATTGGAGATTTTTGACTCATAAATCACCGTAAACATGAAATGCAAATTTGTAGCATTAAAATTTAAATTTCTTCGATTCATTCTCGTGGAACTTAAAAACATCAAGCAAAACTAAATGTTTCAGTTCTGACATAACTCAGAGTATTTAGATGGATATTATTTTACTTCTACAATTGATACTAGAGTCTTTTCATAAGTCAAACCAATACTTTATTTCTTCTAAACAAGTGGTCATTTAGGTTAGCCGTCATTTTCTGCACAATGAATCTTAAAATGAACTAAAAAGAGATAAAAATCAGAGAGAACCGGGATCCGGAACTTTGGAAATAATTCGCCGGATTATTTTCATATTTCAGCATATCTAAAGCACAAATTGCTGTAAGTCTAAAACTAAAGGGAAACTCTGGATAAAATTAATGATTGAATAAAACGTTACCTCTTATAAATAATAAAAAAGACAAGTGTGGATAATTGTAATGGTAAACTTAGAAATAAAAAACTCTTTCACCACAACGATAATAGATTGAAAAGTACTTCCAGTATCAGGTTGTATATTTTCAATCTATTATCGTTGTGGTGAAAGAGTTTTTTATTTCTAAGTTTACCGTTACCTCTTATAATGATATAAGGAATTGAATGCTTGGGCTTCTTTTGCGAAAAATTCTTTAGTTCTTTTTTCTGTGAAGCTAAAGGGATGACATAACTGCTATTAGATAATAATCAACTGTCATCTACTAATGACTTACTATATTTCTTCTGCAACCGAGATTAAAGATTTAAGCCAAGCATCAAACCATTTTAATATTCAACAAAATATAAAACTTAAGAATAGATTTGTAAAAATCATCTCTACACGTTTAAAGAAAAGTTTCTGTTTTGTTGTTATTCATTCATTCATTCATTTGTTTGTTTATTTATTGACAATCCCTCTGGATTATGGGAAATTACATTTTCATTAATGTTTTGGTGTACCCCTATGACATGTTCTGGACAAAAATAACACTGGAAACTTAAAATAAAAATAAAAATATTCTATTACTATTGCATAGTTGAAAAATTTTTACAGCATCACATTTCCTATGCTTCAGAGTTCGAGACATACTTGCTTAGATTTTATATAGTTTCTCAGGTTTTTAGTGAAGATTTTATTGTTATCACTTTAAAAACATTGCATATCACCAAATACAAACGTGTTTCGTTCTCCTTTTCTTCTTAACTTTGCTTTTACTCTGACTGGGAAACATAAAAACAACCCTCGGTTTTAAATCAAAAGAGCGATTACTTCCTTGCGGGGCTATGTCATATTACGTTGAACCTCCCCAGAAAAGAAAAAAAAAGTTTTTAGTCATCCACGTGAAAAGAAAGAAGGAAAAAAAATTCAAAGTTTATAGGAGGAAGAGAATTGCTTCTCTGGATGGCAGGAGTTTTGTAATTGGTTGGCCATTAAAATTTAAAATGTTCTTCATTTTCTTGCCGAGTAAAAATCTTGCTTCGCATCCTTTAGCCAAGCTAGTAAATCAGTTGATGCGTCTCCTGAGAAGAAGTGTAAAAACACGAGGCTAGAAATAAAAACAGAGCAGGTTTAGAATAAAAAAGGAAAGTTTGAGACCCCCCCCCCAAATATTCATCTAAGAATAAGAAACCCTAGTGTAAATTTGTTAAATGTGTAGATTTGTTAACTCCTTCAACTTTAAGGAGTTTTTATATATTATAAATTTTAATATTAATAGGTTAATTGTAGTGCTATATATTTGTTTTTATTTAATCCAGTCAATATAACGGCGTTATATTTATGTATTTTAATTATATAATTAGAACCATTTTGAACCAAGTCATGGCAATTATTTTTTTGCAGAGAGACGTGTTGTTATATACACATTTCATAATACACATATGAAAATAAACAATGTACTTTACCAATAATGTCTGTTACATGGGTTATTCAGGGAATATTGTAGACAAGGGAGAAGAGTACAAAAATAAAAAAAAATTCATCTACCATAATAATGTCGAGCACAATAGTCTGAACACATTAAGAACCTTCAAAATAATCTCCAAGGCAATCAGCCGTTGGCTTCCTACGATGAGGAAGGCGACGAATACCATCAGCTGCTCCATTGTCCAATCTGGTAATCTCGCATCGCACTGCGTTGGCAATATCTTTTCGTGTAGGGAAACGTCTCCCATGCAATGGAGCTTTCAATTTCGGTATCAATCGGCATCGCACGTTGATAGATCGGGTAAGAAGGGGGGATGGTCTAGTACTTCCCATCTCCAGCGCCGTAAGCGGGTCTTAATAATGTCTATTGTATGGGCTGATGCATTATCGTGAAGGATGATTGCACTATTCAATAAATTGGGACGTTTTATTTCTGATAGCGCGACGTAGGTTATTTTTCAGTAAGCTGCATTAACAGCCTGATGATGGGGAAAAAAACGACCCAAAAGAATATCTCGAATGTCATACGCTAAAATTTTAATATTGAGGAATCATTTGTCGAAGACTATTCAAAATTATTTTCGACATTTAGACTTTTAACTTAAAACTTGTTATGACGTTTTTTTTATATTATTAGAATTCTTCAATAAAACGATATAAACTGGAAAATTTTTGTGTCACCTGTAAAGATTGCTGATGCAATCGAAAAGCTTAGTGTATCCACCATGGATTGTTTTGTTAATGTTTGCCTCTTTTTATTTCATGGAATCGACAAAGAGAAAATCAACGTTGAGAGGTAAATAACCGAGAAGTCAGGTGAATTATAAATTTTTGCTTCGAAGCGTCTGGAAGTTTTTCAAATGTTGTGTGAAAAGAAATTGAAAATTGCTATCCGATAATTTTCTTCAGTGGACCCAGTTAGAACGAATATCCAATTTAGCTTAGGTATTAATAATTTATATTTACGTAGCTAGATAGGTTAAGAAAACCAAATCTTTAAGTAAATAAATAAGAAAGCTCTGATGTTATTCGGACCAGAAAAAGAATTTGCTCTACGTAAGTTGAACGAAAGTCTGTAACGGCAATGGAGAACCTTTTCTTGGCTAAATGCCCAAAAAACTTTTGTGTGTGGCGAAATTACCCGGATGTAGCACATGTGCCGCAGGCTTCCTACATAGGACTATAACTCTTTAAGGTATAGGTTGCTTCAGTTCCTTCGGAAAAATTTCATTTTAGATAACACGAATATAGCAATTAGATTTTCTTCATCTCAAAGCCTCTCTTCATCACACTTAACCAAATGCTTAAAAGTCGAATGCTTTCCAATACTTTTTTGGAAGTAAAAAAAAGTTTAAAGAAGATGCGCACCAAAGTCATGTAAATTATTGAAGCAATTTTCGCATTTGAGTGCGTTTCACTGTCTCCTACCAAACGAAATATGACACGACTTTTTCTTCCGATCGTTCTTTTTTATTTCGTTCATTCCAACCCATTCTTCACCTTTTCCTTTCGCTTTTTTTCTCCTCTCTTCAGAGCAAATAAAAGGAAGGGAAAACCAGGCCAGAAAAATAATTACCAACAGCTTTTCAGAAAAGTGGTCTTTGTCCCATTCTATCGGCACAAAGCCGAGGCAAAAGTTAAATCCAAAAAATTCAATTAAGAGATTTAGTCAATAAATTGTCTGGGGCGTCCTTGGCCCGAGCCGAAAGACAATGATTTCAATGGAAGGGAGACGACTTATTGTGGTGGGAAGGCCGTTTTGCGAAAGCTCCACCACCCCCTACTCCCTCTTTATACCCTCCTTCCCCTATCTGCATTCGTATTCTTATCGATTAGTAGAGAACTCATTACTTAATGCAAATTGCAATTTCCCATTAACACAGTTTGCATTTGCATCTGCTGAAGGTGATACTATAAGGGGGGCGACAAAAAAGCCCGAACGAAATCTTTTTCTTTCTTTCCCGCTTCTTACTTTAAGAAATCTTAAAGAATGAAAATTAATGTTTGGAATAATATGATGGTGGTAAAAAAAAATCAGGAAAGTAAAAAAACCAAAAAAACTTGCACAACGCTTTCCAAATGAATGGAGTTCTTAAGCGCGCTCTTAACTTAAAACTTTCATTACCCAAATATTATTACGATTTTAATGAAAAACACCTAAAAAATTACTTTAACGGCAACTGCATTATCCGATCGAATTTTAACAACCACGTTAAATGTAAATTTGTAAGGAAGTCATTACATCTCAGAACAGCCAAAGGCTGATCTTTGTTATTTCCTTTTATTTCCCATCTTTGGGACCGTTTTACTGATACTTCACGATTTAGTCTTTTATTTCAAACGAACAGCGGACGAAAATTAATTTTCTTCAACATTAATTTATTCGTATTCGGCTTAATAAAACAATGAAACTTTATTACCAGACTGCCATTTAGCTAAGCCCATTTAGATGTCTACGACAAATATTAATTAGCGTTTTAAAGGTTGACAGGTATAAACCAAATTAAATAATCAATTAAGATTTGTAGAAAATGTTTAATATATTCAACTACCTCACTACATTCATATAGATTCTATAGGCAATTTTCTAGATTTTTAAAGCATAGTTACAAATGCTTTAAATATAGTGATGGCTTTTAAAAATTTCATGTTCTGGTTCAAAATTGTCTATTTTGGAATTTGCCCTTTAACTTTATCTCCTCTTAATGAATCACGATTGTGAAATACTATTACAATAACATTGGCTCTTTTACTAATAGCATTATCTTCACGTTTGATTAACTGCTCAAGCCACTGTAAAGCGAATGAGCAGCATTCCATTTGACCAACAAAGTAAACGCAACCCGAAAATGGGTCATTCAAGTAGATACCTGTTATTATACTTGTATTAGCCCTCTTGTTTATTGCTCATGCCTATTACAAAAGCCACAATATACCACTCTTGTCTATATGTCTAGCTTAATCCATGAAATAACACTTCGAAATCCATATGTAAATGATACCGGTTTAAAAACAAAACACGCCTAACTATTAATCGCTTCATAATTAGAAACACTGATTAGCCATAAATATTCGATCCAAACGGTTAATAGGTCCTTATTTGCATAGCGTTTATTTCACGAATGCTCATTATTAACCTTTAACCACATAATGGTATCAATTTCTGTTACTGATAAATCCATAACCATAATTATGTCAAATTCACCAGCAGATTGTAAACTCTATGGTTCAAGGGTGACTGCTCTTCAAAAGTGTGAAGTTGTTTAGATATCGAATGGTGTAACCAGTAAATTATGGTGGCAATTACGCACTAGTTCAATAATAATTTCATCATGAACTGTTCTCTATTGAAGGCTACTGATTTTTAAAGATCGCTCCGGCTATTATCTGAGATTTACACTTTTAAAGCATTTTTAGACTACCGCACTTCAAATGAGAAAAACGTTTGATTTATATAAGCATCAAAGGTATTCTTAATAACCAACTCTTCAAGAAGAAAAAATCTCTCATATTGTATTATAGTCGTTCAAATGTGCTTCGACAAATAAATATTTGTAAAATCAGACAATAGATATCTGTTTACGAAATAGATGAGAGAATTTATTTCCGAGCTAAGTATAGTTAAAGGAGAACGGTTAATTTCATAAATAAAACAAAATAGCCAGAAACTGTGGACACCAATATACAATATCGGAATAAGAGGAAAACACAAATCCATAAAAAAAATTTTTTTTAATGACTCAGATGTACATTTCGGAATTCATAATTCCTTCATCAGTGAGTGAAAGGAATTATGAATTCCGAAATGTACAGTACATCTGAGTCATTAAAACAATTTTTTTTTTGTGGATTTGTGTTTTCCTTTTATTCCGATATTGTATGGTTAATTTCATTTTACGACGTTTCTCAACAGTCCCTGTGGGGATCTCCACAGTTAAACGAAACATAAAATTCGAATTTATGAATTCGGTCAAGTAATATTCTTAGCATGCTGCCCTCACGTCAACCACATATATCTGATATAATCAGGTGCCAAGATTGAAACAACCAATTTCACCTGAAGTGTTGCCAATGCATGGCTAAAGGTCCATGGATATTCATACCACAGAATAAGAATAATAATTATTCTGTGTTCATAATAATTATTCTTATTCTGTGTTCATACTTTGTATATATAGAAAATGTCGACGTTTGGGAATGTCTGCTGAAAGTTATATAAAATTTTATCTTAATGTTCGTAAAACTTCACACATATATGGGTTGACATGACATCCAGTAACTAAAATAGCTTATTCAGACATGTCAGCTGCCAAATGTGCCAAGAATGTGATTTTTTCCCCCGGTATTTGTGAATGAAATTTAGGATGTTACTTTTCAATCACGTTTAATCAGCCATAGCTCTGTACACTTACGAGTATTCATATTTTAATGGCTTTCTGTAATTTACTATTATAAAGCATTTTCAGTATAATATTATATTAAACTCACAATTTTTCGGATGTGATAAAATATTAAAAATAAGATAAGTGGAAAAAAGGGTTTTATCAAACCACGCTTTTATAATGTTTTATTTACGCCCGTATTCACCAACCGAGAATTAAAGCTCGGATCACATAATCACACAACAATTACCTTTTGTATTCACCAACCATGGATTGAGTGATTCTCGGATTAATTCATGATTCAATGTAAGACTCAATCTTATGCGCAAGATGAAAGGCAATATTCTTTTCGCTTTCGAATTTCAAATGTCTGTCTATGTAGCTGCGATAGCCTTACAACAATGGAAGGGGCATCCTATTATTGAAAAGTACGTTATTGCAACAGCACATTGTCATTTACTCCTGATTATTGTAGGCCTATGAAGTGCTCATCAAGCGAAGAAATAAAGCTTTTATGCAGTTTATAGTGACAATAAAACTTTAAACAAGTTATTGTATGTCATCCTTTCTAACTGAATATATTTTTCGAGGTCGACTCTTCTTAAACAAAGAAATTGCTTTGTTTCTTGAAGAAATACTACATCGTCGTAAGAATCGATAAAGTCGTCCATCTATTTTCAACTAATTTCAACCAACTGCGCATGCGTTAATTCTCGATTCGATAGATAATCCCCGGACAACCTCGAATCAAACGGTGAATCAAACGCGTTACTAAAATCCGAGAATTTTGTCTTGGTGAATACGATAACTATCGCTTAAAGTTGAATCGAGTGTTAATCCTTGGTGGTGAATATGGCCGTTAGTGACCTAAATAACGCTTAATTTTGCAACAATAAACAACAGATACATTTAACCCTCGTCATAACGAATTGTTTATTGTGGCAATTGGACAATTCGTAGTAATGAATTAGTGCCATTAGAACATGAACCTGTGAACCGATTTGAAATTTTTTTTTTCTTTAACATGCCTTGTCATCGATCCAGTGTATGTGTTATAAAGTTTCAGCTCTCTAGCTTGTTGGAAAGTTCAGTTTAATATTGATTACAAGATTTGAGAGAAAAGTAAGTTAGATAAATGGGTAAAATAATTGATTAAACTAAATTCCATCTGATTAAACTGATTTCCATCTGCTGCAATCAGTGTGTAGAGCCTTGAACTGAATTCCGGGTGGCGCATAAAAGGTGTTAGAAAGTTTTTGTCTACTGTGGTTTAAACGTATGCCGTAAATGATTTTCATCGTGATACTGTTGTGCTGCAGTTCTGAACATTCTACAATATAGCTCACTTACTGATGTCTCTCATTTCATTTCCAGAAAGATTCGTGCAGTCAAAAATGATGTTCTTCAGAGAGTCACTAGGGAATTTAGTTCAAGGCTCTACACACTGATTGCAGCAGATAGGAAATCACTTTTGAATACTTTCTGTATTAAATTTCCGGATGTCTGTTATAGCATAAATAAGATAACACGAATCTATAACCTCATATTATGTCGTAGTAGACAAAAACTTTCTAACACCTTTTTCTGCGTCATCCGGTATTATGTTGGCATGAAGTACTATTTTTTGAAAACAAAAATTGCTCAAAATTTTGAAGAATGGTGTGTTTTTTGAAGGTCAGTCCAAACAGATCAGATGAGGTCATATGGAGATATTATGACCCCATATATGGGGCATTTTAAATGTATGGAAAAATTCACGAAAAAAAAAAGAAATAATCAATAGTAAAAACATTGAAATTATTAATTAAAAATACCTACTATTACTAAACAATGAAACTTAGACGAGTTTTCTCGGAACTAAAATAAACATAATATTTTCTCTGATATAAAATGATGACACCAAAATGCTCATTACAATCTATTTATCTAATATGATTCCGGGAGGGCGGGGTGGCAATTTAAAGAATAACTGGGTTTGAAAAAAATAATAGTGTCTAAGGAAAAAAGCTAACGTGAGTTTTCCTTTAAAATGTCAAAAGCGGAACTTTTATTACAAGCACAGTCTTTTTTGCACATTTCTATAATAATTAAAACAAAGAACATTTGCATTTAAAAAACGAAAACTATTTGTTTTTGGTTAATGAAATTAAAAATATAATTATTAAGCAGGATAGGGGCTAAGAGTTGGTAATGACACATTTTCAAGTTTATGTCAGAAAATGTGCACGAATTTTGGAAAAGTATCCACTAAATTGCTTGAAATTTGTAAGGTACGTCACGTCATTGATACTGTCAATCCCCTAATGTACTGCGGGAGAGTTCCTCATGGGCACTGTAGTTTTGCATATGGCTTATTCGCAACTTCAAGCAATTTTTTCTTTTAATTGTCTCCCAATAAAGAAACGATTTTAACATACGATTTAAAGCAATTGAAGGGTGCTGTACAACTTTGCAATTGACGCTGTACCGCTATCTGTCATAGTTTAGGAGATTAGTTTCCAAAATTCATGAACTCCTTCTTGCATAAACTTGAAAATGTCTCTATATACTGCTTAGTAATAATATTTTTTCAATCATTAACTTACACCAAATAGTTTTCGAGTTATACGCTCTGTTACCAGACTGTTGCCTCGCCCTGTATATGGCACATTGTATTAATTTTTAAATGACTTTATAAGAATAATGGCTTTGTATATTTGCCTGATCCAATTAAATGCCTAGCAACAATTCGGCAGAGACTTAAGAATTATGGCATGTCAAAAGAACGCCTTCGTTATTTCTGTGAAAATTATGAATGCAACCTAATTGCTTGTAATTGATTATTTCCTATCGCTTTAAAAGATCGCCCATTCCTAAACATGTGTTACACATATACATTAAAAATCCATTTTTATGGGTTGTTTATTTTGAAAATATGGTAACATTTGTTAATTTATTATTTTTTTATGTTAAGTCACAAATGATTGATTATTTAATTTCCATGTCTTATTAATAACTGTTTATTTCGGAAGAAAGCTAATAACGGATGCAAATACCTAAATCAATAATCAATTTTTTTTAAATTTATATAATAAAAAGAGCTTTTTTTTTCTTTCTTATCAAAAAACTTTGTTAATTCATTGAAATCTGTTTTAATATCTCATAACTTTCAAGAATATCGTATAAGAGTTCAATTATAATAATGAAAAGAGGTTTGAAAATTTACTTATTCTCTTTATGTCCAGTGCCAAGTTGACTTGGTTGCATCCATTTTTAATGGCCCCCTGTAGGTAGCAGAAGGGGAAAAAAGAGAAAGAGCTATTCGCCGAAATTCAAAAGCGAACGTTTGTTCTCTCCGCCCAAAGGAAGTAGATATGTTAGAAAGCAGATAATAATAATTAAAAAAAAGCGCGTGCTGTCGCAATAAAGTGCAAATTATTATGATCAAAATTTGACGATGTGAGAAAAAGTGTCATTTTGCTTTTGTGAGGGCGTGGTTCCGGCGAGCACAACAGTTCGCAACATCTGTAAATGCCTTTGATGGCTGGCGATGGGTGTTCAAGGCGAAAATGCACAGACTTCACTGCTCTTTAGACAATCTTTGACATAATTTTTTGGATGGGGAGTGATGGAAACATAAAACAGTTGAAATGAACTTTTTATGTTTAAATTGTAAGATTTTATTTAAAAGGGGAAATCTGTAGCTAAAAGATTTAACTTTTGAACAAATTAGTTTGTTCTAATAGCTTCTATGATTGTTTTTAAATATGTATATTTGTCTATGCTAGGAAATCTTCAGTACTAATGAATGTACTTGCGAACTTTCATGTTTTCTTCACTTCATATCTAAATGCATATGCAATTTTAAAAATTGTTATTTAAGAGTTCCTATTTGATTAATGCATGAGGGCTGGTCAAAACATAATTGTTCACATTTTTTCTTAGGATACTATTTATTCAAAGTGTATGAAAATTATTCACAATATAAATGAATGTTTTAATTTTCCATATAAACCCCTTCAACTTGTATAACTTTACGTCAGTGCGAAATCATTTGCCTTGCTTGTCCCAGCTCTTGCTAACGTAGCCTTATCCTCATCGTCCCCAAATCCGCGCAGAAAATCTTTAAATACACCGGCAGAATGAAAATTGTATGTGTCCAGATGAGGCAATCAATCCCAGTATATAATAAGGCTTCCCGATTACAGATTTATTATGGCATGGCGTGCATTGCCGTTACTGAAAACTACACTCCGTGGCCAATTTATTAACACAATCTGACAGTTTTAAGCAAATTAGCAATGCTGTCACACTGTGGTCACTAGAAGGCGTGACTGGTATAAAAAAGGAAAGCTTGGGACCGCCGCAAATTCATTTTAACGCTAGCGTAAAATGCGCAGTTGCTTGTTCGCGCATTTTACGCTAGCGCTAAAATGAATTTGCGGCGGGCCTTAGTCTTACGACAGTAGTAGGAGTTATTTGTTTGTGAAGATATGGGTAAACAATGCGATTGAACAGACTTTCAACGTGGGATGAACTCGGAGCCATGGAGCGAATATCAGCATCATTCCTTCGTTGTTACACTGTATCGTTGTTACACTGTATCTTGTTGTCGTTGTTTCATGTTGATGGTGACGATTGTTAAAACATGGCACCGGTTTGAAATGCACAAGGCTCGTGAAATTTTACACGCGAGTTCGGTACCCATCGAACTTATTATTCCGTTCTTCATATTTAAGTTTGCTACTAAAATACCTCAGAAATTGAATCGTTCTGGGAGGAATAAGTCGTACCCGATTCCGAGAATAATAGAACACTGTAAGAGAATAGATTTCATTATTCTCAAGAATGTATAACAAAAGTTATCAAATGCAGAAGACAAATGGATCCAAACAATCAACAGTTCATCGTTGCTGAAGGAAAAGCGCACTCCAGTTCTTCCCGTACTTTCAGTGTAGAGGCTACTCCTTTCGAAAATCCGCCAACACAACAGGCCATTACAAGTAAGAATGGAACCTCTGTTGCATTGGTGACCCATGTAATCTTATAAATTTGAAATAAGAATACCGTCATAAGGCCCGAGTTCACGCTTTGCTGCCAAGACACATTGCAGAGAGGCGAATCAACAGCAGGAAACTGTATAAACGCTATTTGGCAAGCGACAAATGGAAAACATAGTCACTTTGAATGAGGCTTGGATCTATCTATCGAGAGACAGCAAGACAAGGGCAATTTTTATTGACAACAGAGTAAAACAACTCGAACTGGCTGGCCTCAATGCAAAGAGAGTTTTCAGAAAGGATTCATAGTGGCTGCTGGATACAGCTACAATAGACGTCGGACCATCAAAAGGTGGAATTTAAAGCAAAGATAAATGTTGCCTACTCTCAGTAAAATGTCTTGGAACACTTATTTCATAACAGTATATCACGGTTACATGGCCCTAGGACGAAGGACATAAGAGCTTATACATCCACCAAGACAAAGCATCGAACTACACTGCTAAATCGACTGTCCAGTACTGTGCTCGAATGGAACAGGAAACTGGGATTAAGGTTATCCCATTGTCAGACAACCCTGCAAATTCTCTCTCATGGATTTTTGTAGATATGGTATCATTAAAAAGGCTCTTCACGTAAGACTTCCGAGAACACTCTGTAGTTTATGGAAAGCCTGTCAAGAGGAGTGGAACAGAATAGACCTCGCTGTTCTCGGAGAAGCCTCTTACAGTGGAAACTAAGATATCGAGCGATTGCTAGAAGGGCCATCATATAAATCACTCTAGATGGTGGAGAAATGGGTTCCAGCAGACCTACAGTAAGTGTATTCTCTCCGTAAAGTGATATGATGAACCACGTTTTCAGTTACACTATCCAGATAGCCGTGTGAGAATTTGGTGGAAACAATTCGCAAACATTACTTCAACCGCAAGCAAGTGGAGACATCGATATAGTTTGGGGAATAGTTTTCCTGGCATGCTTAGAGCCCTTTAATTCATGTTGATCAACGTCTGAGTCGCACGTCTAAATATCGTTGCTGACCAAGTTTATCCTGTCATGTTATCCCAATGGATATGGCTATTTTCAACAAGATAATGCTTAAATTTTACAGAATTAGTTTCCGGAACATGAAGAAAAGTTTACGTTGCTTAGGTGTCCCATATAATTTCCAAAACTCAACCGTATTCAGCATTTGTGTGATTAAGTTGAAAAAGCATTACACAGATGAATCTACAACCATCATATCTCACACAAGTGGAAAGTGCTATTCATCAAGCATAGGCTCAGATTCCACAAACCACCTATCAACGTAGGAGTCCATGCCATGATGAATCGACGCAGTATCAAATGCAGGTGGTAGAGCGAAGTACTTTGTTAACTATTGTAGAATTTAAAAATATGTTAATGCCAATTAAAAAGAAGCCGTGAGCGGGCTGTCTGATGGCGAGCTTCCGATGAACTGATTAAGCAAATTAAGACATATACAAAATTTGTCTCTTATGAATTCTTAACGGATAAGGACTAATTTCCAATTATTAATATGTTCAACATTCGAATATAAACACAATAACAAAAACCGCATTTCAGCTGAGGAATAGATCACTCAGAAATGAAACGGAAACATTTTTACATGCAAATTATCCCAGATACCCATCCAATTTTTCATATATACACAATAGCACCATCTTCCTGTTCAACTGGCATAATACAAAATATAATACATGAAGAAAGGATGAAATATAAATTACTTAAATTAATAAAGAATAGATGTTTAAAAGATGATGCAGTGTAGCAGTATTGATGTAATATGCAACATAGCTATTTATATATCACAGAAGAGCTTTTCACTTCGTAAAGAGTTATATTTATATATTTTTTATCACAGGGAACATTAACATCCGAGATTTATTAGTTGCTTAAGATAGTTGAACAACTTTAACACATTAACGTTATTAGCATACAAGCTATATAATTTTAATATAATTCGACCGAAAATCTCAAACTTCCATATTAGCTTTTACTACCCGCACTTCGCAATCTGCGTTCTCTGACAATTCTGGCACAGAAATGAAAAACAAAATTGCAAAGCTTCGTGTGAGCTTATGAGATTGCAAGCACTTGGTTAATTATGAGAAGCCTGCAATGAAATTTCAAAATTTAAAGAAGCACGATTTTATAAGCTCGCAGTTACATTTTAGATATGTTTTTAGCACATAAGCAATAAATTACGTACAAATGTTAAGGAAACGACTGGCAAGAAAGAAAGAAAAATGGGGGTAAAAAACGTTAGTTCGAGAACTTTTTAAGAAAAATGTGAGAATAAAAGTAAATTGTTAGGAGGTGACGGGGGAAAAGGAGAAAGAGAGAACAAACATGTTGTAGAGTTTTGACCTCTTGCGAGAAAATTTCTTGAGGAAGCCAATCAATACCTGGTATTGGTGACCTTTTTCGGGCCAATTCTCAGCCATATATCGATTGAGAGGATTTTAAAGTTTCAAAAGAGAGGGAAAAACTCTCGCAGACCTTAAGGCTATCACGGCTATTGGGAAGTTTCAAAAGAGGACCCGGCCTCCAAAGACTTAAAAAATATTAAGCTAAAAGTCAAATCATTCGCTGCAACACACAAACATATCTCTATATAAAGGCTAAAATCTACTCTCTTAAATCGAATTAGTTGCTTTATTAAATTATGTAATTCTGCATTTTAAAAGTAAATTTATAGGCAATTTTAAGTAAAATTATATAGTAGATAATATAAGAAATGTTTATTAAATATAAAGAAAGATTAGTATTTTAAATGTTAATTTATTGATGATTAAGAGGTCATAAAAATAATTTTCCTTTTAAAATGAACAATCTCTTAATTATGGAATCATATTCAAAACAAGCTGTAGAAACTCAATCGATATTAGATGATTCAAGTTCTGCCCTGGGGAATTTGAAATGTGTTCATATTCTGCCGTGATAGTTTTAAGGTCTGAGAGGGTTCTTAAAAATCAACTGGCTGTTCAGCGTATGCAAAGGATAAAAGTCTGATCTAATGGGAATTATTATTATTACTTAAATAACATTCAGATAACCATGGAAGAGATGAGAGCACTGGATAAAACAAGTAGAGCAAACTGTCCGAAATTCGCCATTTTGGACCTGCAGTGCTCTATTTTATTATGAAATAAAACAACGCAAGCAATGCCCTTCGCTCGCATTTTTTTCTCTTGAAACATAAACTTAATTAAAACTGAATTTAATTGTTAATTATATTCTAATTGAAAACTATAATGCAGAAATCTTATATTTAATTTGGCATGCAGAAATCTTAGTTTTATACATCTTTATATGATGTTATTAGTTTTAACTTATTTTGAGAAATAATGAGAAATGTATCTCGTATCTATATAAAATTTAAAATTAACGGAATTGCATTCATTGAATTCACAGAGATTAGCATTGATAGATTCGCGAATTCATTTTTGTAGGGATATCAATCAATTCTAAATTTAGTAAATAAGTATTTAGTAAAATATCTTAAGTTTCAACCATTTTTATTGGGTTGGCAAATAAGTTCATTCGTTTTTTTTTTTTTGGACTGTGACAAAACACGCTTTATTGAAACGTAAGGTAAATTTCAATCAATTACATATTGTCCATTTTTATCAATGACCTCTTGCCATCGTTTCGCCAACTTCATTATGCCACGTCCATAAAACCGAGAAAGAATGACTTTATTGACAAATGAAGCAACAACCCGTATAGCAGTGTCTCCATTTGGTAGTGTCTCGTGTACATTTACCATTTTCGTGCAAAATTCTTCCTGAGTTATAGACAAAAAAACAGTCGAGTGGTTTTCAAACGGCCTCTTCATCTATGAAGGTTTTCCCATTCAGTGACCTGAATAAATGATAATCAGAAGGGGCCACATCAGGTGAGTACGGAGGGTGGAGCAACACATACCAGACAACACTAAGCAATTTGTTTTGAGTAATTAAACTAGTATGCGGTCCGGCCTTGCTATGATGGAATATTGATACGACACCTTTGCGATTAGCCAATCCTGGACATTTTGTGTGGGTTGCTTGGCCCAGTTTCATAAATTGTGAACAGTTAACAGTCTCTCGCATTGATTGGGATGGATTTGCTTCGATTATGGCCTCAGTATCACTTAAATTAATCTTCTTAGGACGGTTCAGAGCTGGGTACATCATTGATGTCAAAACCTCCAGAACGAAATTTGGTATACCACTTTTGACTAGTGATGTCAAGATCCGGATAATTCAAGATCCGGATATCCGGATCTTTTTTTCGGACCTAGGTCCGAGATCCGAGATCCGGATCTTTTTTTCGGATCTAGGTCCGAGATCCGAGATCCGAGATCCGGATCTTGGATCCGAGATCTGAGATCCGGATCTTGGGTCCGAGATCTGAGATCCGGATCTTGGATCCGAGATCCGAAATTCGGATCCTATATCAGGAAATTGTGTATATGCAAACTTTTTCTGAAAGCAGTTTATAAATGCTTTTATTAAGTGATAGCCTAGTCCTCTTAAGTCCTAATTAGTCTTAATACGCATCCAGCGAAAGGATCCGAAATCCGGATCCGATATCCGAGATCCGAAATCCGGATCCGAGATCCGAGATCCGAGATCCGGATCCGATATCCGAGATCCGAGATCCGAAATCCGGATCCAAGATCCGAGATCCGGATCCGGATCCGGATATTTCTAGATCCGAATCCGGATATTTTCAGATCCGGATCAGAGATCCGGATCCAACGGACATCACTACTTTTGACATACACGTTCTGTTAAGGTATCATAGACATTGTATATTTTTCTATGAATATGTGCAGCTCGTTTGCCTTTAAAAAATAGCAAAATGTGACGATAGTGCAACTTATTCCCTTCCATATTTACAGCTATGCAGCACGCATAATGCTAGTCAAATCCAATTTCACAGACACATCCAATCTAAAACATGTACTTTCAAATGGACTTGCATATTAGCACTGCGCATACGATACCTAATTTGCATGAAACTTGCACTGAAGCAAAAACCGAATCAACTTATTTGCCAACCCAATATTAGAAATTTTTTCCCTAAGACACTAAGCAGAAATACAAAAAAAATTGTACCAAAAGAAAAAATTAAATTGAAATTCTTTTACAATGAATTTATAAAAAAACTAGCTGATATACCCGGCGTTGCTCGGGCTCTTTTTTGATGAAATTTTCCAATATCTGAATATGAATAAACAGGAAAAAAAAACACATGAAAAACGCTTGCGTACTAAGGCCACAGTCAGCGGTGAAGAAATGTCAGATCAGACTATTGTATCATTTTCATTCTACTGTACAGGGCAAGTCAAAATGAATGCCCCAGTTTCATACTGTACTACGCAAAATGTAATCACTGAATTCATTCAAAACATACATAAATGCAGAGGTAATGTAATCACGTCTGTAATGTTATATTCGCGAATAGATGGCCTCCAGGTCCAACGACCATGACTGATTTGAAAGCCCCTATCCTGGTGTTTCATTCCTAAATTTGAGGGCACTACAATGCACGCATAATTTATCCATTTTTCCAATAACCACACATGGATGAAGACCATAATCATTTTTAGGATCGTAATGGAATGCAGCTAGATTTAAATCAGCGTGCAGTGTTCGTCTGGTTCGTGCAGTGCGTAATCGAACGCTTTCCAGTCTTGCTTCCCGTTGCTCGTCTGTTTCAGTCGAACGGGCTTGAGCAGTGCGTACTCGAACGGTTTCCAGTCTTGCCTCCCGTTGCTCGTGTGTTTCAGACGAACGGGCTTGAGCAGTACATACTCGAACGGTTTCCAGTCTTGCTTCTCGTTGCTCGTCTGTTTCTGAAGCTCGTGATGCCTTTCTTTTTCTTGCTTGAAGTGTAGATCGACCAATCGCTTTTCGTTTGGGTGGCATAATTGATTTGAAAGCGAAAGAAATGCTTTGTGGTGACTATTCTCTTCGAAAAAGCAAAAAAAAAAATGCGTGTGATATGAGGCCAACGTTACAATAATCCGTCAAAAGCCAGGGAATTATGTGTGGCTGTTTCAACATCAGCCATCTATTGGGAGCATTTTAAAAGAAGTCTTTTCGAATTTTCAATATGAATTTTTACTTTTTTAATTCTAAGCTTTTTTCATGTGTTCACTTTGTCGGAATATTCACTTTCAGATGTTGCAAAATTTAATCCAAAAAGAGTTCGAGCAAGAGATCTGCTAAAAGATTTTAAAAAGATGGCGCCATCTATTGACCGAAATGAAAAATTCATTAAAAAAAACATTCATTTTTATTTTCGAAAATAATTATTTTTTCGAAATTTCAGGTAAACAGTGACCTTCCTCTTGCTTTGAAGATGAAGTGTGCAAAGTTTCATCGCAATCGGATGAATGGTATAGGAACGCATACGTAACAAACAAACAAACATTCATTTTTATATATATAGATTAAAAACCAGCAATCTTGAAGAAAACGGATTTAAATTATAACCCTCTTTCAGTATTTAAGAGACCATGAAAAATCAAGGGTGTTTCTGAATATCAGTACAACTTTCAGGATACGTTCCAGGGACCAAAAACAAGTAGAAAATTTCATGTGAACATAGGGTCGAAAACGCTTCTTTCTAGAGTTATACTGGTTTGAAGGTGTCTTGAAGTGGAAGAGTTAAGACAATTCAAAGAACTGGAGTCTTTTTTGAGTCTTTGCTGTGGCATTTGTCATATATATACCATTGTTATAGCATTTGCCTTTGACAGCATATGCAATGTCTTGCTATACCGGTTTGCAACTCCTATACGATTTAAGGTTAATTTCATGACAATTTGGAAATGAGAATTCGTTGAGAATAAAGGAAGCTTCTCATATTAAGTCAGAAAATATGATAGAAATGGAAAGTTGTATGAAAATAATGTTTTTGGGGCAATCCTCTCAATAATTTCAAGGGAATTCAACGGTCTGTAACGGTTGATCGATAACTCTTAAGATCCAAAATAAGATTACTTCAAAGTTTGCGCTATTTTGTATTATCCAGTGCTTTAATTAAGTCTGACCACGACACAGTAGCATTCTAAAGATAGCGATCCGCTCGCTACCTGCTCCAAAGACGAGCAGCCTGCGGTAATATGTTTATGAAACACATTAACTTACATTAAGTGAATTCCTGTTTACAGAGATTTCAATAAGTATTCCAATTTACCGCCATTTATCTATTTATGATATCTTAATACTTATCTGATATACGTTAAACAAAATGCCTTGATGCCAAGAACATATCACACAATTTCAAACAATTACACTTATATTCCTCCTACGTTTTTTTAAATAATCTCCTCTCCCTTTCCAAACACGGCTTCATATGAGAAGCACTTCCACTGCCTTTTTTGAACTTTCAGAATATATCATTTCCAACATAGGCAATAAGAAATTCGTTGTCTCTCTATTCATCGACTTCTCTATAGCCTTCGGTTCTATTCTACTAACTTTCGCCTCACGATCTCCTTTTGTACTAACTTTCTCAACTTAGGCCTAATAATATACAAGGCCCACCCTTTGACTGACTTTCTAGCTTCCTATCAAATCGTCATTATACCCTCCATCTAAACAATAAAACCTCTTCAACAATCACCTGCAACATCGGCGTTCCCCAAGGCTTCACTCTATCTCCCCTCCTTTTTAACCTATTCATAAACGACCTATTACACATAACATTCCCATTGCCTTTAATGCTATACGCCGACGATGCAACAGTATCATGCGCCGACATTTCATTGCGAGCAATTCAGGAATCATTCAACCTAATCCTAGATAAACTTTTACTTTGGAATACTTTTAATCATCCATCCCTTAATCTTGACAAAACCCAATACGTTATCTTCTCTCAGTATAACAAAAAATTGATATAAATGACTTTTCGTTATCATATAACTCCCAACAGATTTCACCTTCTAAATCCTTCAAATACTTAGGTATTCACCTAACCCATAACCTCTCCTGGGACACCCACATTAATACTTTAGCCACAACTCTAAATCAACGTCTAGGTCTTTTCTCCCACCTCCACTATCTCCCCCCAAAAATCCTCCTTCTATTATACAACACTCTGATTCACCCCTCCCTTTCCTATGGCCTTCAATTCTGGGGCTCAACTACAAAACTCAATTTACTCCGCTTACTCAGCTTATAAAAATGGTTTATTATCCTGCTTAAGCTGCCCAAACCCGCCCCTGTGTTACATCTTTTTCAAACAATAGGTATAACCCTAATTCACGAACTTTATCCCACAAACTTAGCAATCTTTATATACAAAGCACTCAATAACCACGTTATAACACCCCTCCTCCAACCTTTGTTCACAACACCTACTTCCCCACCTTGCAACACACGTCACACTAACTTTCTACAAATCCCACGCATTAAGCGCAACTACACCTAAAAAGTATATCAAATTCCGGCAACAAACTTTGGTCCACGTTACCCCCTGATCTTCGCCTTGCACCCAACATCTCCACCTTTAAAAGCCTCATTAAGAGATATTACACATCCCCAAACTGTTAGCTTACCCAGTTCTCCCACCTCTCACTGTCATAATTTATTACCAATTCTATAATATTCTTTCTTTCTATTTCATTCTGTCTTTATTCTCCATTCTGAGACCTACCTAATCAGTCTCACCCATGCTGGCCCTGGATGAACAATTTATAAATAAGTTAAATAAATAAATAAAATAAAATAAAATAAGGTTCAAATAAAATTCAAACCACTTATAAATTAATCTATGTTGATGATTCAATGATTGTAGATTCAAATTCATAAAAGACAGTTTTAAATTATGTAGTTTATAGAATGGCTGATGAACGTAAATTTTATTCGTATTCGTTTAATGATAGTTCCAAAATTTTATCCTTTGTTACTAATTATATGATTCATTGTAAATTACAATGTATATTATATTACTTTGTACTGTACAATTTGTCTGCACCTCCCGGGGACCAAACTCGTCGGTCGTTTGGCCATACTTGCCCCGAGCAGATGCTGTTGTATTTACTTATAATTATTACTAGTAGTTAACTAAGTCCAGGGATAGGTTTTAAAGATAGCATGGTACTGACTGAATTCGAAAATTTAGGGTTAATAAGGTTCAGAAGCGAAATTAAGAATCTTGAAGAGATTTTTCTGAGCTCTGGAAATTCCCTATGAGATCCCCTGTGCTAGTCACGTACAAGCGACATCCATTGGAGTATAGCTTGACAAAACAGCATCTCTGAGATTTAAAGTTCTTGGCAGACATAAGATTTAAAAATAAAAATCCAAGTAAAGGTAAAAATCTAAAATGTAAACAAGGTCTCTCTAATTTTATTATTGATTCTTTATTTGCTGCTTTCATTCGCTAGAGAACTGCATAACGTTTTAAATTTCAGCTGCAGCTGATTATGTCATCATCACAAAAGACGCGCTGTTTTCCCCAATAAATTTTTTCACTTTTAATTAGGCCTCGGGGGGTAAAAAACCATCGACAAATTGGATGAAACCATAAAAGGCAATCCAGGTTTATTTAAACGACAACGACAACAACAAAACTCATCTCAGTTGCTCCTGTAAGGGTGTCACACTTAGAAAGAAGTTATAATAGCTTTTAAATTATGCCAATGACACGACACCAAATCACTTTCTCTACCTACGCAGACACTGTTCGTTGCCTATTTCCTCAAGAGTATGAGGAAATAAGCAATGAACGGTTTTCTGCCCGGCTATCTTCTTAGAATCTACTTGAAATCTTGCGAATTAGGAGGCAAATTTGAAAATGATACTGCTCTTGATGGTAAGTTCAGTCACTGGCTCCAGAAAAGTTCCATTCACTCCTATCTTGCTGTTCATTAGTCCATACCCTCATAGAGAGAAATCTTCGTTTTATCAGCATTTAATTATTCTCATCCTTTACTCTTCATATAACTTTTAACCTTGCCAACTTCATTTTCTGAAAGGAGGACAGTATCTTCATCGTATAACACCAATCATATACTTATTCGGTTCTACCTCTGTGCCTAATTAGCACAATATTTTACTCTAACTTCAGGGCCGTACCCAGGAAGGGGAGGGGGGCTGAAGCTCCCCCCGAAATTGGCGACCATGTCAAGCCCACAAGCAGGGCTCACCATCGCGGGCAGATTTAGAAATCTTTAGGGTCACGCGAGGAAGCCACACAGGGTATCTCTGTCTCAAAAAACTTTCAGTCTTTCTACACATGTACATGAGGCCTACGAGAGGTCAGTATTTTTCGTTTTGTTGGAAACAACGAAGGTTACGTTGTTGCTCGGACTAAGAAGGTCAGGTGACTTTTTAGTTTCGGGGCCTGTCTTTCTTGTTGACATGAACATGTATGTATATTACACTGTACATTCGTATTGATCTGCAGTGAACAGGATGATTTTTTAAACCAGGGATTATATTTTTAAATCACACTATACATTTAATGAATGAAGCAAATTATCAAATCTTTTAGAAGTATCATGAATTTGCTTAAGTATTATAGCCATCAGAAAGAATTGCCTTTAGCATTGAAGACCAAGATTTTACCTCGGCTCCAACAAGCAATCCAATTAAATACAGTTAAAATGATATATATATATGTTACGAGTTATATACAAGTGTGTATACGTTTCTGTTGCTGTACATAGATTACCAACAGTTTAATTATATAGTGTAGTAAAGCAGGATATGGATAAATTCAGCCGAGGAATGTAAAAATTGGTATATATTTCCGAAATATAACTGTAAGAATAATATTACAGTAGAGCATACGCGACAGGAAATATTCTATATACATAACTCTTGTTGTATCTTTGTTATTTTCTGCATAAAGGTAAATAACTTGCTTTCCCAGGATATCCTTAAAATAAACCATAATTGCAATCACATTAATCCAAAATTCGAAACCACATCCATTTTATGTTTGTAGATGATTTGTAAAGAAATGCATACGTCTTTCCGGTTCGTTTTTTTTCCATAGCAACCGTTTGAAATAATTTGGTTTTTTGCTCGACGATACACATTTTTTTCATTTGACCACAAAATATTTTACAATTTCTTTGCGTGTCCTAAATTTTGGATTATACTATATTAAATAAACTCTTCGTAATATACCTTATTTTACTATTAAGGAATCATTTACTATAAAAGCAATGCATTGCATTCTTAAAGCAAGGTATAATTAAATATATCAGGCTAGGATTGCCATAAAAATGCATGGAAACGCACTGCAGACGAATTTCATTTAAAAAAAATGCCTTCAAATTTTTTTCTTATTCATTTCTTTGCAGATATTCAGAAAACTGAATAAAAAAATTCTAGGGGAGACTTACATAACATCTGTCCTGTTTCTTAAAGTACTCTGGATATAAAACAATGGATTTCTCGAAAAATTGAAATTGGCGAACTTTTGCAAAAGTATCCGCAATCATCAGATTCCTTTTACGGTCGTGGATTCTTCATGAAGGTCTCTCTATGACTTGCTTGGTTTGTTGTTTAGTAGTCTTTCTTTTTACGCTTCGTTTCAGTAGGTCTTAAAAATGCTTTACCCATTTCCTTAGAAATGCCGTTGATTTTGCCATGTATTTTAATTGAAAAATAGCAAAGTGCGCTTAAATACAATGTCAGAGATGGGACGGGAGACGATAAAGGATAAAATTATCAATTTTAATGATAATTAATAAATCGTTCTCAATTTCTTGAGAGCGTCGAAATCACAATATTAAGAATCTTGCAATTGAATTTACATACTGTTAAAATCAATTCTATTCTATTAAATATAAATATATCATTTTCTTCTTTTTTACAAGTATAAACGTACCCCCAGAGGGGGAATACGATGTTGAAAAAGTTACACAAACTAGTTAGCAAGAATTACGTTAATGTTGCTTTTGTTGCTGGATGCAAAGGTGAGTCTGTTTCGTGGAAGCGTGAAATGGCTTCTTTCTAGAGTCCTCGCATTTGATATCCGCTGCTTCGCTGCTGCTTGCTTGTATGAAACTACTAGCTTGCATGGGAAAGTGGGCTCTGGCAAATCCTTCGCGACCGTAGGAAAACGGCCACCTAGATAGATAAATCGACCGACTGGAGGAAACTATATTCAAAAAAGAAATCACAATAACATAACCATTAGTTAATTCAATCCATAAGTTATCCTTAGCAAAACACATTAAATAACATTATAATTAATTTGAACAAAAGAGATGGATACCGCACACCGCTACGCTGCTCACCATGCGCGGTAAGCCGAACTGGGCCCAGCCGACATTACTGGCAAAATAATTGATTTCCGAGCTAAGATGGCGCTCCTGGAATCCAGCCGGGAGAAAACTGTGTGCTCCGTATGAATTCTTGACAGCTCCGCTGGTTGAATTCAACTCCTCTTCTACCGGGGCAGGGGGTAGAACTTCTGGTCCACTAGCATTAACGTCACAGTCCGAGGAGAACGTTAAAATCTCATTATTACCATTATTCAGTCCAGGGGAAATAATCTCATTAATTTTAGTCCGTACTGGGGAACTTAAGTCAGGGCAACAGTTAAATTTAATGTCCGTATTTTTCATTAGCTGGTTACTGCTATTGTCATTACGGCTTACTTGGCAAACGGGTGGAGAACGCTCTTTACGAATATCTTCAGCATATGAGGTCGTTGACCCTTCCTGAGTCGAGGCACGAGGTGAATTCTGTCGCTGCGAATATCGTATTTGTCGGGAGTTGAACCTGTACGAATTATTTCCAGCCGACGCGAATTTAATATTCGTAATCACTCTCGTCGGAAACTTGCGCTGCGGCTTCGACGGCCGTGATGCGTGCTTTTCCGTAGTACCTCTATTAACATGCTTTGAATCGTGATAATTCAAACTACCGTGAACGCCTCCACAATTTTCCCTTCTCTCAATTCTGCATTGTCCTTCACCAGTCCCTCTTTCATTCTTAGGAACTCCAGCTATTCCCGTTCTCTTTCAAATCCACCATCCATCTGCCTCTTTTCTTTTCTTTTTTTTCCCCTGCTCGCTTTCCTCCCTCCTTTTTCCACCAATAGCCTACGCCCGCCGTCTTTCGTCTCACGGCGCGCTCGACTATTTCTCTCCGGGGGCGTAGGAGTGCACTCGCTCTTTCTTTACTCTTTCTCTTTTTGCTGATGTCACCTCTTTAAAATTAAAAATAACTTTTTCTTGCTTTTTGCCGAGGTGACAGATTTGTTCTTGTAACGTGCAGCGGCTGTATGCGAACACAAGAAAACTGGTTCAAACCCTTTCGCATGTTTCACTGTTGTACTAAAACTCTGAAATCGAATTAGGCTGATCGTGCAGCGCGCGGTATAGGACATGATAACCACCGTTACCACAAACATTTTCAACTCTGTGTTGCCAAGAAAGTTATAAGCCACACTCTTTGATTAGACGGTATATGCAGGCGTTTTAAAAAGTTTTTGACTTCTAACTAGTCGACAGTTTCAGCAATTTGCAAGCTAACTTGAGCTATGCATATGATGAAAGTTTGGAATGTCCTCTACCAGGCAGTGCCTTACTTTCCAACGTAACACCATCCCTGTGACACACTTGTGCCAACGTTGAACAAGTTTTAACATTTCGTCTGCGATGAAATCGGGTAAAAATTACCGGCATCAATGATGCACTGCTGCTTTCACTTCCTCATCACTTGTGTAACGGTGATGCTTTAGATATTCCTTTAGATGTTACGAGTCATCCACTGGGGCTGGTCATGCAGGTTTACTGTGCCTGCTTTTCTATCTTTCACACTTTTTGCCCATTTTCTGCCAGGACTCACACAACCACACATGCGTTGCCGTAGAAAACATCCATCCTTCGATAAATGCCTATGGGTACTATAACACATCAGTCACAGTATGTTGTTTCAACCAAACGTCCATCGTGTCGCTATTCCGCGAAAACAGGTAAAATAGGTTATCATATTATACAGGGGGACTTACTTTACAACTATACAAGGTTTCATGAAATAAGTAAGATTGCATTCCACATGGGGATCTCTCTTTGTCAGTACGGAATCCCTTTTTTCTAAATTACTTTACATCTGTACGTTAATTTTCCTTATTCATTAAGAAAGCATCACCTGAGATCATAGTTATCAGTAAAAATTAAAACAAACACACTGTTTTATGTAATGTTTAATATACAGTATATAAAAATACCTTCCAACATTTTGTTATTAATGCAATTAGTGAAACATTAACAAACTTATATGGCTGTCTTTATCCACGTAGTGATTGGTTGGTATTATATATATTGTAAGAAAGTCATTTAAACATGAAGACATCTGCGGATTGGGTCCGCTGTCTTGAAAGAGAACATAGTGACTAATGGTTGGCTTCTGAGAGCTAAGTAGAGGTGAATTTCGTGTCAAAATGATAGACAAGTAATAGGGTCTGAAGAAACCGTTAGGAAGAAAGGTCTGTGAGTGAAGTGTAGGAATTAGATGAACTGGCAGAAAATGTTTGATGATGTTGAAAGAGACGAAGGAGCTCCAATTTAACGAGGAAGAAGAATGAGAGGGAGAGAAGGTGATTTGAAACTAGTCGAGTTACGTTTATATTGGAACAAATAATCACTTGCGCATGAGCATGTGAATATCTTAAGATATATTCAGCCCAGAATGTCGAAATGGCGTTAATTAATCAAGAAATAAATGGGATAAAAATCTTTAAGAACATGTCAGCAATTATTTTCTCCATGGTGATAATCATTAGGATTTCGATGTCAAAGGTGATCACAGAAATCCGCTGAGTTCCTTCGAATGATTCCGAGCTATAGAAATAAAATCCATTCCTTTTGTCGCAATTCGAAAGAAAGGAGTTACTCTTCCTCTTTTTTTTTACTGATCAGAATTCAAACCTTTCGAAGCAATGAACTATCATCATTAATTTTTTTCCGTTATGAATTAACGTCATTAATTGCACGAAGTGAAGGGTAAGAAAGAGAAGGTGAATTCAATAATGTAATCATTAGCATTTATTTGAAAGAAATTCAAAGAAAAAAATTAATTTCCGTTATACAAATTGACGTATTTATTTGTGATATAATAATAGCGATAGTTAGGAAAAGTAATGTAAGTTTCATTATGCATGAAGTTGTCTTTACTTAATGAACATAAAAAGCATTAGGCGTGATGTATTTAATTAAAGATAATGCCAGATAATCCTTAAAATGAAGGAAAACGACCATTTTTAGTTGAATACCATTATTAATTTATGTATTGAAACTTGCTTTAATGCTTTCGTTCTTCTAGAGAGAACAAAACTGGTATTAATACGCGTTTCGATTTATCAAGCTCCTTCAATAATTCCTCTCTTTCTGAAGATAGCTTTAGTTGGTTTTTAATCATTTTTAACAAATCGAGAGGAATTTATATTAATTCTCCGCAAGCAATAACTAAAACTGGAATTTCACCAAATTACTGCACGAAAATTAATTAATTCAACTAAACTGCCTAAAAGTTTTAACTTTGATTATAAGGTATACTTAAGTTTTAGATTAAGTCAAAATATATATTTATGCAAAATTATATGTTATCACTTGATTGTTTTCTGTGGCGCATGTCAGTGACCATATGGACAGTATTGCAAGGTCAATATTCAACAAAGTGAAAACGCTTTTGGAATAGACTGACGTGCTTCCTATGCTACATGCTTTACAAGAATTCGACAATGAATCGTCAAGGCATTGGACACTGTCGAGCATGTTACAGTACGTGTAACAGATCAGCGTTCCTCAACCTTCTTCCTACCTTGCTCACTTCCGTTGACCCTGCTCCCAGTCTTACCGGTGATAATTTAAACGGTTTTTTTTGTAAATAGAGAATATTTTATACTTTTTGTAATTCATGTTTCCAGAACAATTTCTCTTGTATCTGAAGATCAGAAACAATCTTCTTATATCAGGTTTTCCTGCTGTGAGGGATAATCGAAGACCACTTCTGTCAATTATTGTCATAACGATTTTGCTTTTGGCTGAATCAAATATGCTGGATTTACTTTCTTCTGTAGCCTCCTATTTTCGTACCGAGGACAGCCGATGATGCGATTTTCACCTGTGGCTTCCCTAGAAAATCCTTGGGCCCTACAGGGGCCATAGGCCTGTGGTTAGAAACACTGATTTAGGTTACAGCGTCAGCAAATGTCGAATACTTGTAAAAGCTCTTGTAACAATTACAAAATTTTCAATTTCTGTATTTGATGAAGTATTACAGTTTGATATCAGTGTTGTGGCTTTCGTAGTAGAGCATTCGGAAATCTCAGTGGATTGTGTAATAGCTCTAAAATGAAAGAAATGTGTATATAAAGATTTTTCATTTCCTATATGCATTATATCTGAGACGAACATTTGCGTTTTGATCTCAGTAGAATTTCAAAATTAGACGCGACTTGAACTTGTTGGATAAGTTTATCTTTGGCGTTAATATTTTTCTTGTGAAGAGAGCATATGTGAATTCTTTTTACTTTTACTTTGTTGCACGTTAATTTGTTGATCTTTAGTCATTTCTCTGTTCTCTATGAAAATGAAATGCCCTGTGCACAAACTTTCTGCTGATTCCTACGCGTTCTGTCATGTTTTCTTGTCACTGATAATATTTAGTCTCCTAATTCTGTTTCTCTAATAAGTTTGCAAAGGAAGTTGTTAACGTTAAGGGCTAACAATCGTTAACGAATTACCGCCCTTCTTGGCAATTCTAGGTATAGTCTGTTGAAAAGACGTTGATAAATATTTGCACATAGTATTTATTTCTGTACCATGAAAAACGAAGGTTGTTAAAGAAGAAATCTTTTCTGGGAGATTGCCAAGAGGCGCACCTAGATATCGAACATAATAATTTAGAAAGAGCCACTGAAAGCCGCATATTATTGGTCCTTAAGCTATTAATAGGTCGTTTCATACTAAAAAGTCTATATTAACACAAAAAAACTTAATTTTTATAATATAGTTTACACAGCATTTAATATATCTGCATAATCTGTTGCTAATGAGTTTCTACCTAAATAATCGAAACGAGCGATTAGCTGTTGACAAAAATGCGCATAATGGAAAATAGCTACTGACAGCAATTAGCTATTGATGTGGTCTCGGAATGTAATCTTCACTAACATAAAAGATACCAGATATCAATTCTAATTCCAGATCTTGTAATATTTAAATTCGTAAAAAGAAATTCAACGAATCCCTTATTGTTTTGGTCTTTACTCTCCCAAGTTAAGATGAAGAATGAGGCAGGAAGAGAGTCGGTTGAAATTGAATCGTTCATCTTGTGTCAACCGCCCTGGAATCGGCGGAAATTTATTGGAATCGGAAGGAAGGATGGCGAGAATTGCAAAGTGCCTGATTCCCCTAAGAGTGTTAACATTCCCTTTTTATCTTTTCCTGTGAATAAGAAATTGGCATGAGAGATTATTTTGAATATGCGGTTTCTCTCCATTATTTATTATTATACCCATGAATATGCATAATAAAATTTATATAAATAGGATTTTCTTTTATCCTACGGTCTTCAATTTCTACGCATAACAGCCACAACTCTCAAAACTTCTTTGATAGAAACGTTCGATTTTTCCTTTATCTGTCAAATTTCTTCTTTATGTTCATAAATTGTTAAAAATTTTATTCATAAATTTATTTGCGGAGAAAATTCAGGGTTATAGAATGATAAACTCTAGCAAACTTTCAATTCAAACCACCATTAAGTTTTTGTTTTTTTTTCTGAAATTTATACACGAAATTCTTTTTATTTCATTTAAAAACTGAAGTCGGCGGCGTAGTACTGAATGAAAGTAATATTTTTTTCTGATATGAACTGGAGTTTTTTTTAATATCCGTAATGATAACGTGAATAAAGTGAAAAAAGTAAATATCGGATTAAATTTTATACACCGAGTTAAGAAATTATGAGAATGAACCATTTCATACATCATCTAATTTGAATGTCAAAAGAAATTTAGAGTATTATTAGTTACTTCTATACTACTTTTGAATGAAGTGAAAGATACCTCGTGATAATAAATTATTATCCCGGGACGAAATAAGACAATTTACTTATACTATGAAGCTGAGAAATAAGAAAGGGTCATTGCCGAACTCCTTGGACGATCAAAAGCAGTCATTCCCAATATACAATATACAAAACGAAGTGGACGGCCTTTCTGAACTTGATGAACGCCGGGTCAAACATCTGGCTGCATACTTAAAATTTCTCTTCTTTTGAAAAGCAAAGTGTCACGTGTCAAACATCGTCGCTCGAAGACGTTTTCACGTTCGGTTCTCCGAGACGACGATAAGGGAAAAGTAGAATTGGACGACAATCCGAGAGATCAACGTTTCGGATTGGGATTGGCCGACGGTGAACGACGTCAGAGGAAAGCGAGCGGGAAAGACGAACGAAAGCAGAATACGACAGAGAATCGTAAAGCAAACATCGTTTGCCATGTTCGCTCGGCGTTAAATGAGCGAAACGACTGCAAACGACGGCAGGAACAGCGGCTCGATAATAGCCCGCCAGAGCAAGGTGACGGACGTCGACGACGAACGAACTTTCGCCGTCGCCAGCATCAGGCAAGCCGACAGCGACAGCGAGCGAGCTCTCGCCATCATCGGCGCCAGGCAATTCCCCGCCACGAGGAACCGACGGGAGACGGAGCTACACGTCCGTCACATATCGAAGCAGCCGAAGCGGTCGCCGACAGCGAAGCTTTCCAGCAATGAGCGCATCCCCTCGTAAGCGCCCTTGCCACGTGCTTATATCGACTACTGGAGCCCTTGACTTTCGACAGCGTCGAGCAAGGAGGCGAGCGGCCAACATTATCGTGTGCTGACGACGCCCGAGAACGCCGGAACGAAAGCAACGACAACGACGAGTCAATTCCCTCTTCAGGTACGTGTGGTAGTGTTAAGCCATTTGACTCTCTTCCACTGCCACGTACGAGCTGAACTATTCTCTTACTTTGAAACGGCGTTTCCCGAGACGGCTGGAGCTGACCGAGTTGACAGCGTCTGGGCTGGAGTGTTTCCGTTTTCTTTCGCCCTGTACCACAAACAAGTAACAGGAGGCATACTCCGCCTTTTCACTGGCTTTCCGTAAGGCTCGTGCTTCGACGAGACGACTCTCTGCGTCCACCTCGTCGCCCGTGAACTTGCGAACTTTTCTTACTTAAATCCCCGAACTGTGTGTTTCTTTCTGTACCTAACAGTATCGACAACCGGACAGTGACTTTAGTGTGTAAATCCCACGCCATTTAACGTTAGAACTAAATTATCTCATTGCATCGTCACTCACCGCATCTATTCGTATCCACCCTTAGCTCAAGAGTGAACGCATTCCCGTCAGTAATATTTTCTCGCCGAGAAATTGACTGCCAGCGAAGTTTGCGACGACGAAAGGCGTAGTGCGTCGCTTCATTTAATTATTAACTCAAGTAGAGTCTACTTCGCCGCACTTCAGGACTGTGGACTGTATTTTTATTGAAGATTTATTCTACCAGTCTGCTAGAGTTCCATGTGCTAATGTTTTTATGACTGTGCCAAAGAGTGGTCTTCGTTATAAACATATCGTGACTGTTTGTGAGTGATTTCTTTAATCCAGCGCAGTTCTCTTCAATTAGTGCACCGATCATGATTGACCAGTGAAATTTCATCGGCATTGCGATCTGGTGAGCGTTCACGGCGGAACGCCACGTTCGGAGAGAGATCTTCTAGCGACGTTTGCAAATAGCAACACCGCCCTCTCCGTTAATCAACCATATATCGACGACGTCAGAGGTGATTCCCACGTCATCCAAGAGTTCGTGCCACGTGCAGATAAACTTTGACTCTCGCTTGATTTATTCCACTGCGTCAACTTTATTTATTTTATTTTGAATAAATTTATTTGATTATTATTTACCATTGCCTATCGATCCTTTCTTGATCACATCGACACGTGACACAAAGCAAGCCATGTTACTGTTTGAAGACTCGTAAAAGAGATCCAACCATTAAATACACAAAGATTAGAGAAAAAATGCACTTAAATGACAACCACAAAAAGGGAAGGTTACAGTGGGTCAAAGATAAAATGTCCTGAACATCAGAATGACATTTTATTGTTTTTTTTCTTGATTAAAAACTATTTAATCCTATTGGACCAGGTGGCTACAATAGTTATTGAATGGGTCAAAAACTTTCCCAGAAAAATATTCAGTTGAATAGCGAAAACCCCATCCAAATCGGATTAGTAATTTATGAGAAAATCGCGAACATACGGAAATATACGGGTCAAACAGAGAACCTCCTTTTTATGACTACGAAGTGAGCCTAAAGAACGATTCAGTCGATAAAACGGTGGGGGTTCATTAATGATTTGGGCAGGCTACCTGGCTATTGTGGATTGAACTCTAAAATATATCAGAAACTTCTTTATTGCACCAGCAGATTGAAAATTACAAGAAGAAAACTTTCTTTCATACTTCTCGTGCGGAAGTTAAAGTAGTTTAAAGATGAGAAAATAAGTGCCATGCGCAGTCCGGATCTCAACCCTATTGAAAACTTATGAGGCATTCTGGCTAAGATAGTTTACTCAAATAATCGAAGTTTTCAACTCTACATGAGCTGTCAGTTGCAGTTTTTTGTGACAGGGATAAAAATCTCATTAGATTTCTTAAATATAACCTCTGACAATTAAGTTCGGTGAATGACGTCACACCCTAATCTGTGCGAGCTTTACGCGAGTAACAATGCAAGTGAATACAAGCCCAGTCATTGTTTAAGCAAGTTCAGACCGGTCACCTTTGTGCGTGCAATGGTTTAGCAGATGCTCGTTTCTTCAGTTGAAGGTGTAGCGTGCGCACGTAACTGTGGGATAATGGATCAAAGAGAAACACTGCCGTAATCGTGCAACAGTTTCTGGCCAACAAAGGGTTCGTTTCCATAGCTCATCCACCTTATTCACCAGACTTGGCACCGGCAGACTTTTTCTTGTTCCCACGCCTGAAACGGGCCTTAAAGGGACACAGATTTGCGGACATTCCAGACATTCAAGCAAATGTGACACGTGAACTTAAAGCCATCCCTAAGGAGCTTCCAGGACTTATACACCCGATCCCAAAAGTGTATTGCCTTCCAGAATGATTATTTCGATAGACAATAAAGTAAATGTGGCTCTATCTGTTTTGCATTTTCTTGTGTGAACTCATTCACCGAACTTAATTGTCAGAGGTTGTATTTTGGTTAATTCAATGCTCAAGCGTGTGTGTTTGAGGTGATTCTGAACAAAGATGGTTTTCTAGTAAGTACTAAATTTGTAAATTTGTAAAAAAAATATTTTCTGCCTGGTCTTATAATTTCTTAACAGGCAAAATTTGAAAACAGTTAATAATTTTTGTTTTGAAAAAAAAATATTTTGTTTCCCAGCAAAATTTATTGTTCTATGACGTATAATTAGTGTGTGTATAGTTATATTAGAAATATTCTCAATCTTACTTTAAATATCCACATTTTAAGGATCGTCTTATAATTTCTTAACAGAGTGTATATATCAAATAGGTATCGAGAAGGTAAAATTTGAAACATCTTTAACGAAAGAATGGCAATACTTGCAAACGCTACACAATATATGCAAAGAAGATTATCGAAGATAATTTGAGAGATCGTTGTTTTTTCAGTCAAATACATTTAGTTTGAACAGAAATCTGTATACAATGATGTACTCCAGTTTCTACCTCTTTCACTATAATACGAAGTTGTTTTTGGAATACTCTGCATTTGAAATTGGCGCATAAAGTTTTCAACTTTCTCTAGTAAGATAAATGTCGATATTTTCAGAAATGCAAATTAGATAGCAAGGAAAAACCATTTTCTCAACTCTCTTTTCGAACATCATTGCTCAACTTACATACAACATTCTGGAGAACCCAATAAAATCGCATTTGCTCCTATTTCTTTGTTATCCCACTTCTTTAAGCTGCTCAAATGCAGATTCCCATTACGATTATCGATTTCATCAGGGAAAACGAGCTTTCTATCCTTTCCTCTTGTCACCGTCGCAGTTCATACTACATCCATTGCTCTTTTTCCTCCTTCTCTCTTTTTTCCCGATGAATCATTCATTCGCAGATCGATGGAAGCCTATTCAAGGGAGAGAGGCCCAAGGGGAGGAAAAAGCGGTTCACGGCAAGAAAAAGGGCCATCGTGATTTAAAGCACTTGATGGATTTCGCAGTCGAATTTAAAAACTTGATAGATGAACTGCGAGACTTTGTGTTCACGGTTGTCAGAAAAAGTATTAGTCTCGATGGGTGCTGAGATTCCAATAAATCTAATATTGGACGTCATTCGATATGCAGAGTTTTCCCAATAATGACACAGTTCGCCACGCGGAATGAGCTTTAATACCATCCCTTCACACAGGTTTGTTTAATATTTGAAAAAAAGTTTCTTTTTTTTTCTCTTTACAAACCCTGACTTTTTCTTTTTTTTTTTCGTAGTGGAGTTTTTCATTGTTATTCTTTTAACACTGAATATGTTGCCAACATGATATTCGTTATAACCGACATTCAATCTTCTGTTTTAAATTATCTCCTTTCAAAATGTCAAACGAATCGATTTTCTTCGTATAATAAAAATATTTTTATTTAAAATTTTAAACTTTCTGGTAGCCAAAAGCATTCCGCTTAATACAAACTGTATTTCCATTAAGTAATTCAACTTTCTAGTTTCTTCTTTCTTGGTTTACATTAACTTCAGGGTCATATAAGATTCATGACATTTATAAATATTTACAATTTTCCGTTAAGATTTTTTTAGTGTTCATGATCTTCGTTGTCTAGTAAATTCCAAAAGAAAATAGGAGCTTCTCTTTAGACATATAACAAAAAATTTCATTGATCGTTTCCAATATAATCCCGGCTAGTCTTCATATCCGCAGTCTTTAGTAATTATTCTTATAACATTATAGCTGGTCTTCACATCCACAAGCTTAAGTAATTACTCCTCTAAATCATGGCTAGACTTCACATCCACAGTTGTAGGTCATTACTCTTTTAATATTATGATTATTCTTCACTCTGCGGCTTTCCTTTCGCACCATTAAACAGTCAGAACAGCATCTGCAATTGTAAAATAAATCAGTTTTCCGGCAGATTTCGTTCTTAAAGAAAAATCGAAATAATCTATTTTCACAGCCGGCTATCTCAATGAAAACAAAAAGCTCTAAAACCAATTTTATGCATTTTAATTAATTGAGAGGGGTCTTGATTACAACTAGCTTTTTAACTCAGATAATGCGGTAGGTAGAAACCGTAGTTTCATTGTCCTTGCGATTCATTGTACGTGGTACCTCAAGTGGTTTTTGCGGTCCCAACGAATGGCATTGTTCCTGGTTCGAATCCAGGTCGCGGAGTTTTTCCCTTTCCTTTTCTATTTGCAGTTATCAGGTGATCCGCGTTTCAATATTACACAATCATCATTCGAGTATTAATTACATAATCCTATCCAATGTAAATAAATAAAGTAGACATACAAGAGCATGAATATTATATAGACAATAATTAATATAAATATGCCATACCCTTTAAGTTTGAATTATGTACTTGATATCTTCAATAGATATAAATCAATATACATAAAGGTGCGATTATGTTTACATGCCAATAACAACTACTTTTTCGTCATACAGGGAGAATTTTTTTAAATACCGGAAGATAAACATGTTAGCAAAATACTGTTTGCTTAAGAGTAAATAGCTATAAATTGATATTGTCAGAATTTTTTGTACGAATTAATCGAAGATATCGGAAGCTCTTGCACAGCAAAGTAAAAGAAAAACGGATACCTGAATAGTGAATCAGGTGGGCGCTACAACATCAGTGTCTCAGCTAAAGTGAACCAATAGCTAACTTCGAAAATACAAATCTGACAGAGTATGTTCAATGGAAGAATTATTGTACTTTCATGTGAGGGGTTTTTAAATGTGTATTCCATTTCCAAATAAACTTATGCCATTTTCAAGATGGACGTGAACTTTGAAATGTGTAATGGAAACCCCTACTTCTCAAATGTTGTGCACAATCTGAAAATACCATTAAAATAGGGGTTTAAAGCAGAACATCAGATTATGCACTCCACATGAACATCAGATTCTCAAAATAATTTAATCCTGGCGGTCATAAAATGATTCGTATTTCAAAACGCATATTTAAATTAGGGTGTGTCTAAAAAGTCCGACCCGTCGCTAACGGTCATGCGGTACGATCAGCGATCGATCGGCGGCCGTTTGCTTCCGTTTGTTCGTTCATTCAAAATGGCGTCGCAGCAAGGTTCCTCATCATTTAAGGTGCGTCCCATAAAGATAAGGCCACCTCAAGAATTGCTTGTTTAATGAAAACAACAACAGTTTGTATTAAATATATTATTTTATTCAAATCCTGCAAACATTGTTAAGACAACAAAAAGAAAAAACTTTAGCCATACATTACAACAATGGAGAAAAAAATTAAAATGAAATTTGCACAGTAAATTTCTGTCCCATAAAGTTAAGGCCACTTACAATTAATGCCAACAGGTGGAACAATAATCTAATTGCAAATGGCGCACTATTTGAAAAACCATCTGTAGATAGTTTAAAAGAAATATCCAGCAAATGGGAAAAGGTAAACCTTTAACAGACCTTGAGAAAGGTACAATTCGTACACTACACTCTGAGGGTAACTCAATTCGTAAAATCAGCCAAATATCTGGAAGATCTAGATGTGTAATCTCTAATTTCCTCAAGCTTGATAAAGATTATGGCACAAAGAAATCATCAGGTCGCCCTTCGAAGGTTACACAACGTTCAAAGCGTCTAATTGTACGTGAGGTAATACAGAACTCAACTTCTTTTCGCAAAATAGCTGCATTGGATAATGTAGCAGTATCGAAATCTTCAGTTGGCAGGGTAGTACATTCATGTGACTACCTGAAATTCACAAAACGAAAGGCTGCACCATCGCTGAAAATTCATCACAAGGTGAAACGTTTACAGTGGGAACAAGAGCGCATGAGTTGGACTGGAGTCTGGAATGGTGTAATTTTCAGTGATGAGAAAAAATTCAACCTGGATGGCCCTGATGGTTGGCAATACCATTGGCAAGATTTGCGTAAGGAAAAAGCCATATTTTCCAAACGAAAACAAGGAGGTGGCTCCGTGATAGTATGGGCTGGATTTACCAGTTTTGGTAAACACGTATTGCTTTAGTCAGTGAAAGAATGAAAGCAGTTGACTAACAGAAATTGCTGGCTGATTTTCTCCTGCCATTTATGGATTCAACCTCGGACAGAATAACTTTTTTCCAGCAGGATAATGCCCCTGTCCACAATGCAAAAACTACCTTTGAATGGTTTCTGGCAAATGGGGTGCCTGTGATGGATTAGCCTGCCATGTCTCCAGATTTAAATCCAATGGAAAACATGTGGGGAATGCTGGCTAGAGCTGTTTATGAAGGTGGGCGACAATATTCAACAACAAATGATTTGAAGCAAGCCATCATTCAGAAGTGGGAGGATATCACTATTGAAACTTGTGCGAAGCTTGCACAAACAATGCCACAACGTATTTTTAAGGTCATTAAGAACAATGGTGGCCCCATAGAATTCTGAAGTTGTTTCCTATGCCAAAGGGAATATGGTAGAAAACTTTGTGTTGGCATTAATTGTAAGTGGCCTTAACTTAATGGGACAGAAATTTACTGTGCAAATTTCATTTTAATTTTTTTCTCCATTGTTGTAATGTATGGCTAAATTTTTTTCTTTTTGTTGTTTTAACAATGTTTGCAGGATTTGAGTAAAATAATATATTTAAAACAAACTGTTGTTGTTTTCATTAAACAAGAATTCTTGAGGTGGCCTTATCTTTATGGGACGCACCTTAAGTTAGTACGATTAAAATTGTGTACATACATACATTTTCTTCACCCGTCTTTTCTTTTTCGTATTCATTCCTTGTTTCTTGATGGTGCCCAATACTATTTCGCCATCTCCTTTCTCCAAAATACAGGGTGATTACAAAAGAACTTCACACTTTTAAAAATTTATTACATCAAAGTTATTCAGAATATAGACACACCACATACGGATTCTTAAAGAAAAACTCTTGAAGTTTATTGTGACACAGTTAAAGATGTTCAATATGCCCCCCTGTCGTGACACGGCATACATCATTGTGGTAGTCGAATTCGACCCAAACCCGCATTAACATGTCTCCATCAATCCCGCGTATCGCTACCGTAATGCGTTCTTTCCGCTCGTCTAGGTCGGGGCTCCGTGGTGGCCATTTTGCAAGTTCCTGGTTATTGTTTGCTCGACCAATCCACCGCTGTGATTTCTTTTTATGAGGATGTGTAAAGGACAAGGTCTTCACCCTACCCCTTCCCGTGACCTAGACGAGCTGAAAGAACGCATTACGGTAGCGATACGTGGGATTGATGGAGACATGTTAATGGACACATGTTAATGTTTAATGCCCTACAGGGGGGCATATTGAACATCATTAACTGTGTCACAATAAACTTCAAGAGTTTTTCTTTAAGAATCCGTATGTGGTGTGTCTATATTCTGAATAGCTTTGATGTAATAAATTTTTAAAAGCGTGAAGTTCTTTTGTTATCACCCTGTATATTTATTACGTATCGGGCACTCGAATACTTGAATTTTCTACTTTCGTCCGCCATTTTGATTCTACTTACCGAGACAGCCGACCGGCGGCCGGCGTTGAACTCCGGTCGCGATATGAAACGCTCAGTGCGACCGGTCGTTACTTTATGAATCGAGGGTCGTCCGAATCGGGAGAAAATTTAAAATGAATAAAGCCAACTACGTATGCCTGCATTGTTCCCACGTCGATCGGACAGTCAAAATTTCGAGTCAGTCACTGGTGGCTCAAAACGAGCTGCGGGCGAGCTTTGACCGGTCGCGACCGGTCGGACTATTTAGACACACCCTTAATTTTACTCACTGTATTAATTGGTTTTAATAATTGAATAAGTCCGGCACTGGTTTTATGCAAAGTTAATAAAAGTTAATATTAAATACGTCTAGGAAAAAATCATATAACTTCGTATTAAATGTTGATTATAATGAAAAAATTAAATTAAAAACGAAAATAAAACCAGGTGAGAATGCATGGTACTGCATTATCAGAACAATGTTAAAAGCAAAAGCTAGTTAAATACATCATTACGGTAATTGCGAAGTCGGTTGCTCTGTTATCAGTTTTTTTGAATTTTTTTATTTTGACCTGGTAAAGCATCAAAAAGTAAATAAAAGTCATAATAGACAAGTAAGTCCTGTCTATTCGGGAACATGGCTAAAATGGCAGTCAAAGAATAGATAACCAAACTCAGGAGTAAATTCACTCTTTGAAGAAGAACATGGCCCATTGAAATTAAAAACAATAAAATGTTTTTTTTATTCATGTGGTGACCTAAAAGTTACTTCTGTCCTCTTGGGCCTGCAGTTAGGGTACACTATAAATATGTGTTTTTGTGCCTCTGGAATAGTCGTGATGACAATCACCAGTATGATGTTAAAAACTGGCCTGAAAGATCTGAACGCATCATTAAATCTTCTGCATAATCTTCTGCACAAATTACTGGTAAATCCCATTAAAGTTTATCTGCCACCACTCAACATAAAAGTGCTTCAGTTTCAGTTGTATAAAACAGTCTCATAATGTCAAATTTAAACATAGGTAGTTTCTATAACTCGAGATCCTTATGTGATAGAGAAATTTGGAGTTCCGATTTGGAATCAGCACGCTCAAATTAGTCTAGAACACCCATGTTTTCCCCAGTAGCAAAAATGTTGTTGACCAGTGTAATATGAAATGTTATACTTAACCCCAAGTAATGAGAAACAGAAACTAATGTTTTACTTTAGTCTGAAACAACCCCCATAATTTTTTATGCATTATATAGGAGACTGGATTTCATCAGTTATGTTTAGGGGCGTAAAATGGCTAAAATTTTACTCAAAATTTAAAATTTCCAAATTTGTCGGAAACTAATTTAATAAATTTAAAATTGAATATTTCGAGAAAGTTTTCGGATGCTCATTTTTAAGAACACTTAATTATCAGATCTCAGAAAATTTAAGAATACAAAACGGTTTTAGATTATTCAAAAATTAGATTATTAGTTGAAATTAGTAAAACATGATCCTTCGATCGTGTACATTCATCGAGATCGTCGGAATGGAATCGCTATTTTTATGTAGATTGGTAGAGAAATTCAAAACAAAAGATACTCTGTCGGTAACCCAAATTAGCATCTATTGTCTCAAATTTCTTTCAATTTTTAACTCCTGTAACCACAAACAAACGATAAAACGTGAAAATCGATTACGCTTTCGTATCATTCATAAAGAAGCAGTTTCTGTAATAACTTGCGCATATAAAAATTTCCACTGAAAGAACAATATTTGATAAAGAATTTCATAAAATAAAAATTTCAGTCGAGAAAAATTTAAAACGATATTGATGATAGCTCAAGTGCTTCCTTATAAACAAAATTGAAATCGATTGATGAATCTACAAGAAAAATAAAATATAAAAAAAAGTTTGCTTTCTTTTCTCAAATGGAACTCCCTCAGGAGCAACAGTGTAAACACGAGCTTGGTGCCAATAAAAATGTGAAACCCAATAAACAAACACTTCAGATTAAAAAAGCGAATTTGAAAGCATACTACATTAAGAATCAATTAATTTCGTCGGAGAAAAATAATAGAAAGGAGAAGGTCGTTAACCGTCATCCAAAAAGAGAAAGGAGGGGGGAGGGGATAAAATCGATTCCGGAAGTCGGCATCGAGCCATGAAAATTACTATCGGCGGAGACAGAAAAATGGAAATGAGCAAGAAAACAAAAGAGAGAAAGAGAGAGACAGAGAAGGTTACCATTGTGTTAAAGAAGACGTTACAGGACATAAGATGGCACCAAGAGTGAACGACGGCTCTTTCAACAAGACAGGAACTCAAATTTGAATCAAGAATAGTTTCGGTTTACATACATTTACCGCTACTCTTTTGAGTATGAAATATGTTGTCTTTTTATGACTGTAGACGGATATATTAATGAAAGAATAATTATGCACCGGTTTCGTGGAGTCAAATAAAAAATTTACGTCCATTCTAATTAAATTTAATTAGCCAAAGTAAATAAACGATTACGCAGGTCTACGTTGGGTTTATTTTCAAGAAAATTTTCAGTGATTTTTACTAATTTCAACATGCTGATTTCAAATTTCAAAACTGTTGTAATGTTTATTTAAAAAACAGAATACTCTCTTTATTTTATTTTAATGGACGGTTCCTAATTAACCTTAAGAATTCCTTAGAGCCCAATTATACGTTCCGGGAGATAATAATACACTCTGCGCTTGCACAGTTAATAAAAATAGTTCCCCAATTTATTTATTTTTGCTTATTTATTATTCGTTGTGGTACTAGGTGTTTAAATACAAGATGAGGCAAAAGTCTGGTAATAGAGCGTGTAATTCGAAAACTATGTGGTGTACGTTAATGAAATTAAAAATATTATTACTAAGCAGAATAGAGGCCACTTGGTAGTGACATTTTCAAGTTTATGCAAATTAGTGTTCATGAATTTTGGAAACTTATCTTTTAAATTATGACAGATAGAGGCATAGTGTCAATTGCAAAGTTGTAGATACTCTTTAATTACTTTAAATCGAATGTTAAAATCATTGCTTTATTGGGGGGAAATTAAAGAAAAAATTGCTTGAAATTGGTAAGGTACACGTCATTTGCAGAGAAGCCCATCGTTGGTGCGGACCAAACCACTAAATTGACAGAGAGAAGGAGGCATGATAGATAGCCAGGCTGTGGTTGCATCAATACTACAGTATACTGGACAAAATCACACCAAATTGACACCAATCTGACAGCATAAATTTCAAGCGATTTTTTTTTTAATGTTCCCCCAAAAAGAAATAATTTTTACATTCGATTTAAAATAATTGAAGGGTGCTCTACAACTTTGCAATTGACACTATTCCTCTGTTTCTCATAGTTTAGGAGATAAGTTTCCAAAATTCATGAACACTAATATGCATAAACTTGAAAATGCCACTACCTATCCTGCCTAATAATAATATTTTTAATTTCGTTAACCTACACCAAGTAGTTTTCGAGTTATATGCTCTATTATCAGACTTTTTACCTCATTCTGCATATGATTATGTTTATTAATCCACCCAAATAATATAAAGAATTCATAACGGAAGAGCTATTATCAAGATTGACGAAATATGCGCTGTTCTAGTAAATGCATATGAAATTAATCCTATTAAATTATTAATTATAAATATTATACCTACTTATCTAGAGCCTTTAAAAACATGAAAGTGAAACTATGCACTATGCCTTTAAGCAAATATGGCGGAGCACTCCCTATCGCGGAATCGCTTAAGTGTATATATAGCGTATTATAATCCGTTGCGAATTATGAACGGAAATTTTCCCGCAAATATAGTAATAATACTAAAGATTATTATATAGGGTTATTACAAAAGATAGATCCGATTTCATAAATTCAGTGCAGCTTTATTTTTTGACATATTTTCACCAAATTTTGCAAACATGTGGAAAAACTCAAAAAGGTTTTTTTTTCGCATATTATAAGTGCTCTATATGTGCCCCTCTAGTGATTCTCCAGACATCAAGTCTATAATTTAGTTCACCCACGCTTTGTGAAGCATGTCCCTATCAATCTGTTGAAAAGCACTGTTGAAGCGAGCTTTCAGTTTTGGTAGGTTTGTTGGTAGAGGTGCAGTAAACACTCATTCATCTTTCACATAACCCCATACAAAAAATCGCAAGGGGTTAGAGACTGATATGAATGAAACTCAAGCACAACAAAACTAAAGCTCTACATTAGGAAAGTACGGCATTCCTTTTCCGCACCGCCCACAGCAGCTGATTGGTAGAACGGCTGTCGCGTGATTTAACCCGAATAAACAAAATTTCAGGATCCTTCAATCTATGCTCGCTGGCTCGGTGGCCGAGAGCGTTGAGGCGCAGGTCTTGGCGCTCTTGTAACCAGCGAGTCGCGGGTTCGAATCCCGCCGAGGGCATGGATGTTTGTGTTTGTCTATTTCACCATCATCCTTTCATCCTAAACAGCTAGTCTCCTGGATAAAAGGGGAGATGCGGGCTGAAAAAAAATCTATCCATCCAATCTATGCTCCTTGGAAGTTAATAAATTCGTTAAAATATCCGAAGACTTAATAAGAAGCAAGGAAGTTGATATTGTAACTTCACCGAATGTTAAAGAAATGTCGCATTGTGCAATTCTCAGATGATCAGGAAATATAATTCAATTAAGAAAATACAATTCAATTAACAAGGTTAAACTGTCTGTGAAATGCGGAGGTAAAACTTGAAATAAAACTTTCATATTATTTTTATCTTATTTTAGCAAAGTTAATATATCACTCATCATTAAATTTGAATGTAACGTATGAAATTGAATAATGAAAATTTGCTATTTGGGTGGAAAATATATAGAAAATTTTAACTACATGTATAAGTTTTTAGTAGATTTTTTACGTCAATATTACAAACCTCCATAAAATGAATAAATTTCAAAATACATTGCATGTGTAGTTATTTTTTTGTAATCAAAATATCCCTTTTTCCAAATTATAATTTTTAAAATTTTCTATCAAAATTAAATTATCAAACTGATTTTATATGTATATCAAAAACTTCAATTTAATAGTTCCTATTTTATTAAATTATATTCGATATTTTTTATAATTATACTTATAGTTTTTTAATAATTTAATAATTTTTATAATTTAATAATTAAAATTGGTAAATTGAAATTTTTGATATAAATATAAAAATTACTTTGTTAATTTAATTTTGATAGAAAATTTTAAAAATTATAATTTGGAAAAACGGATATTTTGCTTACAAAAAAATTACAAAAAAGATACACAAGCAATGTATTTTGAAATTTATTCATTTTGATAAGCGTTTATTAGATTATATTTTAATAAAAATTTATAAAATTATATTTTGATAAATAAAATTACAAAAACTACACATACAATGTTTTTTAAAATGTATTAATTACATGTAATTCATTGATTAAAGACAAGCAAACAAACATTCATTTTTATATATAAAGATATATAAATGAGGTGAAAATAAACTAAAAACTTAATCTAGTTATCATTAAATTGCCTCAACGTTATCATTATTTATATGTAAAAAATTATAATGAAAACAAAATTTAGAGGAAAATCAGTATTTACAGAATTTACTGAATGTCATTTATATTTCCGGACGATATTATTAAGAAAATTTGTGGAAAAAAAATGCATTTAAACCGAATTTTAGAGGAAGCGTAACTCACTAGATAGGGCCAACTGTGCCAACAATAGCGGATTTAGTTTGCCACGATGAAGTTTGCCATACTTTCCTAATCTAGAGCTTTAAACAAAACAGCTCACTGCTGTGCTCTCGTGGTGAAAATCAGAAGCAAACCTGCAACAACTAAAAAAAAACTTGTTGAGTTTTTCCATACGTCTGCAAAGTTTTGTGACAATATCTCAAAAAGTAAAGTTACAGTGAATTTATGAAATCGGGACAATCATTTGTAATAATGCTGTATACGGATGCGTATTATAAACCAAAAATTACGGTAATTGATACAAATATTACTTGTTTATTAAAAAAAACTTAAGTATTTTATGTGCATTTTGTGAAAAGTCTTTTCGTGATTGAGGAAAGCTGAATTCATTTTTTATATAAAATCACCTAATAAAATTAATACAAAGTTCACAAACTTAAAATTTATATAATAGTTAACAAGACATTATCTATTTCCTTAATAACGCTTTATTCTATGGCTGTTTACTATGTGTTTATAAGCAAACATTATAAACAACTTGATATATAGGGTGTTAAAAAGTAACCATATATATTATACACCCAAATATATAATAGCTATGAGGGCTTAATTTTATGAAATTATCTACATAAAAATAATAAAATTCTTTATTAATTATTTATTTATGTTTATACTTTAATGAGACTGCTCTGAAATGCTTGAACTTGCATTTTGAGAGGAGATATCAGTAGAGACATTGATGGTGCATAAAGAAACTTATTATTATATTAAAAATATAGTTTTTTCAGATTTTTAATCTGAAATTGTTCTGCTTGGCTTAAATATATACATAATAAGTTACAAAGGTATTTTTATATAATCTACTTTATTTGCAAAATAGATGGTTACTTTATGAACACTCGTATTAATTTAATCCATGGCTCTTAATGAAATAATGAAATGAATCTTTTTTTTCTTTTCTTTTTAGGTAAATAAACTATAAATATATTTAATTCAAGCTCTTAATCAATAGAAATAAACGACTGAATTTGCTCAGGTAAATATAAATTTATGGATTTTTTCTCCTTTGCGAAATCATCTATATCATTTAATCATAATCTTATGAATAAACATAATTCAAAGTGTTTTTGATGAGATTTAGCTGAATTATAATTATACTGTTTTGCTAAATTGGAAAATTGAAAACTGGATTATTAATTTCACAGTATTAATAAAATTGATTACAAAATTCGTTCTTTTGTATTAATAATTTACGTTCATTAAAATACATGATGCTTTATTTAGAGGAGAGTAGGGCAAAGATTAAACCTACGCAATTTGAGTTAGTTTTCTCAGATTCACACAAATTCAATACCTCAAAGCAATGGGAACAATAATCTGAAGCAATCAGAGATATATACTCTAGGATTTTTTAAATATTAATCTTTTTACAAATATGTGCAAATTATCCACTTTGGGTAAACTGGATCATTTAATACAAAATAGCCTAAGAGGTACAGTGATCACAGACAAAATCAAGTTGTCCTTCATAGGATGCCAATGACGCCGGAGCTTTTGAAAGTTCAAGTTTCTTCACACATTTCTTCGAAGCTTTGCCTCTCGAGCTTCTAGCTGCAGAATTGGATGAATTTTCCCGTTTCCGCCGAGCTTGTCAATATTTCGGAAGTTTCCTCTTGACACTTCATTTACGCACTTCTCCAACAGTCTTGGTAGGCAATGGTCTCACATCTTCCCTGGTCCATTTTTCCTCTTCATCAATTATCCACTTTGCCCCATTCTCTCACTTTAAAAACAAAAAAAATCCATGAGCAACATATTAAGCCTAACGGGCGAAAACTGAATCAAATTATATTATCGATAAATCACTAACACACATATCTAGAAGAAATTTTGATCAAACGAGTCATTACTGAACTGCAGCCAAATGTTGAAACATTGTAAATTTTACGAAAACCGCATGAAAACACATTAACTTGCATATTTTACTTCGTTCGGTCTTAACACGTTCCACGATGACCTGTACTATGTGTGCACTTACTAAGCAACACACAGAAAGGTGCACGTCGTGCCTTTTATCTGGAAAAAGGGAAATATTCGGCTCACCCGCTTTGCCTCAATCTCCCCTACTCTTGCGCTACAATTTCATACCAGGTTATCAGTTGAGGTAGTCTGTTTATTTAAACATCAAAATAACATTAAACTACTGGGAACCATATTCATTATTATTTTAAATGTCAGAGGGAACCCACCCTCTACTTTATTACTTTAATTAGAGCAGTACAATGATATTTAATGAAGTCTATCATCAGGAGCGATCTATTTTCCCTTTTAATCAAAAACGTTAAACATAAAAGTATGCATAATACATTTAATATATTATTAGCACCTATTCCGTACTTGATTTAAAAATATTTAACACACATTTAGCGAGTGCAGAATTGTATTTTACAGATTACACGTATATTTAAAATATTTTTGATCTAAACAAAATAATTTCACAAAAAATATTTCCTTTTCCAAATATACACTGGCGGAAAAAAAAATCCCAACACCACTAAGGACTTGTGCTAGATGAATGATATTTGGACAGTATATTCAGCTATGGTATTTATTCAATTGATTCAAGTTTCAAGGTTACAACTTATAGGGGGCGCCACCAGCGCCACCCTGTACATGGTGAAAAGCACGGACTTTAGTACCCGCTGTAGTCGCCGCGCTGGTCTATGCAGGCCTGCACACGTGCATGCATACGGTCGTAGAGATGCCGAATGTTATTTTGTGGTATGACATTCCATGCCTGTTGTACCTGGATGGTCAGATCAGCGACAGTTGTTGCTGGTTGTGGAAGAGCCCTGACACGGCGTCCGACCATGTCCCAGACGTTCTCGATGGGCGACAGATCTGGTGATCGGATGGTAGGACGTTCTCGATGGTAGGATGTGGACACCCTGAAAGGCACGTTGGGTTATAGCGGCAGTGTGGGTTCAAGCGTTATCCTGTTGGAACAGCCCCCTGGCATAACAGCCATGAATGGCAGCACAATGGGTTCAACAACCATCCGAATGTAAACATTTGCCGTCATGGTGACTGGGATAACCACCAGGGGTCCTGCTGTCGTAGGAAATCCCTCCCCATACCATAACGCCAGGGGTGGGGCCAGTATGCCGACGACGGATACAGCTTGGTAACAGGACTTCCCCACTCCTCCTCCTGACCCTTGTGCGACCATCACTCTGACCCAGACAGAAACGACTTTCATCTGTGAAGACCACAGACCTCCATTCTGCCCTCCAAGTCGCTCTGGCTTGACACCACTGAAGACGTGCCGCACGGTGTTGAGGGGTAAGAGGCAAACATGCCACAGTGCGCCTGGGGTGGAGGTTCCTGACCAAGAGACGGTTCCGAATTGTGCGTGGAGTGACGTTGGGTGCCACAGCAGCCCGAATGTCCGCTGCAGATGCTGTCCGATTTGCCACAGCCATCCTACAGATGCGCTGGTCAACCCTGTCTCCAGTGGCCGGGGGTGGTCCAGATCCTGGTCTCCTGGTAATCCTGCCTTCCCTGAACCATTGCTGCCAACAGTTGTACACAGTGGCAACGTCTCGACCCATGCGTTCTGCAATAGCACGGAATGAAAGTCCACCCTCTCGAAGGCCCACTACACGTCCTCGTTCGAATTGGGTTAGCTGCCCATATTCACGTCGCAGTCGCCTTCGAGGCATGTTTTACGTACTCTATCACACACGTCCACAAGTGTCTGAAGTGACACAGACGCGCGTCTGATCTCCTTTATATCTGTCATTGGAATGTCTCATTTGCATGTACAGGGTGGCGCTGGTGGCGCCCCCTATAAGTTGTAACCTTGCAACTTGAATAAATTGAATAAATACCATAGCTGAATATACTGTCCAAATTTCATTCATCTAACACAAGTCCTTCGTGGTGATGGGATTTTTTTTTTCCGCCAGTGTAGTACATGGCTAGTATAAATGACCCAGTCGATTTTAGACACTGTATGTATATGAAAAGAACCGTAAGTTTACCAAGATTGCGGCGTCATAAGGTGCGTAAAGAAAGTAAAGACACACTTCCCAAAATACTGATTTATTTAAATAGCACAGTTTAAACAAAAATTTAATAATGACATATAATATTCAACCAAAAGAAACACCAATCATGCAAAAGAATAAAAAAATTATCGGATAGTTATTAAGAAATATGCAAAAAACTCTAGTTTGATGTTTTGCAAGTGTAAAACATTTATAGACACTTCTTCTCAAAAACAAATAATAATCGAATGGGACACACCATACATTGTTCCATTCAATTATTCGAGGGCAAGTATTGAGCATCCTGCAATTTTGCACGTAATAAATGTTGCAGAAAACCATTAATTATCGACTTTTCGGTATCTAAACAGGTTTAAGAACAACGATCCACCAAATGGCAAGCAATAAAATATCTGTTGCAATAAAAGCCTTTTTTTTTTAACATTTTTTCGATTTGTTATTCGTTCGCTCTTTTCGCTCGTCGTGTACACATACAGTAAATTTTTGGTGTTTTTAACGTGTTATTATCATTGAATTAAATACAATTTGATCAAAATAAAGGAAATTGATAATCTCCAAAACACTGAAATATCTCATGGCTATAGCTCTGTACATTTATCTTGAAAATAATTAGATTAAAAATCTATGAACACACTTATTTCATTCAAGAAGTATTTGTCACGTGTCTTTCACTAAGATTTGGAAGTTTCAGTAGAAACGTTCTAATTTATGAAAAAAATGTGCGTTATCGGCATGTGTCAAAAGTGAAACTTCTTAATGTGTAATAAGGAAAATGGACTTATCAATGAAAATGAATGTAACAGTTATGTAGTGGTAAATGTTCTAATATACATTTTATACTTAGCGAGTTTAACATGTCGTTACTTAAATATTTAATACATACAATGCGATATTTAAAATATGATCCAGATAATATGTAATAATAGGCAATCAACAAAAAGGTTACCATTGTAATCAAAAATATCATATTTTACAGTACTTACTTACTATAATTTTTACCCTTTCTTTCTCTACCACACTTTGTATTAATTCCTTCATTTCCACTTGGAGTGTAAAACCAATTGCTGCGCCATGACAACAATACTCTTGGGTACGCAGTAAACGCGTGAACACGTGGGATCATGCCACGTTGCAATTATAGACATACAGGCAACAACCTTAAAAACGGCGAATTATGTCTGCGCTCTTCGACCACAGATGGTACTGACATTGTGAGTGTAACTTACTTTTTGATTCACCCTCGTAGCAATTGAAGTTGGAACTTTAATAGGACAGGTCCAGTTTTTGTCTCGTTGTATGGAGTCACTAAAAGGCATTGTTTCATTATTTACTCATCATCATTAGAGTTTGACTCTTCAAATTATATTACTGTGTTTGTGCTTTCAGCGAAGTGCCCGATAAGTGCTTATATGCGTAGTGTTACAATTTAAATATGGCTATGCAATATCATTAGTGTAGTTAAAGTGAAGTGTGTCGGTGTAACTATATTGACGAACAAAAGATAATTGATTCAGCCCACAATTCTGTAATTGGGAACGTCAATCTCATATATCAATTAAGTAAATGTTGCAGCATTAAAATAAGAAACAGGTGTTTTATCTTGTCCAGCTAAATTTCGAAAAGAAGCTCCTAAGTGCAGAATTGTATCTAGAAATGAATCACAGTCGGAGGCTATATCACCGTTACGTACAAAATCACGTGATCATTTCTGCGTTTATTCCTGTTCATGAGCAGATGCTTTCCTAGAAAGGTACCAAAAGCTCCGCCTACGTGGATAGCTTCCCTGCAATGCTATGGTCCCAAGCATAAAGTCTCACTCTAGTGTTAGGAATAAAGAGTAAATCAAGAAGTCAAGATTATTTAACTTAATTTTAAAGATTACAATAACTAATTTTGACTGTTTTGCCAAATTTGACTAACAGCGATTAATTTACCACAGATCAACCATGACTTCTCGAGAGTTATTCCCAGGAAAAATGCATGGAAAAATGTTTGGTTTTACTTTTTTTTTTTTTAAAGATAGTGTCTACGCGTCTTATAAAAGTAAAATCCAGGTATACAAATTTCGATTTCTTCAAAAAGCGAGTATATGTAGGTTTGATTTGTTATAGATTTACATATAAAAATAAAATGATTCTAGATTTACATATTTTAAATGAGGTTTTAGTGAAAATGAGAAGTTTATATATTGTCACGCATTGGAACTTTAAAAGGTTAGAATTCGTAGATTCAGTTATATAAATCAGGTAATATTGCTCCAAACTAGAAAAAATCAAACATTTATTAATAAATTTGTATTTTCACCTGTATGTCTACAGACCACGCAAATCGCTAGGGTATTCTGTTTGACTCACGTTAAAGGCCCATGTTAATCAATAACCCCATCGCAGCACAATCAAGACATTTGAAAGACACGTACACGAGAAGCCATTTCTTAAATTGCATTTTTTCCCTTCAAATTTCTCTTTATTGAATAGACTTTCCTGCTCACACGTAGACAAGGGTTTCCATTACTTTTAAAAATCATGAAGACGCAATATTTTATTTGATTTTACGAGACACGAATGTTTCTTGGCTAAGAATTTCTTTCCTTTCCCCTACCCTACCCTCTCTCTCTCTCTCTCTCTCTCTCTCTCTCTCTCTCTCTCTCTCTTTCACTCTTTCTCTTTCTTTCTGTCTGTCCTTTGCTGTTGGTGCGGCTGCCGCTGCTGCTTCATTCGCCTTTGTCGGGCATTTCCTTTGCTTGGCTAAATTCTCTGTGAACAGGAAGTGGATTCGAAGCTCCGAAGACGGGGCTTCCAGATGGATAAAACGATTTGGATGCATTCCAGTCACACCTAAGAAGAAAGAATCTTTTATACTCTCGCCCGGCAAAATACAAGCAGCTGTTAAAGTAGAAAATAAAGCTGGGGATTCGAACACAGATAGCATTAAAGTTTTTCGTACAAGCAATAAAAAGGGAGAGAAAATAGTTTATTTTTTTTTCAGAAAAGAAATATCTTCCAAATTCAAAAGATGACTTTAGATGATTTTTAAGCGATAATGGTTGGAAATGTACATATAATATACTGTTTTGAGTATGGAATACGGTTATGTAAAAAAATTTGAAACAAATTTCTATTATTTATTTCATTGAATATTTCAATTTTCTTTAAAACGATTAATTTAATGCCGTGTTTTGTTATTAACAACAAACCATGTTTCAGGTAACAAAATTTCCTATATCATCTTGCGCTGAAATTTTAATTTAATTTAGTATTGATATTATTATTTTCATAAGAATATTTAGAAGAATAAAAGTGGAATAAATTTTCCTGTGAATACCGTGGCACAAAAAATGATTGCATTTTTTTGGCGAAATAGGTATCATCTCCAATTAACTTTACACATACAGAGCAACTCATTACTCTGTGAAATCTGATGAACATATGGTATTGTGAGACATGTGCTTTACATGTGCGTATGAAAGGTAAGCGTTCAAATCTTACTTCAAACCCATCACATCACAACGCAAGTGTGAGCGCCTTGCGTAGCTCAAAACATACCAAGCCGATAGTCTATCTCCTGCCAAACCTTTCGTAGCAAGTCGCAGTCAATTTCAGCAATGGCTGCACTGATGTGGGCACGCAGGTCATCCAAGGTTGTTGGTAGTGGTGGTATGTACACATTATCCTTTAAAAACCCCCATTGGAAGAAATCATATGGGGTCAAGTCGCGGGAAGGATATGGCCAACGAAGGAGAGGTCAATCCCCTAGAGATGCACGGCCTATCCAACGTTGTTCCAATATCCTGTTGAGTGGGATCTAAACTGTGAAAGCTAACCTTTCGAAGCACATGTCTCACATTACGATACGTTCATTAAACATCACAGAATAAAAGTCTGAAATCAGGTCCATCATAATGACTTCCCCGGTACACATCATGAACATAATATTACACACACACTTGCTTTTCAACTTTAATACATAATGAAAAGAAACGAAAACCAGATGAGAATGAGCAAGTCATCATTACCAAAACGAACTTAAAAAGTTTATGAGTAATTTAAATGTGGAAAAATATGAATGGGTAAATGTATTCGATAGCATGTCTGGTGAGTGAATTAGATTTTGTATGAGCATGTTTGAGAGACATGTATAAATGGATATGCAGGAATAAGCACAAGTTTCTGAATGGTTAAATAAAGTATAAGATAGTGGGGGTGTATAAGTGGATGCGTGAAAATAAAGCGTGAAACCATAAAAAAGAATATTTATGTAGGACTTATGTAATTATAAAATTTTAGTATCCATCAATTTGAGTAGCGAAACCACATGCAAGTAGTATTTGATCATGAGATACGCGTATGTCCTATTTCATATAATTTTTTTTCATATGGCTCTCATTTGTTGGTTGATAAATTCTACTTCATTGCACGAAGTTTTATATTAAACTGAAATGCCATATTGAAAAATTAGATCTTTTGTTTGGGAAAAAATTTCAGCAACGAAGAACAAGTGAAAACTGCGTGACTTTCTTCAACGGCGGCAGCTTCTATGAAGTGATCATGCGGAAGAACATTAAGCGCTATGACAAGTGCTTAAATAAACTTGGAGCCTATGTGAAAAAACAGTTAAAGGTACATGGAATCTGGTAAAGAAAAAATTTTGAATATATATATAGTAGTTTTGTTTTTATTGCAAAACGGACCTTACTTTACGAATAAACCTCGTACATATGTAAGTCGCATTGGTATCAGCTGTCATATATAGAGATATTACATATAGAATATCAGTAATTATGATATTTCGATATTATCCGTCGAAATATTGACCACTAGTCAATACAGAAATTTATTGCTTTTATATCTACTATTAAACTGTTTTGGTCCATTTTGCTGTGACTCACCATTTTCGTCCGAAATCTTTCGGAAATTGCATTTTTGGCCGATATCTCGGAAACTATTGGTTCCACGTTAATAAGACTATATACGTGTGAAAGAAACTTCGTTATTTTGTTGGGGAGAGCAGATTGAGCAAAAAATGTCAGATGAATATAGGTTATATTCCAATTAAGTACAGAAATACAGCAGATCAAAGTTTTGAAAGTAGTAGTTGTACATAGTAGTAAATCCATACGTTGGTGACCATTAAATATGCAAAATCCAGTACACTAACAGAAAATGATTTGTTGTTGACAAAATCAAAATTAATACAATAATCCTAACAGAGGGGTTGGTGGTGGAGGTCCTCTCGTTTGGCCTCTTAGATCCTTTAGATTTTTACTTTAGCTGTAACCTAGATATTGTGCACATATCTAGGACTTGTTATACTAAATCGTATACTCTTATGTTTTAAATTAAATTTTAATTACTAGTTGTTACCCATGGCTTCGCTCTCCCGCGCCATCTGTTGAAGGGAATTACAAAGCAAACAGCAGGGAATTTCAAAAGGATTTAGGAAAGCGGTGTTTTTCAGTAGGAAAGAGATATTTTCCCGCGGTAAAAAAATAACCTATGTCACTTTCGAGCCCTCTGAATATCTCCATACAGAAAACCACATCAAACCGTCGCTCCGTTTCGACGTGAAAGAAGTACAAACAAACAAACAAACAAACACACTTTCACATTTATAATATTACAAATGTTTGAATAAGTTTTGTTTACCTATTATCATAACAAGTGTTTTGTTTACCTATTTGTTATTACACTAATAAAACTTTGATCTATTGTAATTCTATACCCACTGGAATAAGTTCATATGATATTGTTTGCTCAACCTGACCTCCCCAACAAAATGCCTAAGTTTTATTTACACACGTTGTGAATCAGCCTGTATGTACCACTTGACTATATGGGCACATTATTTAACCATTTGACTGTATGTAAATTTACCTCAACTGCATTTCATGTTATTACAAAATGAACATATTAGATTCAAAATAAATAAGTCACTTAAATATTTACTAATTAATCTTTTACGTGTAAACTGTGAAGCATTTCAAATTCTTTTAATTTTTCGTCATAGTTGTTTTGAATTTACAGTTTTTTTTTCAATTCGAGAGGTGACTAACAGTTGAAGCCAAATAACTGTGGGCACGATAGCTATAATTAATAAAGCCGTATGCATGTAGCTGATTGGTTGCCCTTATCATCTGATTCTGCATTATTATTTATTTTGTTCTACCTTCGTTACAAAATTTTGTACAAATTACTATCGTATTTAATAGTTTCTCTATGAAATTTTGTTTTCTTTCCCGTATTCATTCTAATTCATGAGTTGCTTGATATGTAAATGATAGCTGTAAGATAGCTCTCTTGTGTACATAATGTGATCAAAAATTTAAAGACGCCAGTATTTCTGCGTCATACGCTTTAGATAACAGGAATTAATAAGCAGTGGCATTCACTTTTGCTCTAAAAACAGCCTCTACCCTCCGAGGAAGATTTTTCCACCAGTTTTTGACGCTAAGAAACTGGAATTTCTCTCCATTCCTGCCTCAGAACACTGGTAAGTTCAGCCACGGAGAAAGGACGGCGTGGTCTGAGTCGTAATCGATGTTCCAATCCATCCCACAGGTGTTCAGTGAGAATTGAGATCGAGGTTATGGACAGGCCAATCTATTTCTTCAACCCTGCTGTCTTGAAGCCAGTCGTGTACAGATTTTGCTTTATGGCAAGGAGCATTGTCATGTTGATACAGAAAATGCCCATCCTCGAACTGTTCCCATAATGTTGGCAGTGCACAGTTGTCCAAGGTGTCTCGATAAACAACAGCATTCATTGTTCATTTAAGAGAAACAAGTTGGCCCAGTCCGAAGCACGAACTCCACACCATGATGCTACCATCTCCATGCTTTAGTGGGCACCATACACTCAGTTAGGTTAGGTTAGGTATCCAGGCATCCGCCAATCCAACTTCGGCCATCTGATTGCCAGAGTGTGTACCTGCTTTATCAGTCCATAAGACACGTTTCCAAGGCTCCATGCTCCAGTTTCTGCGAATTTTATGCCACTCCAAACGTCGCCTTAAATTGTTGTCGGTGATGAAGGGCTTGTGAAACCCTAGCACTAGCACGACCGTGGAAACCCAGAGAATGGATTTCCAGACGAACGGTGATTGTGTTAGCAACACAGGAAGCAGAGTTTATGAACTCTGTAGCAATAATTTCAGCAATCATTTTCTCCGGGTCAAACGTGCAAGCAGTCGGCGATCTCTGTCTGTCAATATCTTGGGTCTGCCAGTTCGTGGTTGCGCTATTGTTGCTCCCTGGGTTTTCATTTTCGCAATCACAGTGCCTATAGTTATACGGGGTATTTGTAGAATGGTGGAAATCTCACGCACGGATTTGTTGCAGATGTAGCATCCTATGATGGTTTCACGTTGGAGATCTTTTGAATGACCCCATCATAGGATGCTACATCACGTTGGAGATCTTAATAATAATCATGCGACATTTGGCATATCTTTTATGTCGAGTATCCCTAAACACGTTATTATTTTGATGAGAAAATTTGTGCAAATGTTAAATCAATATAATCATTTAATAGCTTCGTTTTGTATACAGATATTCGTGTTAATATGCATTTGAGATGTTTACCTGGTATCTGTGACATAATTTCGAAAATTGAAAATACGGCATTGTGTCTTATTCATTATACATTTGTAATAATAGAAACTCGAAACAGTAAAAATTATATTTCTCCTTTAAGTATAGCATATTTTATGCATTATATTCAAGACTTATTTGGTATTGACATCTAATAATAGCTTCATATAGAGTGCTCATCTTTAAAAATTCGTTTATCTCTTATGTCAAATTTCATTTCTCAGTCAAGTTTCAGTTCACCTTGACAGCGCCATCAACATCTAAATAATTCAAAATCTTCCATCAAATGCGCATACATTTCTTTCCAGATATGCGAAGCCGGTTATTGCTAGTAACCGTTATAACTGTAACACATGTAATATTGCTAGTTTAAAGCATCAATGAAGTATTGATGATGCTTTGATGAAGTATAGATGAAGCCATATTCAAAATCATTATTCGATCAAGAAGAGATATATTATTATTGCCTTTAGTCCTCATTCACCATTACACCCAGGGACTGAAGGTAATTTCTATACGCCATTATCGGATTTTGATTCCTCTCGTTCAAAAATTTTATATGTATAACGAGATTTCGACCATTATCTGATAGAAGTGCTTGTCTCTTTTGTCGACAATGGAAATTCGTAAAGAATGAATGATTGGTCTCACTTTTCTCTGTAGATTACGGCGTAAACGATTTCTTTCAGTGCTAAAAGCAGTAAAGAATGCCAAGCAATTTCGGATGCAAATAGACGTTTAAACAAAAAAGTTTTTCCATAAGTCTCGGAGATCAGGAGATAGAAAAAGTAAATAAATAAGCAACAGAGAGAAAGAGAGGAAACGCGAGTGTTTATGTGTGTGTGTGCGTGTTAGAGTGAAAGAAATAAGAAGTGTGTGTGTCTAGAAACATTTTGCGTCTTGTGAAAGTAGGGCGGGGGCTCTATGCCTTTGAGACACACAAAGGGAGCTCGTTAAACGAAATTACGTTAGAAATGACTGTAATGAAGGGTCTCCTTTCCTACGTAGTCTCCGTTTCTAGCGCAACACTGTAAAAGAACTCCGTCTTGTTTTACGTCCGAGATGGGCCAACAATGTTTTAATAGTCTTCGGATGAAAAGAATATCCTAATTATTTTACATAAAAATACCCGGCTAAGGCACACAGAGAGAAATGAAAACCTCTCTTTGAAGGAAAGGAAAGTGTTCGACTTAATAACGCCTTTTGCATAATTAATGGAAAATTTATTTTTAGCAACTATCAGTTTTTGAATTACAAAGAGGCGCATCCTCTAGAGCTGGGTGAGATGGGGATTTCAGTTTATCCAATAACAGACTCTGGAGTTCCTTCCTTAAAATATCTGTACTTTCTAACCTTAAAAACCTCCCCCCCCCCACTCAAATAAGATCAATCTTGGGATAACAACTCGGGTTTCTCCTAACAAAATTCTATGTTCAGCTCTAAATATTTTTTCGCTTTACAGTTTTCGCAATGGATAATAAATTAATTGATTAAAAAGATATGCTGGTCTCAGTTGATATTAAAAAGATATACACTACAAAGAAAAAAGTATTTGGACACCCGAGAAAATTTGCAAATTTAAAATGAGTTTTCTAAAAGGTATGCTGAGAAGGGCATGGGTATAGTAAAAACTGGTCATGTTCTATTAACAGTCCATTAACTTTTGTCGAGCTATGCCGCGTGAACCCGAACTTACCGAGTTCCAAAGTTGACTCGTTATAGGATGCTATTTGTGTTTTCTTTCTGTACGAGGTATTGCATCCAACAAGGATATCCCAAAATTAACCGCAGAAATTAACAGAACGTAACAGAAGATGCCTGATACGACATACCAAGAACTCTCGCACTTTCTCTGCCGCTTCGATCGCTAAAGAGGTTGGAAATGCATCTGAGAGCACCGTTAGTAAGAAAACTATCCGCAGAGAGTTACACTGGGTAGGTTGTCATGGTAGAGCAGCTGTACACAACCCGATGATTACAAATGTTGATGCGAGGCGTCGTTTTGGCCTGCTGTGTCGACCGTCATCCTGAACCGTTGAAGAATGGTAAACTGTTTTTGTAGTGATGAGTCATGGTGTTCAACTCCTCAGTCTGATTCACAAGTTTAGGTGTGCCGATAACTCGGAGAGCGGTTTCTTCCAGACTGTGTTTTTCCAACTCGGTAGAGGGTCCATGGCGTGGGTTGTTATTCCTGATTAGGAGTCAGCCCATTAGTTCTTGTACCTGATACATGTACGCTAATGTGTACCTCGACGTTCTGGAGGTGCCCTGCTACACTACAACAATACTATGCAGGTGACGAGCGTTCGTTTCAACGGGGTCGACATCCATATCATATTGCAAAGCGTATACAGAACTGGTTTCGTGAAAATGAGGTGAATTTGACCGACTGGATTGCTTAATGCCCCGATCTCAATCCGATCGAGTGCTTGTGGGACTAATAGGAGCGACGGATACGAAAACGCAAACCACGCCCTTTTTCGCAACAATTTCTTCTAACAGTCTTGCAAGAGAAATGGAGAGCCATTCCTCCCTGAACTTATAGACAACCTGTAGAAAGTATGCCTCGAAGTGTGGAAAGTATGCCTCTGCAATACAAGAAAAAGGAAGACCTCGCCACCTATCAGCGATCTTTTGTACCAATTTTTATTGAATAAATGGCGAGCGCATCATCTACATTGTGTATGAAGTCGTTATTATACATTTTATTGTTTAATGAGACCCGTTACCTCTCGAGTAAATTTTTTTAAAACAAGTGATAAGGTTACTAACGTATTGTTTCCTTGTTTCCGGAGGTTGGAATCATTAGACAGAAAGCTTCAGCGATGATGAAATATGTCAATTGCGCTGATGCCCTAATCGCATAATGCCTTCATGTCTACAGAGGCTCAGCTGGTTAGGGCGTCACCGCAATTAGCTGAAGGTTCCAGTTCAAGTCCAGGCTATGGAATTTTCTTTCCTGTATTCATCAATAAAAACACTTAGCTGGATTGGCCCGCTCATCATTTTCTGCAGTGCTTTTCTTCTGTCCTTTTCTGGTGTTGCAAAGCCGACGTCCTCTATCCGTCCTCGTTAATCATAATTTGGCCGTCTATTTCTATTTATTCTTCATGGCAAAGGCTCCATCGCTTCTGGAATCGCAGATCGAATGGTCCTATAAAACAACGTCAACGGCGATACTGTAGTCTAGGAAATAAAATTTTCAGTATTTTGAGAGATGTGATTCAGAGAGAGACCACTCTTTTGGAAGGAGAAGTTCAAAACATTTTTGCCGTATCGAAGAAGAGCTGTTGACGTTGACCCGAATGCACAGAGTTCAATTTGGTTTGATGGTATGGCAAAAAGGAACAGGTCCATTGCACTTATGAGAACATTTTCGCTCAATAATGTTAAAATTTCAGATTTAGGCAGATGATCTGTTAGAGCAATGCACTTCTTGTCAAGTTTTGTTTTTAAAAACATTTTCTGAAAAGATGTAAAATTTCTGATGGTTTTCTGAAAAGTGTGTTCAAGTGACTCATGCCTCTTTGACAAATCATGCATTCATTTGAGGTTGAACGAAACGCAATGGATTAAATAAGGAACCAGTAATCCACAAAAACATTGTTTAATGAACCAGATGCACATTTCGGGGGCTAAGCCTCCTTCATCAGTGAGTGGATAAACGAAAGCAGAACACAGAATTTATTCTTGTTGTAATTATAAATTTTGTGTCCTGCTTCGTTATTCACTCACTGAAGAAGGAGGCCTAGCCCCTGAAGTCATTAAACAATGTTTGTGTGAATAAGTGGTTTCCTTATTTAATCTCTTCATCGTTGTGTCTACAGTTTTTGGCTTGTCGTGATTTTAATAGTTCAATATTCTTTTTAGCTCACAGGCACAAAATAGTTTTAACATATATCCCATCTACATCTCAGTTTAGAACAATTTCTCTCTGTGAAGGATTGCTTTATCATTGTGGGAAAAATGGAATCCTGTGAAGGTTGCTCGTCACTTACGCAAAGAGCTGCCATTGAAATTTGACAACTGAAGCGTTGCTCCAGTGGAATTGTTTATGGGAAAGGGATTTCTAGATGTTAACACACTGCGATTTTGGGTCAACAAATGCAAACTGCTAAAATAAAGGAAAAGATGAAAATTCACTGTTGCCGGAGCCGTTTCACATTCAGTGAATTCGCGACGGAAAGCGGTTTAGAGCTGACAACGGCGCGGGTTTTCGAATTTCAATCGTGTTGGAATTTTCAGAAGTCGCTCCTAACGCGCAGCCAATGGGGTTATTCCTCAAAACTGCATCCAAGAGATGGCGCCACTGTAACATACGCTCTTCAAAGCGAGGCTGTCTAGCTTCATAATGGCTTTGTCGTATGATATGTGGACAGTATTTCAATTAAAAACTGAGCTTGCAAAACGTAATGCGACGACTAAAGGACGGAATACTGATTTAATACAAAGGTAAGATGATGTATAATAACTGTAAAGATAATTTACTGGTTAAGCGAAATTAAATAAAATGAAATTTTTATTCATAATTTGGCCTTTTCCAGGCTAGAAGCTTACGAAAGAAATCTCAATTTTACTGGCCCTGAAATTATATTACCTGAGCCCACTATAGTTGACTGGCCTTGTAACGGTTTTAGGCAATTAACGGCAGACATGAAGAATGAATTTCCAGTAATAAATAACGCAATATTAAAAACGTATTTTAATCAGTACATGGGTGAAAATGCCGATTATAAAGTTAGAGCTATTAAACGAGGAAAGCTGCTGATGGATGCTTTGAAAGTTGAGGCTATGAGCTATCAAGTAAAAGACTCCCAATATTTCTTAACGGGAATAGTAAGAGCTGCTATGAAAAAAAAGGTAATACTCCTTCCTGATTAAAATAAATCACACTAACTCTTTAATAGGTACTGATATTAAACTTAAAAATTCAGATCGTTGATAATGATTACCAGATGTTAATAATGATAATAATATAATGATATACTCAGAAATTAGATGCAAAAAAAGCGATGTTTAAAAACTATTATTGACATTTAATTTTTGGCATTTAAATTGACATGGCATTTTTTAAATTAATTTACACTCTTAATCTTCAAGAAACAAGCATATTGAGCTATAGCGGTAAAACCGGAAGAGCGTATAGAACAGGTGCGCCCTCTGGAAAATTAGTTCGCGGGATAACCCCGATGATGAAATCCAGATAACATTTGGGAGCTGGTTGCATGAAATACAGAATGTTGATTTTGATCTTTGGTAACGATTTATTGCGTGAAGGCCATATGCGCGTGACAGAAAGCACGTGAAATGATGCTATTAATCCGCATCACGGAAAATCCCGGGAAAGGTTAATTCCAACTAGCCAGAAACGGCAAAACCCTCGAGTTCCTACAAGCCGAACACCACAGGTCATTTGAAAAGTCAAGCAGCTTCTCCTCTGTGGAAATCCAGCAACTAAAAGAAGGATCATAAACATTTTAGGAAACTTCATAGGCTACCGTCAATAAAATTATAAATAAAGATTTGCAACTGGAAAAGCGTCACAAGAGTCGTGTTCATAAGCTGCTAACACGAGACGTCGCAGAAAGGAAGCGGAATTGTCGGATGCTGTTTAGGGTTACCTCGCAGCAGAACGATGGAATTACGTTGTCAATTTGGATGAAGCCTACGTCTACCTCAATGACAGCAAGAAACCCCGCGCTTTTCTACCGTCCACGTGGACGGACGTCGTACCAAAAGTAGTCCAAGGAATGTTAGAAAAGTTTTTTAATAGGATTTATGGTGATTGCGGATACACGTATAATGGCGAGCTCACAATCAGAAGAGTGGACAGGAAGGCTAAGTTAACTCTCTTTTCTATAGGCAGCATGTTCTCAGTCCAATTTAATATGAAGAAATAGCCGGTTTGTATGGAGAGAACAAAAGCAAAGTTTGGGTGCAATAAGACAAAGCCTCCAGGCATACGTCTAACTCGACCGCTATACTCTTTCATGATACCCCCTGTCAAATCACCACATGCTTCTCTACAACAGGAAATTGTAGAATTACTGAAAACTAATTTGACTTATTATTTAACTTCTTGAGGTTGTTCTGTTTATCTAAAATTGAAATTATCCCAGGCATCGCCGGATGCCTCTGCTAGTAAATCTATATACCGTATATGCATCCCCGATGGATTTCTGTGGATTTGGATTATTGAAACGAGCCCTTGATTTACTCCGTCTAACAACCATTGAGGGTCTCTGGAAAACTTTCTCCGCTAAATCTTGACCGTAAATTGTAATTAACCTTCTGTGGATCTTAAAGAAAATGCCTGTGTTTCATTAATGACAGATGTTAAAATTTTAATTACGAGGGTAATTCAATAAGTAAGTTACAAATCGAAGTTGCGACCTTCATATTTTATTTAAGTGCGGGAAACTGTCACCGCTAGATAGCAGCACTATCTAGTTTTATTGTGACGCACAACGAACGTTGTTCTGCGCATTTCTGTACAAGATGGCGGCGCCCCTGAGTACATGTACCACGATATAACAGCGTGCCGTTGTGTGTTTTTTGTGGGCAAAACATATGGAAGCAAAGGATATCCGAAGGAAATGCTGCCCGTGTATGGTGAATACTGCCTGTCACGTCAGGCAATCCATAATTGGGTGCAGAAGTTCTCGGAAGGGCGGACAAGTATCGAAGACGAACATCGAGCCGGTCGGCCGGTGGAGATCGCCACGCCAGAAACGTTGCAGCGCGTCGAATACATCATCCGAGCAGATAGGAGGGTAACCGTCGACGCTGTAGCAACCGCTATTGCTTGTTCACGTGGCCAGGCTTACAACATGATGCATGAGCAGCTAGGCTTCAATAAAGTGTGCTCCCGCTGGGTGCCACGTCAGCTAACACCACAACACAAAAGCCAGAGAATGGGCATGTCATTGCAGCATCTCCAGCGCTGCCAGGTTGAAGGGGACGACATGCTTTCTCGGATTGTCACTGGTGATCAGTCTTGGGTGCACCATTATGAACCTGAGACGAAGCGTGCCTCCATGCAGTGGAATCATCCCTCGTCCCAAAAGCACAAGAAATTTAAGATGACAACATCGGCTAGGAAAGTCATGTTGACGGTGTTCTGGGATTGCCAAGGCGTACTGCTCACCGAATTCCAGCAACGTGGCCACACAGTTACGTCTGCCTCGTACTGCACGATTATGACGAAACTTCGTGCCGCCTTTCGCCGGAAGCGACCAGGCCTCCTCAATAAAGGGGTGTTGCTGCTGCATGACAATGCCCGTCCTCATAGTGCCAATCAGACCACAGCGACGCTGAGGTCATTCAAATGGGAGGTCCTCCAACATCCACCTTATAGCCTAGATCTCGCCTCGAGCGATTTCCACTTGTTTGGCCCTTTGAAACATCATCTTTCGGGAGAACGTTTTCCTGACGATGAAGCGGTTGAAAGAGCAGTGCGCGCGTGGTTCCAACAGCAACCAAAGGAATTTTACGCTACAGGTTTCCAGGGACTTTTGAAACGGTGGGACAAGTGCTTAAATCTGTTTGGAGATTATGTTGTAAGATAAATGTTGTTTATATGCCATTATCTCCATTCATTTCTTTTCAATCGCGATTCGTAACTTACTTATTGAATCGGCCTCGTATAAACGAATAACTTCTGTATGATCGTCATTGTTAAATTATAAATATTAAAACTGACTAAAAGCTCAGTTTCATATTATTATGTATCTCGAAAATACAAAAGCTTATTAGATAATAATTCAAGCAGTTGCATCTTTGGTCGATTTTGCTGAATGTGAAATCATAAAGAATGTGAAATTATAAAGAACAGGTTTCAGAGTAGCAAAATGGCAGCGTTTTATTGGAGCCTACGCGTTTCGAAATACACTTCTTCTTCAGGGCAGGGGAATGACTAAGGCTTACATCTACGAATACAAATTCTTCTTCAATAATTACTTTGTTCGACTTTTATAAGATCAATTATGTAAAGGGATAGTAATTTAAATTGTTACCACGTTTATCAATTCACAGCTCTCGCCTATGGGTATATCAGACCTCTTGATTAAAGCTGAATTATTCCATAACTTTAACAACCCTAAATGTAAATAATTAATTGCCTTATGCTATAGAATAAGATTATCCGATATTTTAAACCAACAATATTAATAACCAATAATTAAATGTATAGCTTGATAACAACAGTTGGTGAAGACTTCAAAATAAGCCTGCTTTTACTTCAGTTGATAATTGCTTTTTCCAGAACGGTCTACTTTAAATATATTGAAAATCCGAAAAAAAATCTACGGGAAACGATTTAAAAAAGAGAATCCAGAAAAACGGGTCGGAGGGGGAAAGAACACTATTTCCGGAGTGAAAATAGCTTCCGGTTAAAAATTGGCACCCTTTTTTTCAAAATTTCCTTGTTGGAATCATTCATCAAAACCACGTGTATTAAGATGACTGAGCGAGATAATCTGTCGATAAAACAGTTTAAAACAAAACTCGCCAAAGGGGCGTCACCAAAAGGGTTAACAGAAGTTCGTTTCATAAGGGCGATTAAAACACAAAATGTCAGTTAAGTTCAAGATTAACTTTAAAGTACATCACAATGATATTAAGAAATCGCTCTCTTTACGTGCAACTGCGTTTGTATTGTTGTTTCTCTTTAATATAAGGGAACGCCTTTGGAATTTTGATCAAATTAAAGTGTATTTTGCTACAGCCAGAAACGACTCCTTCCACGAAATAATTGAACGATATTGCCCCCTTATTTAATTAACATCTATTAAAAATTAAATCATCCGCTTCAAAGAGGGAATACGTATCGACCGTTGACTTATAATTTTTTCATAACGTTCATCTTTTATGGAGTGCACTAATAAAAATGTTGACGTCAAACGAGCTCTTTGCCAGTGTATCAAATATCCAGGAATCCACTTATGTTTCTAATTAATAGTCAATTCAGTATATGTAAAAATTTATATAAATAGCATCGTTAAATACATATAGACTCCTTCTTAATTATATATGTACTCAAATAAATTATTACAATAAAAATTTCAAACATTCATTCACTGCGACCAACCCCAACTTTGGCTTAATAATACGAAAGCGGCTTATCCACCATCACCATGCGTAATAATACGAAAGCGGCTTCATTGCCTAGCAACGAGCCACCGATGTAAACAAATGTGGAAGCATGAAGCGAAACTACAGTGACTAGAATAGAAACTATTCCAGCCACTGTAGCGAAACCATAGTTTCAGCCATTCTGGCAGGGTCGCACCGCATTCCAGGCAAATACCGCATTCGTGGGCTCTTTCTCGCTAGTATTTTTCCTCTTATTTTACGCCAATAAAAAGTCAACAATCGAATGACATGAGCACTATCACATGTTGCGCATTCATTATTTTCTTTGGAAAGTTTGTTCGGCTTCAACCAATAGCAGTTAGGCCAAAGTTGGGGTTGGTCGCTGTATAGAAAGTCCCATACATGATTGAGTAAGGATGCGTTTATAACATTGCTGGGGTATTTGATGTGCTAATATTTATAATCCCACAATACCGAAACTGATGAATTTCCTGACTATACTCATGTTAGAGACCATCAACTTCAAGAACGATTTTTTTTTAGAGATAAGTAATATGTTCATTCTCATTAATAGAGGTAGTAATAAATAAATATAACGAACAAACAAATAGGGGAGATTTGCTTAAGTTGGGACGTTTTCAAGAAAATATTTTTGGAACTGCACTGTATTAAAAAAAAAGAAACACTGTAATTTATGAATCATCACCAGAGGCTTTTAATATAATACAGGAAAAATTATGGGCATTAAAAACAAACGAATCTTATGGAGGCAGGAACCAAAGAGGGGATATACTAAACTACCGTATAAAATGAGACAAAAGCATTTAATTTTTCTTATGTTGATTTTTATATCAACTTTTGGCTTTTAGTTGCCACATGAATAACAAGTAAAACAAACTTTCTCTGTGGTTTTGCAGGATTCATGTGATAATTCTTTAAAGAGGATACATAATAGGAAATTGAAACTGGGACAGATGGTAAGGTTAACATTCATCTAGCACCATATATAATCTAATGGAGACGTAAAGCGCGTATTGCTATGAAACAACCCATCGATATACCCATCAAAATAATATATTCACAGTTGGTTTACGATCTTTCAATCTTCCGACAGTTATCACGAGACAGTGGTGACATTATTACTTAGTAATGAATAAACCTTATCGGATTTTTTGTGGGAAATTGGCTACAGCTTCGGCCGGGAGAATAATAAAACGGCTGCCTCCTTCGACGAAGTACTAAAAACTAAAAACAAGAGGCACCAAGAATTCTTGAAAATTTTTTACATCGGTTTGTCCCAATTATCACGCGTCCTAACTTATACAATCCTATTTTGATCCTCTGTTGATTTCGTTCATAATTCTACTACAGTATCCGTAGTGATATAATTATGTTCTTTTAACACAAAATCTAAAATAAAGCAATACATAATTTAATGTTGAGGTACGTTTAGATAGGTTACACAATCAACAGAGCCATTAATAAAAGAATGAGAAGGACAATATTTGAACATAAATAGTAAGATATGATGGTCAATCATGGACAATTCTAAAGAAGCAGAATCTACAGGGTGGTTCTGCAGTCCTGCAATTCACATTTCCTGTTATAAACTATCTACCCAAAGGTAATCGGACATTTTCGATTTTATACGTTTTGTCGAATATCTATAAAAATACTTGACGAATTATCCTGAAACTTCAGGGTGTAAAGAGAATGTTACACCTCAAAATACTGGGCTCTTCTACCTTCGGAAATCCGTGAGCTTACCTCCTACCCTCAGTTCCGGAAAATACTACGCAATTTCTGCTTTAATCATATACCACTAAAATCGAAGGTTATCTGCTAGTACACTGTGTTATTGCTTAGGGACGCCTAATTTGAAATTTTTCTTAAAAATACTTTTGCTCGTGGATGAGACCCTTGTATTTAATTACATTCTCTTTGATTACTTTTTAGTCTTTCCAGCTATTGGTTCTTATGATTATCTTATTAATTTACTAGTTATTTTATATACCTATGATTGATAACTGATTTTTTATGGTTTAATTTTACGTCCAATCTGATTTGTTTAAGTTTGTTAAAGTTTTTTTGCAATTTTTGTTTTGTTTTTATTTATTGTTTTACTAACTACTTTGTTAACTTATTATTTACTTTGTGCCCACTTGGCCTAACTCGTCGGTTTTTTTCATACTGGCCTCGTTGGACACTATTATCAATTTTTGTAACTTCTTCTAGCTCATTATTATTATTATTTATTTAAATAAATATTGTAAATTTATTGTATTGTAAAAATTACAGATAATTTCATTACAGTTTGCAATTGTTGTGTGTCACGTAATCTTTGTTGCCATTTTACTAATTTGACTAATTTAGTTGTTGGTTAACGTTTATCCACGGTCTCCAGATATTCATATATTACTACCAACTAATTTTTACTTGTATTTTGTTATATTGTCGCGCTCGCTGGGACCTAACTCGTTGGTCAGTCCATACTGGTCCCAGCTGGGCGTATTTGTAATTTAACCTGATTAAATAAATAAATAAATAAATAAATAAATAAATAAATAAATATATTTCAGAGAACGGTTTGTTCCGAAGGCAAATAGGGGGCCAGTAACCAATTGAACAAAAAATAATGTTTGGGATCTCCCTGTAAAAAATAATGCTTGAAATGCGTTGGAGCTGTAGCATATGATTATGAGGCTTCTTTTGCTTATCTCTCTTCATTTGGATGAGAATAGCACGTATATTCAAGGTCTTTATTTTCGACATCAGATGACCGTCCGGACGTTGGTTTGTTTTCGATGGTAGTGTCAACTTTCTTAAAGCAATTGAACCATTTTGTAACGTGCGTTGACAGCCCCTAAGGCTTTCAATTTATTGATTTCTTTCGGCGCTGCCCTTATACTCTAGCCCTTATTCCAAAGATAACACAAACTGCCTTGAATTGTGTGTTTGCCAGATGTCTTTAGTTATAATATAAACAAAAATGTGCATACTGCCATGGCGGATAAAAGGAGCACATTTTCGTTTTACAGCAGCGAGATTTCAGCCATGGTATTTACAGCTTACCTACAGCGATCTCCCCTTTCAATAATCCTCTATTACGCGCACCGTGCACGCGAATCACACAAAGGTCGATACACTAACCCTGATCGAGGATGATTCTTCTCTTCCAACAATTAACTATCCCCTACTCTCCCCATTGCAATAGAATGCGCTCTTGGAATTGTGTCTACGGACGGACGTGTGGACAAACCGGTCATATAAGCATTATTATACGAAAATATGCTAATAAATCTGTACTAATTTCACCAAATCTTTACAAATTTTTAAATAAAATTTTTCAAATTTTACTAATTTTTAACAGCATGTATAGAAACAACTCAAAAGTCTATGTATAACGTTACTAAAGTCATGCGGCATCGTGTTTGGCAGGAGCTGGACTGTCCACTTGAGTTGCGCCGTGTCATAAAATTCTATTGAGCACTATCTATGAGAAGTCGCTCATAAAATTCATATGCATTTGAACTTCTCATTCAAATTTTGAAGACTAAATCTTATTTTGCATTACAACTGTTCATTTTCATTTGCCTAGAATATTTAGTTTTTCAAATTTTACATCTCGAATGATATCAAATTTCCTGAATCACTTTGTACATTTGGACTAAAGACGATGTTAATAGGCTCTCGAAAAGAGATTGCATTTTTACAAAAAACATTTTCTCCTGAATATTTACTTTGTGCTGGCGGAACAAAGTTACCGATTTTTTAAGAACAAACGAAATAAAAAAAATAATTCTCGAACTGCCGACGTAGTCGAAGAGCTTCCAAGAAAATACGAAATCTGACTCCGCGTCACAGATCTAATTTCAGTGAATAATGCAATAAAGTGTGCATCTTATTTGGTTTTTACCCTATAAATAAATATTGATTTGTATTTAATTTTTAATGTAAAAATTATCAAAAACTAGGTTTTAATAATATTGTCAAACAAACTTAATTTTTCTGTTGGCACCTCATTCCCCGAGGGGAAAAAAGCGCTCCTGTCGACGAGGAGCAGGCCATCATTATTAAGACGTAACGTAGCAGAAAATTTTATGTAATTTCTTTCATTTCCTAGTCTTTTTTTATATTCTCTTTCCTTTCATGTAATGGCATCAACCACCTTGTACAAAGCATTCGACGCGAACATTGGGAGTGGGTTTTCTGCCCGTTTTTAACCCCCTCCCCATTCCGGACTCCACCCGCCTACTCACTGAGCGCAGGCAGAAGTGAGACAAACACCCAATGAAAATTTCCTTTCCGAAAGAGAAAAAAAAAATCGGCGAGCATTCGGGGAGATTATGGAGGACCAGAATGAGTTGCAAGGAACGGTCCTTGCCTCCCACGCACATTCGGAAATCATTCCTCCTCATTATTATGGCGTCAAAACGACTTCAGTTGAAGGAGGCTTCGGCTTTCCCTCTCTCTATGTGACTGTTTTCCCAAATGAGATCTTCCTTCCTTTCCACCCTTCTTCAATGCTGAAAATGAACTCACTTCCTCTTTTTTTTCTCTCTATTCTGCTTCCTCTCCACGAAACTTCCGGTAGAGTAGCGATTTTTTTTTTTATTTCAAAGAACAAAAGCGTTTATTTTTTTCTTTCTTTTTTGGCGAGCTAAGATTTCTCTTTTGAAAAATTCAGATTTTTAATGTATGCGCGAACACAATCGATTCATTACTGACATCTTTAATTACTCAAGAAATTTAACTGGCACATTGAGTTTATGTCATTTCGTGCGGATTTAGGGAAAAAGTTTAATGATGCATTTTGAGTTTACAAAAATTAGTTCTCTCAATTATTAGAATAGGATGTCAATGAAAATAATCTTTATTTGCAGTGTCGATTTACCGGTCCCAAGTTTCCTTAATGTAATGAAACTAGACTAATAGATTTTTATATCATATGAGCAGGACTTACGTCTCAAAAGTTGAAAGACTAATGTTTTTTATGAGAGAAAATTGTACGTTTACAAAAATACGTATTTTAATTTTTGTCAGCATTTGATATGTTTTGGCAAAATGTAAACAAAAACGAATAATACAGTCTGTTTCAAAAATATAAGACCACTTTGTATCGAGGCAATGAAGAATTTAGTTGTCACTCTTATTTACTTAATGTTTTAGTGTTATGTTTTACAAGCATGGTGTTTAAAGATTATTTCAATATTTATTAATTAAAACTTTTATGATTTTCTGAAGATTTTTCTATTGCATAGGCCTAATTATAACAACACATGGCCTACCAAATCCCTACATATATAATTGGTAAATGTCTAATATTTATGTTACTGGCGCAGTGTTTGTATAGCGTGTCCCAAAATGAGCTGACATTTTAATTTTTTAATAAAACACATTTGTCATTGGGATATTTATAATATTTTTTCCTTTATTAGAAACTAAAAACATGGAGATTATGTGTGATACCAAACATCCGGCCTTATAGATTTACTCTTTTTGTGGAAATTTTCCATAACATGTTGACATAAAATGTTGCTGGGAAATTTCGGCAATATTGTGTCGAATTTCATCTTTGAGGTCCTCAATAGTTGGAATTTATTGACGTACACTATCCTTAAGAAAATCCTAAAGAAAGAAGTCTAACGGTGTCAAGTCATATGATCTTGGCTGCCAATTCACATCATCTCGCTGCGAACAGTTTTCGTAAAATTTTCATCGTTTTTGAAGTGAATTTTTACTATTTCTAGCGTTCTTTGATTGTGTAGTTTTGCATAATTTAACCACAGTGTTTAATAAAGACAGCATATAAATATCTTTACTCTGGTTGTACCACGAAGTAATTGGCGGGAAATTCAAATGGTCAGTTCATTTTGGGACATCCTTTATATCTTATTTTTAATCATATACGGAGGTTGAGTCAAAAGTAGTGGCTGATCACTGCGCAAACTTTTAAATGGGCACCAGATAGGAACCACTCATTGCTAATCTTCAAAGTAGAGTCCATCATGCTCGATGGTCTTCATCCTCCGGTTTCTGGGCGAAAAAAGTCACGCACGGCGTCTTATCCTCACTGACATTGGCGAAGCGCCGTCTACGCAGGAAGTGCGCCATGGACCGGAAGAGATGGTAGTCGGAAGGTGCCAGGTCGGGGCTGTATGCTGTATGTGGCAGAACCTCGATTTTTTTCCAGCAGTTGAAGACACACCTTCACCCGTTGTTGTGCTTGCGCGGGCTTCAGCTCGTGGGGCACAACTCGGCAGCTCCTGTTGACCTTTTCCATGGCGTGCAGATATCGAACCACACTCGATTGTGATGCCCCGATGTCCACCGCTAGTCCACGGGTGGTACTGCCTGGGTTGGCTTCCACTTGTTGCCGTAGGGCTGCGTCATCCACTTCTTTGGGTCTTCCGCTCCTTGGCGCATCTTCCAGGCCCATGTTTCCAGACGAAAAGTGGGAGAACCACCGTCGTGCTGTCCGTTCATTAGCCACACCCTGACCTTCCACCCTGCAAATTTCGGCGGCTGCTGCTCGCGTAGTGGTCCCCTTTTTCCAATAGTGACGAAGGAACCCGCGTATCACCAATTTTTCTGCCATATTTTTACACTGGCTGACGCAGATGGCACAATGTCTATGGCATTCAAATTCATACTGATGTTTCTTCCCACTATTTTCTCTTAATAAACTGCGATATACCTTTGTGGTAAATAGGCTTCGCCCAGAATTCGTCAAATTCTACCCCCCCCCCCTCCCGAGTCGGCCACTACTTTTGACTCAAACTCTGTATTGGTTATTATCATGCCTCGTGGTTTATCTTTAACCAAAAGTGAAATTCACTTCGATACTGGAAAGTCTTTGAGGGAAGTTGCTTGAAGAACTGGATACTCAAAAACTATAGTTCATAACCTACTTGTGATAAAAAGATAACAATGGCACTTCAAAACGTTTTGGAAATTACTGTAAACTGAAGAACAAGGGTCTACGAAGAAGTGTCCAAGTAGCCATTGTGTCTATACGACAAATTGCTCAGAAATGGAGGCAGCATTAGGAAGTGATTAGCCAAAAGTCTTACATTAAATTCATTGAAAATCCTTGAGGCATTATGACTCGAGCAGTATACACAAATGGCCGCCAGTTTCATCAGTGCAAGCGTTAAAGAGAGCTATTGAACAGCGTTTGTAATATTGGAAACCTGAATTATTGTTTGAATTAATTAATACAATGCCAGATCGTGTATTTAAATTAATTACGGCAAATAGACAATGCGCCAAATCTTTTTCTTGATTTTTTTGTATATTTAAGCATTGAATTCAAAACTTTTAAACTTTTAATAAAGTCATATATTGAATTCTGTTAATTTTGAATGATTTTATTATTCATTGTTGTTAAAATTTTGGCAAGACATGTCAAATGCGGACCAAAATTAAAATAAGTATTTTCTCTTCCCACTATTATACGTCGCTATCTGTTCCTATGTTTCTTCCTGTGTTTCTTACTGTGATTATTCCTCTACAAGACTTTCACTTCACCTGTGTTTTTCGTCTACTTCCACTAGATCTTCATGACTCTCACCTCATTACTTGCTATACTCCACATTGGTTGACTTTTGGGGAGTAAACTGAATGTACAAACTTTTGGGGGAGGTAATATAGGTGATTCTAAGCAAAAAAGTTCGTATGAAATTGGTCCGAATTTTAACGTTAATAGGAGATATGAAAAGAAATAAAAATGACGCCACCAAGATCAAGATCTTAATAACTCAGGTTCTATAGCACCTAAGGTAATGAAATTTGAAGGAGTAATAGGGTTTATAAAACTGTATACCGTTAACATTTGATCGAATTCCAACGAGTAGTTTCCGAGTTACGCATTCAAATCGTAAGAGTGCTCACATGTGAGTACAAACAAGCACTTGTTACGATGTTGATTGCGTAACTCAAAAACTAATCGTTAGAATTCGATTAAATTTTAACGGTATACACAGTTTTACTCTATTATTCTCCCAAATATTATCATTCTAGGTATTAAACAAACTGAGTTATTAACTTCTTGATCTTGGTGGCAGCTTTATTATTTCTGTTCATATCTCAGTTTCTTTAAAATTTGGAGCCATATTCATATGAACTTTTTTGCTTAGAATCACCCATAAAAGATTATATGTTGAGTTTTGAAGCCTATACAATTACAATCAATATCAAGAGCGCCTGCTGCCACTTTGAAAGATAGAAAGTGCATGCTTTCTGTAGCACTGCTGCGTAATGCGGAGTAAGCCGTTAATGCAAAACTTAATTGGCTTACTCTGCCTTACACGGCTGTATTACAGAAAGAATGCGCTTTCTATGTTTCAAGGTGGTAACAGGCAATGATGGTATTGATTACCTATCGTTAGATTAGATAAAGCTGCTTAACAAATGACAACCATTTAAAACCAATTCAGCTAATGTATAAGACATAAATTATTTATAGAAACTGCATTTCTAGCTCGTAATATTAGCTGAATTGGTTTTACATGATCTGAACTGTTTAAACAACATTACATAAACATGTAAAGATTGATCATGCACATCAAAATTACACCACTTAACCAAAAGTCTTGGGACACCACCAATTTAATATAAACACTCAGAAAAATGCATGTATTAGTATCTAGTTGGTCCACCTTTTGCTGCTATCACAGCCTCTATTCTGTCTTGCATACTGTCCACAAGTATTTGATGTTTTCGCATGAATTTTTTGCCATTCCGCCAAACGTTCCTTCCACACTTCAGTCATAGATTTCGTGTGCTCCGCTCCTGCACGCTATCGACGCTCCAATACATCCCAAAGATGTTCAATGGGGTTGAGATCGGGGCTTTGTACAAGCCACCCATGTTCTTGCACCCCTATATCATAAAACCATCTGCCTACAACCTTGTTTTCGTGTAGAAAGAGGAAAGGGCCATTTCCAAAGTGCTGCCAGAGAGCAGGAAGTGCGGCGATGTCTTGGTAACGCTCCGCGTTCAGATGATCAGTCAAAGAAACGATTGGACCCAGACCAAACCACGAAAAGTCACCCCATACCTTCACTATGGGAAGTTTGCCAGATGAAGTTTTCCAGGCATTCGCCATACGCAAGTTCTTCCATGCTTTGCTCCAGAGTACAGTAGTAGTCATTTTTAACAGTTATTGTAGATTAAGCAGCTTTACGTGGAATATTAGATGAAAAAGATTGTTTTTGTCAAAGATTGTTGTTTTGTTATAGCCCTATATCTTTGAAACAAAACGGTATTCCGAAAATCATCAAAGGACAAAAGATTCTTGTAATCACCCAAAGAATCATCCCTTGAATTATTGCGTATGTTCAGTAAACACCCTGTTATATTCAATGCGATATTGAGCCTGATGCGACTCGCAAATTTCTTAAATTTTAGAAAAAAATTTTTTCATTTCTTCTTCAAATGATTTAGTCACGCCTTTTTGTTATGTTTATTCGTATTAATTCTCATGAAGAATTAGAATATAGCAATGCAACAATTTTCTTCTGCATTGTGACGGTGTTTATTACATTCTTGGTCATCTTGTATGTCAACCAAGAATGTATCAAACTTCTTTATATTTTAATTTCTGTCATTTCTTAATTTAATTAATTTTTCTTGATGAAAAATCGCAAGATCATCACTATGCGGGGCATCTATAGGCATTGTAGTCATTGCTTTAGGCCGGCCCAGTGGGCGAGAGCGATGGGGCGTAGGTTTAGGTTAGATTGGATTAGATTCCCATCGGGAGAATTAAAGCTTATGTTTGTTCCAGGAATACGTAAACATATCGGCATATGGAAATTTCTAAGGATTGTATTAGGTTATTATTCATATGAAACGGTACAATATGACCTAGATGTTTACGCATCCTAAAACCCAACAAACCAAATTTGCTAAGCTTTTAGAAGAGCATTTCTTAGTACTAATTTATCTGTCACTTCTCTTACTAACTTCATAACATAGGGAAACACGATGCAGAATTGCAGCGAAAATAATTGAAATTAAAATAACATGTGTTTTTATGTTTTATTTATTTAATGAAAATTAATATATGTTTAAAAAAAACAATTACAATTTGCAGCAACAGTGAAATTATTTAAGGTGTCATGCCTTTAATACTAAACGAACCCCTAACCTAACATTACGGTTTAATACAACGAAAGCTTTAAAGAACAACTCTGCGATTACTACAACTTTATTTAAATCGAACGATTAGCGCGTTAATAACTTCGTGGTGGCATATTTAAAAAATTTTTTTTACTTGAACCTGAAATGTGTTAAAAAACGAAAATTCCAAACGCCATTTTCAATAGCGGGTCGTCCATCTTGGTGACGCCATAGTTTTAGTTAAGTGAATCAGTAAAGTTTGAAATGAATAGTTACAGACTAGGCTCAAAAGCAAGTAAATCCTAATGCTTAAATTTAAGTAAAGCCTGCCGACATTGAAAACAAACATTGACTTCATTTACAATTTATCATATGAAGATAAACAACTTTTACAAAATATAGCATAAGCACAATTAATTCTTTAATAGTTATACAATGCAAACTAAGAAAGGCTATATCTTCAATATATAGACAAACTAATAGAATTAGTTGTATTTCGCTTAAGTTCGAATACTTGTGGGAAATTTACCGCTTAATGCCATACAGGGAAGCGGCGACGCTTTATGCGTTTAAAGTCAATTCTTTTGGGCACCGGAACACGAAGAGAAAGTCAGCCACGCGACGTGGACATGAAATAAAAACAAAAACATTCAATTAACTGGAGGAATATTTACTGGACTAATTTAATGCGCAAATTTCATTCAGTATAACTCAAAGTAAACCACAATTGCGCGCGTTTGAGAGAGAGGTAGAGAATGGCATGATATTAGAGGAAACTTTTATAGAGGGGTTAAAGCTCCTACCTGTTGTAGGGAAAAATGGCACCCAATCCTTCTTCCAAGAAGCTTCTCAGGGTCCGAGGCGCAACTACGAAATTCTGTTCGTAAAACTTGTGCTGCCAGTGGTCCTTATAATAGATGAGGGTTCTCGTTGAGCGGTCCGATTTAGACCAGGAATTGCGAGAAGAAATTGAAAGGTCGAATACTTCATTATTCGTTAAATGGATGGGCTGGGAGCACGGTTGTTTGATTTAAAACAATTGTTTAAAACGTGTTTTAAAACATCACTAATGTTTTAAAACAAAATGTGTTAAATCAAATGTTTTAAAACAAAATGTTTTAAATCAAATGTTTTAAAACAAAAAAAAATGATTTAAAACAATTTATTTAAATAAAAAACACTGGTTCAAAACATGTTTCAAACCAAAAAAGTTTATTCGGAAACAAAAACCATTAACAAAACTTGTGAAATTAAAAAAAATGTTTATGACAGGAATTTATTCTGAATACTGTGACAACAACTACGTCACAAACTGCAAGAACGTTTTTGTTACCTTGTAAATAGTTAGAATGTCTCCTCTATGTCTGAAAGTTTCATTTTCGTCTGACTGTGCTCCATAGAGTGATATTCAACTAGCAGACCCGCTTCTTTGAAATACACGTTTGATATAAAGGTAAAACCAAGCCAAGTTAGTTGTAACTCATAAACAGGGTGTCCCAAAAGCTCGTTTACAAACTTTACGTGCTGATCTGTCAGAATATGACGAACAAATTTTACATAGGAAATTGTGTCCGAAAACGTTACCAGCCACCGTTAGAGGGCGATGTTCGCAGGCGTATTAGAGAGCGGAAAGCGGGGTCATTTCAGGCGAGGACGTTGCAGGAGCAGGATGCATCGGTTCAGTAATGAAGAATTGGTCGATATGCATTACGTTTACGGGCAGTGGATGATAATGGACTAGCAGCGAGAGTGCTTCCCAAACTGACGTCTGCCAAGTCATCCATTGTGTGAAGAATTGTATTGCTGATTAAGTGACTGGAGCTTTCCGAGTAAGCAGCCACATGCGTCGGCAACGTACTACATGCACACCTGTTTTTGTTAAGAAAATCATGTTAACTTTTTTGAGTGTCTCTTTTTTTGCATGTCGGTCACGTTGCTGTACGGTTTGATTTTCAGACACAACATCCTGTGTGAAAGTTGTTCGTCATGGTCTGACAGATCAGCACGTAAAGTTTGTAAACGACCTTTTGGGACACCCTGTATAGGCAGTTTTCATATCGGATTCATCTCTGCTTTCGTAGCAATTTCTTTTTGTCTACTACACTGTTGATCCACTATACACTGAAGAGCCAAAACATTATGACCATCTACTCAATAACATGTTGCGCCACCTTGGGCCTGCAAAACAGTTGCAACTCGCTTGGCATGGATGCCACAAGTTCTTGGTAGATGAGTGGAGACAGGTTGTACCAAATATCTAAGCAGCGGTCACGCAAAGTCGAGATATTCCGACATGGTGATGTTTGAGCTCTGAGCTGCCGCTCCATGACATCCCAAATGTGCTCTATCGGGTTAAGCTCCGGCGAGTTAGGTGGCAAGGATATTAATTGGAATTTATCCTTATGTTCCTCGAACCACTCCAACACAATTCGAGCCTTGTGACATGGAAGATTCCATTTCCAGTTGGGAAGACAGACGCCATGTAAGGGTGCAACTAGTCCGCAATCATGTTCAGATAGTCCGCAGCTTCATGGTCTACCACAACTATGGGTCCCAGAGCCGTCCATGAGAACGTCCCCCAAAGCATAATAGCACTACCATCAGCCTGTGTATGTCCTGCTGTACAGGCGGGAGCAACTATTCGCCTGGAAGTCGGCGTACCCTGACACGAGCATCGACATGATGAATAAGAAATCGTGATTCATCCGAACAGGCAACTCTCTTCCACTTATCCATGGTCCAGGCTCGATGTTCCCGGGCCCACTGTAGGCGTAGTTGACAATGAGGCTTGGTCAAAAGAGGCATACGAATGGGACGTCTGCTGCGCAGTCCCATATCCAACAGTGTCCGCTGAACTGTGTGTTCCGAAACACTTGCACTTGGACCTGCATTGTATTCGGCCGTCAGCTGAGTCACTGTCTGGCACCGATCTTGCTTTACCCAGCGGGACAGTCTCCGACGTCCTTTTTCTTTGATGACGCGTGGGCATCCAACACCTTGGCGTCTACTGCTGGATTCACCGTCATTTATCCACTTTGCATAAATACTAACAACGGCAGATCGTGAACAACCTACCAGTCGTGCAGTTTAGGAGATACTCGTTCCGAGTCTTCGGGCCATTACAATCTGCCCTCTATCAAATTCTCTTAGATCAGCAGCCATCACTCGCAAAATTAAGTGCAAGACTGATTCCTTATCTTATCCAGCAGCAGTTAAATACCATTTCCACTTAATTACGTGCCCTCCACGTGAACCAGACGAGTTCATTCACCAATGTGGTAATGGTCATAATGTTTTGGCTCTTCAGTGTATTTAGCAGATGTTTTATCTTTAACAGGATATTCTGTCATGATTTTCGATTCCATAAATCTTGATATACCAAACTAGCAGAGACACCCGGCGTTGCCCGAGATAATTACAGTGTAGGTTAAACAGAACAACCTCATGAAGTTAAATAATAAATTTGTTTTCAGTAATTCTACAATTTCCGTCTATAGACGAAGCAGTTGTTCAGATGTTTCCGATGCCTGGATGACTTTTTGTCATCTCTGCCCAATATTCATTCAGTTCTTCGCTGGCATTTCGATAGATATGAATTACTGTTATAATCCTTCGAAAGATTATTATAGGACATAACACCATATGGTTGTTGGTTTGAAGAGTGAAATTCATGTATACTTTATTATCGGTTATGTCGCCAACTGTAGCTCGCACGAAGGGACTGCCTCCTCTGTCATCTTTTAATCTTTCTCAATAGTCTGCTAACTCTCCATTATCTCCAGTTACTGATCATTATTAAATATTTCCATGAAAACGTTAACTTCTAAGAAAAGCCCGAACAACAGGAATTCTACGTATTGTTACAAAGTCAATTTTGTTTTATAATTCTCAGAGGTGGGATGGAACCATCATTCTTAATGAACCTACTTCTATTGCACACTTTGCCCGGGCTTTACTTACCCTCTTGTTGTTCTGTCTCAGATTAAAATGTTATCCATCTTCACCCCCCAGGGAGCATCACTGCATACTTTAGACCAGGGCCGTCCAACTCGTGCATTTCGCCCGCGTGCAACATAAAATGCTCGCGGACAAAGCTCACGGGCAAAGCCGAGGAGATAGTTCAAAACTCAAGAGGGGAGTGGGTATAGTTTTCCTATGCAGTGTTGCCAGACTTTAGGGGGCGATTGGATTAAATGAGGCATTATTTCTTTTGTTACTGATAGTTGCTTGTTTTTCGTCTCGCATAATATGGCGCACATTCCTAAAAAGCATAAAATCACTGAACCAGTATTTAAACCGCATTGGGAGAATATGGTTTTTTTTCATTATCGACTAGTTTCGCCATTTATTCCCGGCTTCTTCAGGATACACAACAAGAGGCTCGCAGGCCTTTATATACAAAAAACTTCGGTACAGAATAAGCAATGAGCGTGGAAAGAAAGAAATAAAAAAATGACCAATAAGGAATAAAAGGAGAAGGCCAATGGGGGTAAAATATACACAAAGTACAAAAAAAAAAAAAAAAAAAAAAAAAAAAAAAAAAAAAA